>WPIO01000025.1:355000-877500 GCA_009760855.2 Cristatella mucedo
CTGCGGTCCGGCACCCGCTAGGCTAACTGCCAAGACTCGGCCCGGGCTCGGTAGCCGCAGTCAGACGTGTTGCCGCTTGTTATTAGGTCAGCTCGGGCTATCTTGCGGTTCCCACACGAAATCAGCGGTGCATTGTTTACCTTATTTGCTTAAACGACCCGGTTTGCACCACTCTGCACCTCCGTGATTGGTAGGTTGCCTTATCTATCTGCAGCATCCTAATCATCTTAAGCGGAGCCTTTGCAGTTGCATCTCGATTTGAGTGGCATGTATCGTTCGATCTGCAGAGTGCCATGGGCTTTGCCTTCCACTGTTGCACTTGTGATCCCTTCCTGCAAAGCCTCGATGCCACAGACGTGCTGGTCTGTTCTCCGTGTGTGTCTGCTCGCGTGTGTTCGTGTAGCCGACTCGTGCGTACAAGCATTTGCGCAATGCTGTGTGCTTTATATGGCAGGGGCACTTTACACATGCACTCACGCGCACACTCGTACATACATGTGTGTGTGTGTGTGTGCGTGCGAGCGAGTGAGTGTGTGTGTGTGTGTGTGTGTGTGCGCGCGTGTGTGTGTGCGTGTGTGTGTGTGTGCGTGCATGTGCATGTGTGTACACACAAACACACACACACACACACATATATATATATTTTTTATATATATATTTCAGTGCAAGTCGTTGAGAGGTTTCAGTCCCTCTTAGGTAGGCACATGCTTGTGTAAACCTACATGGGACTCGTAGGCATGTGTGCGTGAAAGCAAGAGCTTGTGAATGTAAGTGTGTGCATGTGTGTGCGCGCACACACATGCCTATGTACGAGCATGCACGTGTGTACTTTTGCACCGAATAAATTAGTGGCTGCTGCAAGGAGCTAACAGTAGCTCTGTCGTTTAGAAAATTCAATATGACACGTAAATGACTTTATTTTGCCCGTGACTGCTCAAAAGTGTTCACGTTGATGAGATGCGATAGTCAACCATCTACTTTGGCTTTATTTGACTGCTTGCCCATACTCATCCAATTTAATGGACACCAAACAAAACGACTGCACTGCCCTAAGCCAAATGCTAAACTACTTTCTTGATATGCCAAGCACAGCGCTATGTTGTAAACGCTGCCTGGAAGTGAAGATAGATAGTGAGACTTTGTCGTGTCTGTGGTTTGTTCACGTGTTTCGATGTCGCGCTGTTGACCTCCAGTGCAGCCAGTTGGCGCTGCCCGCTGAACCAGCAGTGCGCATGTAGCCTTTTGCATTGCAGGTCTGTACGTGATGCGTCACGCTACACTTCCTGGTGCCATCAGCCGTGTGCTGCCTCCAGCTACTGTTCCAACCGACTTCGAGCTACGATTGCTGACGACGCAGCCGACTTACGACAGTCCAATTCAGACGTGGCGAGCCAGCAGCCTGTACAGTCTGCAGGTGCGTTGGCTGTGAGCTAGTCCAGCAGCGGCTGCGCCTGGCCTCGGTGTGCTCAGAAAGGGGGTCTCGGAGACTGAAAGGGGAGACACGTGCAGGGAAGGGGTGGCGGGAGCGGTGCGGCGCCACTCGACATCGGCTCTCGCTGACATCTTCTCTGGAAGGCGTCAACATTGATGGCATAATGGCTGACTTGGAGCCGGAGTTGGGGGCGATTGAAGATTCGGGTCCTAATTACACTCTTGGCAGTCTTGACCTCGTTTGCTCCTCGTCCAGCTGCGGTCGCATAGTAGTCGCTAGTGAAAGTGTCAAGGTCGTCCGGTCGGCATTGCGAGCGAATGCCTAGCTTGGACAGAGCGAGGGGTGGCGAGTGCGTCAGCGTTGCAGCACCAGTGAGCTGGCCCTGTTGCAGGACTACTCGGGTACTTACGAAATAGAGCTCGTGCCGTGCTTCGTCAAGATGCAGCAGCGCTACACTCCGGCGGTCGGCGGCGACAGCGGCAGGATCGTCTGTGCCGCACAGGAGCCCGCCAGGTATGCGGCTAATCGCCCGGCCGGCTGGCTAGCAGGGCTGCCGGATCTGCAGCTGTCTGCTCGATCTCTGCTGGTGCCTCTGGTGTCGCTGCCTGAGATGCGTCAGGCCTTCGTGGCCCTTCAAAAGCTTTTTTGGCCCTCTGCTTTGCACGCGACCAGCGCTAGCATGGTGGCAGGAGCCCTGTGCGCACGACGTGCGCCGCCGGTCTGACCGAACTGCGGTGGCCCGGCATCCAGCACTTCCACTGTCACGTGCCTGCCAGCGCTGTGAGATGCTAAGGCGCTCGTTGTGGCAGGTTCTCCGTGTCCGTATCGTTCCAACAAGCCTTCCGTCCGGTGCCGGTGAGGTACACCATAAGCGCTCGCTTCCAGCTCACGAGCAACGAGGAGAGCTTTCTCGCCGACCCGAGGTCGGCTCAGGAGTACGACGGAGACGACGCAGAAGAGCTCGCCTCCTTCTCCCGAGGTCTGCGTACGAAGTGCTGCCGCCTTCCCGCCCGACCGCGGCTTCTCTGATTCTCTGCAGGGCTGATTCTCTGTTCGGCCGCCAGCATCGTCGGAGCATGTGCTGCTGCAGCTGCCTCTCTCTGCCCAGTCTAGGCTTGCCCTGCTCTCCTCTGCGAGCATGCGGGCAGGCAGGTGGCCGTTTGCTCAAGTGCTCACTGCTGCTTGTGCACAGGTCAGTTTCTTTACGGCCGGGTATTCTGGGATCCACTGAAGGATCTGGGAGCTGCTTACCGCTTGACGATTCAGAAAGTGTTCGTGTGCACCGGCAGCAATGGCTACGTACCTACTTACGATCCTGCCGGTGACGTCTACGGTAAAGGCCAGCAGTATGGCTGCCTGCAGCCTAGCCGGAAGCTGCGACATCGCTTCCTCATTCTGGTTAGTAAAGGTGCCCAAAGCCCACATTGGTCAGCCGAAGCTCTTTTTTTCCACATCCTCGGTTGGCCTTCGACTCCAAGGTCTGCCAGAGACTGACGGCTCACCTGCTTTGAATAGCCATTCATTTCCGGTATTAGTGATATATGGCATCCTACCGGTGCTTGCCCTGGTGCCTAATGCTGGAGCTCCACAGGGGAAATATCAAAGGATTCGTCAGGACAGGAAGAACATGTCTGATTGGTCTCAGGAGTCAAACACCAGCTCTGTTTGTCATGTCAAATGGCCCTTGCTCTCTCTATCTGAGCCTCTGCTCACCTCCAGGTTGGCAAGCAAATTTTTCTACTCGATCGACTGTTTGCATGCATTTGTTTGCATGCATGTGTGGCTGCGATTTGGTGCACGGTGCGAATGCTCATATTTAACCAGTCGACCCGATCTACAGATCGAACAATTTACTCTTTCGTCAGATTTTTGCCATTGTGACACTGATGCAATCATGGGCTAGTTTCATCAGTTCAGCTTAAAAAGTCACTCTCAGATGCCCCATGCTGTTCTGCAAATGTATGTAGCTCCCCTCGCCTGGCATATGTAGGCCACTTTATGTCCACCGTGTGTCTAATAATACCTTGACGTGTATGTCCAAACTGCTATTGTGTGGCCTGTCTGGCAGGCACTGCTGACCACCCAAGTGCCAAATTGGCTTTTTGGCCATCGTTTGATTTCTGGCTCTCAATGTTAGCAGCAAGTAACAGCACCAATCGACCTTCTGCAATAGTGCATCTAGCTGCAGCTCGGCTGATATATGACATTATTGGTCGTCATTTTATGCCGTGTCTCGACTGCTCACGTGTGCATGTTCTTTGGTGTCCTCCACCCCTCCTCGGTAACTATCGACACTGGCGTTGTACAATAGAGAGCTCGTTGACCGGCCGTGCACTCGTCAAGTGCACCAAGCTCTGGTATACTGGACATTTGTTTTACAGGACCAGACAGACCGAATCGATGGTGAGCAGACCAAGGCAGCCGATGCGATTGACTTCCACGCAGTGTTTGCTCGTGACTCTGATGAGCTTTCTGGTCTCCAGAGGAGCTACCATGGTGCTGACGGTTTTCGGATGAGCATTGACCCTTTGTGCGAGGTACTTTGTCGATTGGCGCTATAGCAGGCATGGTCCCCTTTACAGTGGCTGGCAAATCTCTTTTTCTCCTCCTCCTCCTCCTCCTCTTCCTCCTTCCATTCTTTCTACTCACTCCCCTCTTGATGCTTGGAATGGTAGGAAAAGGAAGGGGTACCAGCAGACCCTGGGCACATGTGAACCGGCTTTAAACTTAGGCATGCCGAGTGGCAAGACACTGAAACCCTCTTATGATTGGCTGCCATAGGTAATGTCAAGCTTTAGCTTCTGCCATTGCATAAACCGGGGTCTTCTGTGCATTTTGTAGTTGCATGCTACAATTTCAAGCTGCATGCTGCCGCCATATTCATTATTGCGTGCACTTGCCTACAGCTGTCTTATGTCGAAGACGGTTGAATGCTGTCCTGGAGCCCTGGTGCATGCAAAGGCAAGGAAGTCTTTGTGAAAGTAACCAAGGTGGTATTGGTGTGCCTGTCACCCAGAGGAGAAGGCTGGCTGGCCGAGCTGCTACCACTGGCCACGGGCAGGAAATGGCTCTGAGGAGTCTGAGGTTCTTTGTGAGAGAGAGAGAGACAGAGAGACAGACAGAGAGCTGCTTATGCTAGCGCTATAGAAAGGGACTTCAGCTTGACCTCGCCGTTCCTGCAGTCGGCCAAACAAAGCTGATGGTGTATCTCTTTTGGGGCACAGAACGCTACTTGAAGGCGCCACAGCACCCTCTTGCTATTTATCTTGGGTGTCCGGACACTCGTCCGACATGCTGTGTGCTACGACCTTGCGCTGACATCGCATCGCAGCAGACGAGCATTTGCAAGCGCTGTCAGCCTCCCATCCTGCCTGAGCTCGAGTGACCAGTGTGCCCTGCAGCACGGCTTGTCTCGGCCTGTCATCGGCAGGCACTCCGTTTCCATTCGCTCAGATCGCTGGAGACTACCGATGGTACATCCAGGTGCTCTACACAATCGAGCCCATCGACTATCGCGCTGGCAGTGGCAGCATCCGAGGCGTCAGGCAAGCTAGCGATGCCTCTGCGGCAGGGCAGCTGCCTCCGCTGGCAGCGGCGGCCGCCACTCGTGGTGGCACGAGTATCGCGGCCATCGTTGTACGCCACTCCTCTGCGGGAGCTGATGGCATCGGTCCTGCGCTCGGCAGCATGCGCAGCGGCGGCAGGAGCAGCAGCAGCAGCGGCCAGCTTGCGACCTCCACCCAGTCGACGGGCTGGCCAGTGGCCGTGACCTCGGCTGTTGCGGTGGCAGCCGCCGTTTGCGTGGCCGTGGTTGTCCTGCTAGTCAGCCGCAGGCTTCACAGTTGCCCAGCTGGTCCGCTCGAGCGGCCGGCGACCGCTCAGCCGTCGCCATCCCATCGGCTGCTATCGACGGGCGTCGATGCGCAGCAAGCTACAACCGCCCCATCACCCGATGCTGCCATGCAGTCGCTCGTCGTCGTGAACCAAGCGCGATGATGGCACGTGTGACAGCACGGAGCAGCCGGTCGAGCGAGGCTGCTGCCGGCCGAGGCGGCAATGACGACGGCGATGGTGACGATGGAAGACTCGCGTTGCCTGCTCGCCAACGCTGTCGTCCCTTCTCGGCTTGCCTCCACCGGAAGCGTAGCCTGGGCGTGCCCGAGCACAGGAAGAAGAGGGGCTCGCCGACGGAAGGCTCGCTTGTGCTTCCTGCTGTCGGCGGCATGGTGATTTCATCTCTGGCAGGCAGTGCATGTGGCTTGCATCCGTTTGCCTGCCCACCTGCCCGATCGACAGGCGGTCGACCTGCGGTCGTGCCAACGGACGATCGGAAGGGAGGCAGGTCAGCCCGTGTGCTGTGTGGGCGCGACCAGCCCTCGATCGGGGCAGTTGGCTGACAGAGAGCAAAGTCGTGTTCAGTGTGGCATCCATGCTGTGCGATCCTCTCTCGAGGAAGAGCAGCAGCTCGTGCGTAGATAGTCTACTGTTAAAAGACAAATTGTTGGGATGTTTGCTGCTGACGATTATTGTCACAGATTGCAAAAGCGCACCTATTTATTAACAGACGTGACCACCGGAGGTCGGGCCTGTTGCTAGCCGCCTGCAGGCACTCGGTGGAATCGAGTGTGAATAAACGTGTTGGACGACTTTCGGAGCTCGATCTTCGTTGCAAGCTTTGGTCAGGTTACTTTCGGCAGAGACTGGTGACTGGGCCAGGTAAATGCTTAGGCGTTTACTTCTTCAGTCCCTGGGCCTGACTTTGGCGGCTGACTGACGTATGAGCTTATTCTCCTTTTTCTTCTAACGTGCCCGAGGGATTGCTGCAACTAGCAAGGCCAGTTCTGGTGAAAAGAGAAAGTGTATGCAAAATTGCAATGCAGGACTGCTGTGCAAGGCTGTAGTTATTCAAGATTCCCTTGTTAGATCTTCGGCCGAATGTGTGCACGTGCAGTTCCCAAAAAATGCCAGGGCACTCTGCATGGCATTCATGCATGATTAAACGCGATAATGGGAATGGTTTCAATGTTTGAAGGAAGTGCAGAAGTGGTAGAGATGATGGAGAAATTTTGCAAAATTTCGGAAGAGACGGTTGTCGAGTGGAAGTGGAAGTCTTAGCCCACTTAGCTCCTCCTAGATAGAGGCTCACAAGGTGCCGAAGAGGAGAGGAAAAGCGATGAGAGGCACTCACTAGTAGAGAAAAAAATGAGGAATTCAAGGAAGAAGCAGCCGAAGAGGCAAGCTTAGTGTGCTTTCCTAAGCACGTGGGCATCGCATGCTCAGATGCAGGCATAAAAACCACTGGAATGGTCACATGGCTCCACGTGGCAACCGGGCGTCAGGTTGCTCTCGGTACTAGGTCCGTTGTCAGAATGCTCTTTGATCCATGCTTTGAGAGTTAGGACGCCCTTTGGAGCCCAGATGCTGCTGTCCGTGCAACCTGCTGTGACCTTGGCCGACCTAGCCATTGCTATCAGCAGCTCCCTGAGCAGTACAGCAAATTCTTTCGTAGGTGCATTGCAACAATTGTCCAAGAATTTCATCTTGGCTGCATTTAGATTGCCAAGTGCCTGGTGAGTTTGCATTTTCTATTAAGAATGAAGGGCAACAGGTAAACAGTAGCAGCTATAAGCCAAAATAGCCAGTTGCCATTCTATCCTAGAAGGCCTGCCGTCCAGTTGCATTAGTCAGGTGAAACCAGTAAAGCACTAGCACTGGAATCTGTCATCACTACGACATACTAGCATCACTTTAAATCAGCTGCTCAAAATATTGATCGTAATAGCTATAGGTTGTTCGTATAGAGCACTAAGAGAACCGAATCTCTATCCAGGTAGTAAACAACAGCCTTACCTTTTTAAAATGCACAGGATCTTCGACTTCTGGCTCTTGGGCGTAAATGGTGGCATCTCAGCTGCATCTCTGCATTGGAAATGAAAAATCCAGCTAATGAATTGTTCGAAGTTGAAAGACAAGAAATATAGCCCATGTCTACTGCCATTCATTGACCACTCAGTCTAAGGAAAAACTCCTTGGAATGAAACATCTGCACCGGTGCTAGCATAGATTGGTCACTTTCTTGTGCAGCCCCTTAGTTGGTCTCGTGCAATTTGTACGACTTTCGTCGGCCTCTGACAGTAAGTGGTGACCCAGGTCCTTGGCAGCTGGCAGCAAACTTGCTCCATTTACTAGCAGGCCAGCACCATGCTGCCTGGTTTGGCCCAGGGAGTCATTGTGCTCACCTTTAACGACCGAGGTCAAGGTGCTTGCCTCAGACGACCGCGGCATGGGGTTGAGCCTTTTGTCAAATGTGAAGCGCCTGGACAGAGATTCAGTTCTCCTAGGGAGCTATGGAAATGAAAGATATCTATATATATATATATATATAATTCATTTTCATATATAATTATAATTATATAAAAAGAAATATCCAAATGCGTTTGTTTTTGTCGGATTCGGGTTATGCTTTGGCCTTGGCAGAACGTCTCTTGCTCTTTCACTTTCACTCTTCTTCTGCCACTGGATTGATATAGATGCAGTCTGCTCCATTGCAGCAACAGTTGTGTCTATAGAAGCTACAGCTGCACGACAGCAGGCCAACATTGTAGTGCTGCTCCGGCATGTGATGCAGCTGTAATCATCACCCCTTGCATTAGCCAGCTGTTAGGCAGCACTAACCATTCCAGCAGCTAGACCAGTTTGTTGGGAATGAGCTTCCGAAGTCATCCTGCACCACCGCAAGCTATTTACGCTGGTATTTAGTACTGCTGCAGCACACTAGGACTTTCAGCATCCAAGCAAGCACGCATTTTTTTTTATCATGACAGGTGGTGTCCTCACATGCCCAGCTGTATCTGCAACTGATGGGCTGGCTGCCAAATGCTAGGAGACAGGCAACCTTGTCTTAATTCATGGTGAACTGAAGTCTTCACAGAAGGGGCACTCCTGCAAAGAGCATTGGCCTGTTTTAAGTCAAATGCAGCTATAGACATATGGTCTCGCTGCAATGTCTGAGCTGTACCACTGAGGTGCTCATAGACCACAACATTTCCTCGCTTGGTACCTAGAAGCTGCGCGTGAAATTATGCCCTTCAGTAAGCTCGAGTAGATCCTCATACATCGCGTTGTGATCTCGTAGCCAAAATGACGTCAAATGAGTGGCACCGTGGTTGTGCTTAGAGACAAACTGACCAGCAGGATAGACTCGATCAAACTGGTATCATTGATTATGCTGCACCACAGTGCAGGGAGCATGGAAGGCCTTGGTGTATTCGGAGCAGTGACCTCCACATTCTATTTTGTGTCAGCCCCAGACCGACTGGCAAGGCAATGCACATGACGATCCAGAATCAATATCGATGATCAGAGGTATGATCTCAAGAAGGACCCACAAACGACAGCAAACTCTGGGGAGACAACAGCATGCCGAGAGAAAAAAATATGACGAAGTGGAAGAGGGTGAAGTAAAAACCCGAGTCTGTAAATCTGATACGACTGCGCAAAGCGAGTGGCCCCAAACTGAACTCCAACGGAGGATTTTCAGACAAGATACGGAGCCATGTCATAGCATCAGTAGGTTTTGCTAAATCGTGCAACAGGGCAACTTGCAGGTTATGCATTGTCCCTAGCGCTTTGATGGCATAGTTGCCCCTCCTTCGTATTATAGTCAATTGTTGGGACAACTTCCTAGGTCAAGCACGACTCCGTGGTAGAACCTTTTTTTAAAGATTCCAAATTCCAATGCCTCCATCTCCTGGCTACGGCACGGCAAGCACTGACTTGATGGCCGACCGTGTGAGCTTAAGATTTGCGAGAGGTAATAAATAAGTTTTCTTAAGGATTGTAAGCCGTGTTGGCATGCTAGGTAACGTGGTTGCTTTACACAACCTCGCTCCCGAGGTCGTTGGTTCGAATGCTATGGTGGGCAAGTTTTTATTGCCACGGTGGTGATAGCCGTTGAGGCTTTTCTGTCGCTATACAAAAGAGGCTATTAAAACAGCTAGTATTTTTTAAAGAATAAAACCGAATGGGAACTGTTAAGCACACAGCCGGAACCAAGGACATTTATTTTGCAAGACTGGCAGGACAGTGCGTGAGACCGTCATCGGTGCTTGCAATCATCCCTGTGCCATTAGCGATGACCTCCTGATTTGTTTATGTTCCACGGGCTGCTTTCATGGCCCTTTATCACATTTAATGCATATAATACCATCTCATTTCAGCAGTGGTGTACCTGCCCACTGGCGGCTTGCCAAAAAGCCAAAAACCTCAATCAGTGTGCCACGATCTCATCACGTGAGTCGGTACACGTCAGTATGCATAGCAATAATCGCAAAGCATTGGAACGTTGACAAACAGTGAGGACCAAATGTCTGTCACGGGCCTGGTTTTTCAACCAACTGTGGAGGTTTCAGCAATAGCTGCATCTGGGATTCATCTGTATAGAAGGGATAGCCAATCCACTGGGCCTGGATTGCCTGCTTTTGAGGCACGTCTAAACACTAGGGCTGCAAGAGATCAGGGCAGACTCACGAAGAACTCAGAGAGGTGGAGCTGCTAGTTGAGACCTGCCCATCGTGTGATAAGGACTGGGCATTCCAATCGAACCGCAAGTGAACCGTGCGGACCAGGCACCGATGCTCAACTATCGTCGTCACTATCACTAGAATGGCTTGGACGAGATCTTTCTTCTAGGCCTAAATGGTTCTCAGTGGCTAAATGCCTTCATGGTTTCAAGAACCACCTGGAACTTTCAGCATCCGAGCATCCCTGCCCACAGGTTTGTGGCCAAAGAGGTACCTGCCTGCAGACTAAGTCGGTGGCAGTACTTTATCGGTGGGCTATGAGTGAAGGCAACCCCAGTCTCTCGCCAGACATTTAGTGACGGCAGAATATTAACACCGGTGGCGTAGGATAGCTCCCAGCTGCCTTTGTCGGTGACCTTAGCAGTAAACCAAGGCCACCGGTGGACCTCTCCGGAGCTCATTGGGGCAATATTTTTGGGGCAGATCTCAAACCGACCCGGAGATCAGCAGGAGCAGCCGAAGTTCTTTTACTGCTGCCGCAGCTGCTGCTTCACCGACAGTTCCTCCTCGAAGTGTAGATGACAGAGGGGCCCTAGAGAGGGGTGGGCGGCAGTATAGAGAGGGTGGGCTCAGTTGACCCTGACTGCCCTTAGACCGACCTGAAAAGAACTTGTCGGACGACCAGCCCACCCGGCACATTTCTTCAACCTGCTGTGAGTGGCTGCCTCGCGAAAGGTCACCTCCTTGGCTTAATCCTAGTGCTTAGCCTTGAGTGGCAAGTCAGCTTTTAGAATGACTGGCAAAGCCAGCTGCTAGCCACTTTGCAGCACCCCACGACAGCTGATCTGCAGGTGCGTTGCAAGCAAGGCTGCAGCAGACCGATGGCTGTAGCAAACCGATGCTGTAGCATAGGGCTGGCTGCAGAAGCTGCTGGTAGGCAGAAGCATGGGTGAGCCATAGCTAAGCTAATAAGAGCCTCCTAGTTATACTTGCTTGGTTGGGTATGCACCATGCTGGTAGGCATGACCGGAGATCAGAGCTGGGATCCAGCAGCCACAGACTCCGGTGGTTTCTGTGAGTTTCGCTCATTCATTTTGCTGCTTCATTTCGATGTGTGCCAGATGCTGGCTTTGTTCGGTCGGGTTGACGTTCATTCACTCCCTCGATGTGCCAGACACCCACACAAAAGCAGCCACTACGTGCTTTCCGGGAATTGGCCGATCAGCTTGTCACGAGAGATACGCCTGAGATTGGAATCAGACACTGGACTTGGCTCGTTCGATTGTCAGGGGTTGCAATGTCGTGTCGAAGCAGCAGTCCCGACAACCTGGGTGTGTCAGAAAGCAGGTCTGAGTCCATCCCATGACCTGCTAGCAACAGAACTACTACTCTCAGACTATTGGCTGCAGATATTCCGTGAGCAAGAAGACCAGACCAGTCATCCTCTTCATCTTCATCCACGGATGCTAGTCATAATAATAATCACAAGCTATTTGTATTGCAGCACCCTAGGAGAACCAGACAGATCTCACTGTAGCTAGTTTATGTATGCTGGAAAGGAAACTTGTCAATTGGTGAGTGGCAGCTGCATATTTTGCATACATAAGCACACAAATGACATTTCACATTGATGAAAAAATGCTGTGAGGAGCAGGCAGATTTTAGCTTCTTTTAAAATGTCGTCAAGTCAGGGAATCTCTTGATATGAGTTGGTAGTGAGTTCTAGACTTTGGAAGTTATGAACTGCAGGCACGATCTCCAAAATGTTTGAAATTTGTTAGAGAGACGCGCAGCTGAACGACGAGAGTCAGGGGAGCAGATGGTTCGACGTCAAGCCTTGTTCGGATACGTAGGCCACAGTTAGAGAATAAAGGGACCTAAAAGTTAGTGGCAAAGCCATGAAGTCTCGATATCCTGCTTGATGGGAAGCCGGCACACACTAAAGAAAGAAGTGATGTAACGTGGTAAGCACCGTGTTCACAGCAGACAAACCTAGCTCCAGAGTATTCACCAAAATATAAGCGGCTCATTTTGCATGCTGCAAAACCATCAAGCAGTGAGTCACAGAAGTCAAAATGGAATGTCACTCATGCACGAACCAGCCTGACTGTAGTATGATTATCTAAGAAAGTCTGATTTTTTGCAATGTCTGGTACGTTCATCTAAGAAAGTCCGAGTTTTTTTTAATGTCGCATAGCTGACAGTAGGCAGACTTGGCTCCGGTGCTGATGCAGTCGTCTTGTGTCACGACTATGAAGGAATTATGAATGTCATGGGAGGCTCATTAGTGGTTCCTATGTAATAATATGTAGGATGAACCGGTATTAGGCTTTGACTTTATGCTCGCTTAAACAAGAGGGTAATTTATTTTATAAAAAATCTGGCGTCTGCAGTAAAAAGAAGTCTCCCGAGGTCGATACTTATTTTGACTTATCAATCGACTTCAAGACCCTCTCCCTGGCCAATAGCCCACAAGAACTAAATTCAAGCACTTTACAGCTTGCTTACAGCTTACTTTACAGCTTGCTACAAGATAATCAATAGCCAAGGGTAAATGATATGCATTGGTATCAATCTCCAATGCTGTAATTGAATTTATCATGTTGAGCAACAAGAATATGGGCTTTGAGAGACATTCTGCATCCCATGTTAGCATAGTTCTTTATAAAAGCTTGAACCAGCTGCTCATAGATTTCAGCCTTGCAGTTGCCGAGAAAGCCGTGAACCAACGAAGCAAAACTGTTCCGAGTCGCTTGCTCTGTCATGTTCAGCTTCAGCTGGGAATTTGTCACACGCTCTGCGATCTTCTTTATCTGTGGTCCAAAGTACATACCAGCTTTGACCTTTGCCTCCGACAGCTTCGGAAAGATACCTTCGAGGTATTTGAAGGCTGCTTACTCATTGTCTAGAGCCATGACTGGTGGCATCAACGTCCCCGAGGGTCTGCCAGCATCTCCCACTTGATTTTGTTCCCTCCAGTACAGAACTCGGTCACTGTGGCGAGCACCTTTTTTTATATTTTGCCTCGGCGTCTCGGCTGTCCCATTGGCAAAGAAAGCAAGGTTTCACTTCGTGAAACCACGTTGGATACCCATCAGGAATGACATTTCTTTGAAGTCTTCAAAGACATCTCACCCATGCTCGCCATACTTCAATGTTCTCAGAAGCATCTTTCCAGTGGTTATCTTTATGTTGCACATAGTCGGCCGTATGGAAAGACGGGCAGCTCTTTCCCTTTACAAAGCAGTACGGCTTGTAGGCGTTTGGATGCAATGTCTATGATTAGGGACCATTCACTCGATATACAGGCGATTCATTGTGGTCGTGATAGCCCACGAGATAAGATGCTCGTTCTTCACGACCGAGGTCCGGTGTTCAAATCCTGCAGTGGGCGATTCCTTATTGCCAATTGCAATTGGTGGGGGTTAAGGCTCTGCTGCTGCTATGCAAATCAGGCTTTTAAAACAGATATTATTATTATTAGTATATATAGCCTCAATTAGATCAAATTGTTGCTGAAGCACGGTCCATCTTGCCTAATGAAGAATTTGGAGAAGTGGTGATGCTAACTCTGATCTGTTGCTTTCATTCACACTTTCATCCAAGAAGCTCCTTTCCTCGAGTCTAACTGTCAGACGCTCAGCTGTGGACATGGTAAGAATAAGGTCTCCGATCGAGGTTTTTCTGGTTGGGCAAGTGTGGTGTTCCCTTCTTAGCCGCATCTGTGAAGTTGGAATCTGAATCTTCAATAGCTCCTTTGCTGTCCGACTTGCTGGCCTCTCTCTTGGGGATGGCTGATCCCTCTCTGGACGGAGTGGCAGTGGGGATGGGGAGCTCAGGCTCAGGTCTCTCTCTCTCTCTCTCTCTCTCTCTCTCTCTCTCTCTCTCTCTCTCTCTCTCTCTCTCTCTCTCTCTCTCTCTCTCTCAGTGCGCTGCTGAGGCGACGGTGGGTGAATGAATGTGTGCGCATACCTGATAAGATGTACTCTCATGCCAGTTTGACGCTTGGATAGGTTTGCCATGCAGAAGTAGCAGCTGCTTGAGTGGTCAGTTGGTTATCGCCAAATTGTTGGGACTCGAAACTTCCTGGCTCTCTATTCTCACATGTAACAGCCAGCAAACATATAAGAAGTATGTGAATTAAAGAAATGCGCACGTTATTTAATATTGTGCAAGAAACTCTACCGGGCGAACACCAACATTTTACCTCACCTTCAAGAGTTCTCTTGCAGTGTTCGCATGTGGAATGAGATCCGTGGGGCTCAATCCCCGGCAGGCCTTCCGAAGTATGCTTCATAGGCCTCGCACATCTTAAGAGATACTGTCACAGAGCATCTTTTGCTCTTGTCTTGATAAATTGTACACGCGTCTAGCAGAATGCGTCTGCTGGCTGCTAGCGACTACGTGGTGCCACGTCAACTAAATATGGCTTCAGTTTTCTCATACTCGGCTATAGTATAAACTATCATGTTCGTGTAACGGAACTGAACCGTTACACTTCCATGGATACTACTCTACAGTGTTACGTCCGCTTAACCCACATTACTTCGGGTAGATGCACCACGATTTTTAACGAGTGCGAACCTGCCCTCTTCACCGAAAACGTCCTCATAGCTAGATTTTTTCAAAATATTGTTATTCTGACGCTTGAATCAAATTATGTGTGGCAACATGGCTATTTTTTATTTATTGTAGCCATGAGGGATTAGGAAAATGCTATTTCTACGCGACGATATAAATAAATTGAAATTCAAAGTAGCCTCTCGATGCCATGTCAATCAAATGAGGCAACTCACTACTCTTCTACTCTGCGATAGCATAAACTAAACTGTTGGTCAAAGGCACCAGTACTGTTACAGCAGAAGCTGAAAGGAAGAGCCGTTCTCTCAGGCGACAGCGTGCTGGAGAGAGACTAGGGAAGCAGGCGGAAGCACGATGAATTCACGAAGCCGAGGCCACTCGTCAGTCGCGAAAGCAGCAGCGTGCTGGAGAGAGACTGAGAAGCAGGCAAAGGCACGATGAATTCGCGAGTCGAAATTCTTCCGCCCAAATGTTGCCGAGCTAAAACCTAGCCGACACTATCGTTCATGCTGCGAAGCAACGGACCGATGCACCCATCGTGAGGAGATCTGTTGGCGTATAATTCAGAGGACTGGTAATCTCTCTAGCCGCGGAGACAAATTTAGCGACGAGTTCAATAGAGGCGGGCTCGAAGGAGGCGAGAGAAGAAGAGCGGGGCATTGTGGGAGCTGCAGTAGTCCGATAGGGACGGTAGTGTCCTAGGGGGATCGAGTCCCTAAGCTGTTCTTTCTCACCTGCGAAGAATTAGCAGAAGCGCTCTGCTAAATCGCAATTGTTGGATTCACCGGTCAGAATGCTTGCTTGGGAGCGTTTGGTTAAAAAAATGCTCGATAGTGGACATTAACATTTTTCAACGATTGATCTGCGATTCGAGTACTTCTCTACGAAACTTGGATTTGGCATTAAGCGTGAGTTCCGCCGCGTCAGTGTAGGCATTTGCTAGCTCTGGCGAAGAGCAGGCAGCACTCAATCGAGCGTGCACACAGCTAAGAGCCCATCGAAACCGCGAGCCCGTTCGAAGGCGGGAACTTCGAGGGAGGAAGGACCGAAGAGTCGAGTGCGACGACGAACTGGCTAGACGGATTTAACTACCGAAACTGCGTTCCGTTAGACACCTTCGAGGCTCCCGATCTACAGGAGGAGTGTCTTTGCGATTTCTTGTTAGCTTTTGCCTATCGATAGACCTTGGCAAATCGGCAAAATTTCTGCGAGAGTGGGATAGATAAGATACATCGGGTGCTACACGTTTGCTTGGAAGGCTGTCGCTGGCTGGTTTCAAGTCAAACGATAGCAGGCACACGTGACGACGATGTAGAGCAGCTGCAGCCAGTTTCGGCCAGCGAGGTCTCGCCGCTCCACTTAGGATAGAAGGAGGAATTCGTCCAGGGGCGACCGAGTGAGCCTGATTTGGGCCTGGAATTTGTTCTGCAGCCTAGCGAAGGCATGTTGAGCCGGCTGCTTCTGTGGCACTGCACTAAAAACCACTGCAGTCCCACCAGCGACGGAGCAGCAGGGTTTCTTAAACAGAAGCCGTCGCGACGAGCTGTCTACCTCCTGGGCTTCTTTCTCTTGTCGAGACGGAGCTCGATGGCCAGCTCTAGTACGCAAGAAAGTCTCTCTCGGCGGGCGTGAGGGCTATATATGCGAACCGGAGCTGGGCAGAGCAGCAGCCGATCATGCTCGGTGCGCCGACAGGATTGGACTGGACAGCGCCAAACGCAAAGCCCGACGTCCGCCTTTCAGCCTCTAGACGTCGGGCGAGCCCAGCTATCGTGTATGACGCCGAACGCCGCCTGTCGGCTATCCGAAGCGAGATTGACTGGGCTTTAAATAAGTAAAAGATTAGCTGATTCAACAGCCTCATTCTCGCGGACCGCCGACGAGCCAATGCAGCGACTATCGATAGCATCCACGTCGGCGGCAAAATATAAAGGCTCCGCTCTGCCGCTCGGACTCACCACTGCCGCCAGGGTCTCCAGCCAGCCAGTGCAGTTCAAGCAGCTCACGCCTGGCCGTGCCTCACCTGGCGTCTCTTCACCTGGCGGGCCAAGGCCCTGAGGCTTTCAGTTGCACTATCTGCTCGGCAGATCCGCTCTGACAGCATCGAGCCTGGCTAGCTTCGAACACTCTCTTCGAGAAGCCACTGGGAAGCCGATAGTCTTTCGCATGCGCTGCTACTGCTTTGAAGTTCCTGCATGTGCGTCGAGGGATCGCCGCGGCCGGTTCGTACCTTTATAACTGTCAAAATGTGCAGTCGCAGATGCAGATCGCACAGATTCAGACACACTGCCGTCCGGTCGAGCATTACATACCGCCGTCTTCGCTCTAGTGCCACTCGCTATAATCTCTCGACGGCCAGATCCACTATTTAAATTCGCCAATTCTTACTCAACTCCAGCTCAAAATGCCGAGCTGGTTTCGCACAGCGGTTAAGGTGCTCGCCCCGACCAAGGTCTGGCCGAGGTCGTGGGCTCGAGCCACGTAGCATATGTAAAGCGCCCGAACAGAGGTCAAGTTCTCTTAAGGCGCTGTACAAATAAATTATATATTATATCATATGGAATGCCTAGAGACAGCGGAAGTGCTTACTCAGCTCCGGCGACGACTTTGTCCTTTAGTAATCACTCCGCTTAACCGTCGACTCTCGGCGACTCAATCTGCAACCTCTTGACATTTCACAATTGTGTCCTGCTGTCGTGTCGAGTGCTGACATTAGATGTAGTAAGAGCTTTATTCTCAATAATAGACATCGCGAGGACGACATACCAAGATCTCTTTTCTTCGATTCCATTCGGGGTTTGTAGCAGTACGTATTTGGTGGTAAAGTACTCGTACTTCACGAGCCCAAGTCTTGGGCTCGTACCATTCAGCATACAGTCCTATATAATCGGCTGCAAGGGGTGGGGTGCTAGCCTCTAAGCTCTTCTGCAGCTATACCAAGTGTGTAATGAGACTGTCGAATCAGCCGACCTTTGCTGAACGCCAGGCCGGTGGCTCAGCCTACGCACTTTTTAAGGAACCATTAAAGCCATCGCCGACATCGAGGGGCACGACCCTCGACGATGGTGCAGTGAGGGCGACGAATGACTTGACAGGATCGCCAGCCGCAGGCACCGGCTTCGTGGTCGCAGACGTGCTGGAGGGCCTGCCCGAGCCCAGCGTCTAGCCGATGAACGATTGCCATCCGTCGAATGACAGAAGGGGCTTGGTGGCAATTCTAATCCTGTGTTTTTTTTCTCTTGCGGCCATTCACTCGCATTGGTATTTTACCAGCAGGGGCTGTATTGATTGTGTGCGACCTTTACGGTCATGCATGTTCCGAGTGACCCACATCTTCACATCGCTTCCCGCCCCCTCTGGCCCCTTTCTGCCCCCTCCCCCCCCCCCGCCTCCGAGCTCGGCCACATGTGCTCTTCGCACGAACGAAAGGGAGACAGCGTGTTGGGATTCGAGAGTTCCTCTCAAGCTTGCGATAGTCAGCCCTCAAGTCACCCGGCTGACGGCAACTCTTCAAGGCTCAGTCTTCTAAAGCGCAAACACTAAAACGCAATCCCGAAAAAGCATACGGAGTTTGCAAACAAAACCTGGTGTGTGAGTGTGTGTGTTCACGCGTGCGTGTGTTCGCGCGTGCGTGCGTGCGTGCGTGCGTGCGTGTGTGTGTGTGTGTGTGTGTGTGTGTGTGTGTGTGTGCACGCGCGTGTATAGAATCCGAATCTAATATTAGCAGGGGTTGCCTTTTTTCGAAGAACTGAGCAGTTTTCCTATTCACGCTGTTTGCTTATTTTTGAAGTATCGTGCCCTTGACATTATGCCTGGAATTTCTAAAGCGTACTTCTACGAACCAAAAGTAACCGAGGCCAAAAGCCGTAAGCAGTGGCTCATCGCTATTCGCGGTTACCTGGAATGCTTACTTTACAAACTAAAGCCGAAGTAAGTCGGCAACGTACGACCTCTACTAATCAATAACAGAGACGCTGGCTTTTTTTACCGTAAGAATGTCTTAGCCCCCCACCTTGCTTTGTATTCCGAAGAGGAAGCAGTGGTATTCTAGATTAGCGATTGCTGGATGCATGCGATAGAGCTCATGGAGGATAGGAGGCGAACGACCCTCGATGGTGGCCCACTCTTGTCGACGACGCCGTTCCACCGCTAGCGGAAGCAGTAGTCCCCATTTCACTTCCGCTACGCAGGCTGTAGCAGCTAATACGGCGGCGTCGCTTAGCAGAGGCAGGCGAACTTACCACTTTGGCCCATAGGCACTGTGCCCATTGCAGAAACTTAAACATGGAATCCAGCGTCTCTATATCGTAAACCGTAAACTCAAAATCAAATTCATCAAACACTAAAACGCAATCCCGAAAAAGCATATGGAGTTTGCAAACAAAACCTGGTGTGTGCGCGCGTGCGTGCGTGTGTGTGTGCGTGTGTGTGCACGCGCGTGTATAGAATCCGAATCTAATATTAGCAGGGGTTGCCTTTTTCGAAGAACTGAGCAGTTTTCATATTCTCGCTATTTGCTTATTTTTGAAGTATCGTGCCCTTGACATTATGCCTGGAATTTCGAGATGACCCTGCCGGCCATGCCCCAAACAAGGCGTAGCAAGCAAACTGTCAGAACGTATGGCAAGCCTACGTAATGAAGTTCTGAGAAAGGATTGGTGCACTAAGAAAAGACAACCATTAGCTGCCTTTCGGAAGAAGCATATAGCGATCTAGGTAGCAGGTTTGTAGGAGATATCAAAAACCAGCCGCGTGGAGTATGGCTCTATTACTGCTGGCCACTGGCGCAGGTGGGCGAAATTATGTCATCTTGGACCTGCTGCCGAAATGTACATTTTAAAGGAGCGCTCGCGGCGGGAAATCATGCTACGGTAGTTTTCCGTGGCTGCTTGCAAATTAAAAAGGCGTTTTTATCTTTATTTCGGCTACAATCTGTGGGAAACTGCCAATTCTTGGGGTGCATCACTGCTTCTGGCGGCTAGCTCGGGTTGTGGGCGGGAATGCCACCAGCAAAATCGACGACCCGACGCTGACCAAACGCCGTCAGCGGATTGGGCAGCGGCGGCCGCTCTCGAGTGGCGGAGGCGGCGCGGCGTCTATCAAGAGCGCTTGCGTCGCTATGACTCGCAGATCGCATGACTGTCAGATAGTCCACGTCCATTGCATCGGCTAACTGCGCTACCAAGACGCGGCCGTCTAGAACCTTGTAGAACCTACTACTACTGATGGTTCGCGAGGAGTCCCATATCGAGGCCCAGCGGAGGGGCCAAAATTGGGGGGGGGGGGGAGCCCGAGACGGCTGCGAACTGCGGCTTGGCTTAGGATAGCCACCGGCCCTCCATCGGGTCCGTCGAGCGTGACCTACGTCTCGGCTCCGCAGCGGACAAGCAGAGACCTTAGCCGGGAAGCGCCGCTACGGCCCTCGCCGCTACGGCTACCATTGAACCGGCGCGGCAAAGGCTAGAAAAACGCCGCCAGCGCCATAGAGACGCTGGTGGTGCCTGCAACTCTCGCGAGCGTCTGCTTCGCGGTTTGAATTCCTCTCGCGACCTCCCCCGACTTCTAATGCGACTCCTAATTCAAGCCCCGACAAGCATGAGCAAATTTGCTGTGGCTTACTTCGGGTGAGCCTTTTTTAATGAAGGACTCCTTCGGGATCCTTCGAAACTGTTCTCGCGGCGAGCCACTGCCGAGCGGGCGGGATCCTTCGAAACTGTTCTCGCGGCGAGCCGCTGCCGAGCGGCAGCGGCGGCCTGAATAGCGCTCGCCGGCATTCAATGCGCGGGCGCCGCGTCGCGCTTCCCGTGGACGTCCGAGCCAGCTCTCGGACCGCAGCGAATTTGTCGAGGGCTTCGACGCCGCGCTCGAGCAGCACGGCGTCGGCTCATTGGGACGGCCGCCTTCCTTACCGCGCGGACTCGCCAGCGCCCCAGCGGACGCCAGTTTCCGGAACAACCGCCAATCCCACGAGCGCCGGGTTGGGTCAACGTCCGAACGCTGTTACGCCTACTGCGCTAGGGACATGCGCGGCACGCTCACATGGTCACGTGAGCCATCGCCCTATAAAAACCATCGGCGGCCTCGTGGCCGCGTCGGTTTTAGAAAATGTCCGGTTCCAATGCTGGTGGTAATGGTCTCGCAGAAGAAGACGGCATGGCCGAGGCAAGCATGCCGGAGGAAGGGCGCTTTCTATTTACGTCAGAGTCGGTCGGAGAGGGACATCCCGGTAAATAGCTGGTCGTGAGCGGTGGCGGATTAGGCACGGCTGCGTTCGCGTGCGATCCCCCTCCACCAACACCGCCACCGCCACCGCCGCCACCACCACCACCACCACCCCTCCTCGGCTATGGGGCTGCGACTAAGGACGCGCCGGCGTTCCTTAGTATGCACATCCGATGGCTGGTTGTCCCGTGTCTTGCCCTGTGCTCGAGTCTTAGGGCTCGCATCGGTTCAGCGGCTCGGCTCGTTCGACCGCAGACGCAGCATTGTAGTGTTGGCCGATCGCCAGAGCGCCGACGCCGCTGCCGCCTGCGCTCTCGTGGTGCGGCAGTGGAGCGCGATCGAGCGATACTGAGTCTCTGCTGATCAAGGCTGCTGGCGCCTCTTGGGGAACGAGCTCGCGAGGCTATCAGGGAAAATAGGGCGAGGGCGCTACGACGAGGGTGGTCGTCATGGTTTTGGCGACGGGGCGGCGATAGTGGCTGAGGCAGCAGCCACCCGTGTTAGCTTTACTATCGTGTATGCCTCGTCTGCAGCCGACGGTGTGTTCCTGCGCGATTGTATTCGGAGTACATCGGCTGTCTAGGCTGCCAAGCTTTTCAAGGCTGGCTCGTCGGCTGCGACAGCAGTTAGACAGGCCACCTCGGGAGGTCGTCAGTGTAGCTGGCTTCGTGGTTTTGTGGCTTTGTGGCATCTCGCCATCCTTATCGGCTGTAAGCTGGCAGAAAGCTTGCATATGCACCCGAGATGGCCTGTGGTAGAGAGGGCGACGCTGGCCTTCCACCATGCCCGAAAGCCACCGGTTAACCTTTGTGATGCTCGGACAGTTGCTGCAGCTACGCGAACAAGCAACAAATCCAATGTTCTTGCATGATCTTGCTGCTTCGCTTTCCTGCGATCTAAGCAGCAGCCGTTCGGCACCGCTAGCAAGGCCCCCCTCCAGTAGCAGCTTTGAGATGGTATCGGTCAGTATCTAGTGGTTCGGTTCGAACCACCTGTAGAGAGGACATTAACTGCCGGTCCTCGATGTCGTTGATTAATTTGCACTGTTCAATTGTGGATATGGCCAATAGCGGGCACTCCGATTGCTGTTAATGTCGAACGGTAGCCAGTTTATATGCTTCTCCATCCTCTTGACTCAGTTTGGTTGCTAGCGTTAGCTGCATCCGGGCACTGATTAAACCACTCAGGAGCTACATGGCCAGTGCTAGAAAGGAGCCTGTGTCCTCGCTCAGCCTGACGATTTGCCCCCTAAGCCGCTGCCCGAGCTACCCCACTCCGATATCGGATCAGCTAGCTTGTTGGCTGCTGTGGCAACATGGTCACAATTGAATTCGCGAGCACCAGGCTTTACTTCCTGGGTGCTGCCCGTGCGAGCAGTAGCTATGCATCCAAGCCGAGCTTCGATGTCCCTTTCGCTCTAGTACTGCAGCACCTGTCGATGGATGCCCCTTTATCCTTTCTTGGACACGCTGTGCTGGTTGAGTGGCAAGTCTGTGTGCTATGCCCTAAGTGGCTGAGAACCAAAGGGATCTAGTAAGTAGCAGGTGCTCATCCTGCATCTGGTCTTTGCCTGCATCGCGGTCTTGGTGGTGGTGCTGACCTTACTGGGCTGCAGCTGCTTGTTTTACTGTCTGTCGCACGATGCGATTGCATGCCTGTCACGGCAGCTTGTTTTGACCTCCACGAGCATACGCCTTGCACTGTAAAAGCTCTAAGCCCGACCCACACCTAGCATGTCGTGTTCGTGGGCGCAGTTTGGCTCAGCCATTGGCTTGGGGCACTGTGCCAGCAGTAGTCAGCCGAGCAGTCAGCTGACGCCTCATTATGCTCGACAACCAGCTCTGCATTCTGGCCTCTGCTTGCATTTCCGACCAGGCCTGCACTTATACATTGTCACCGCGTGAGCTCATTCTAAAGCCTGTGTTTACACGGTGAGTCCTGCTTCCTACCTACTTCAGTCTTCCTATTTGTAGTAGTAAGTTTACACGGTCAGTCTTCCTCTAAGTCTTGCTTCCTACTCGCTCCAGACCCACCCACGGTGTTCATGGAAAATTGCTTTTGGTAGGGAGGTAGGAAACGACCCCTCTCGATGCACCACCCGGTGAATTGTAACCTTCCGCGATTGCTTTTATTGCCTGCCAAACTTTTTGAAGCATTGAATAAAGCCTGCCCTCGAAGGGGCCAGTGATTGGTCGTTTGCTAAATCTTGCCCGAGTCTTGGCCAAGAAGTAGCCCCACGTTCGGCTGCCGAGTCTTCTTCGATAAGTCTTCCATAAGTCTTGGGCATACCCATATTGGTGTTGTACAACCAAGACTCGAGTAAATAGGATAGGAAGCAAGACTGGCCGCGTGCACCTGGCTATATAGTGACTCAATCGTTTTCACTTTATTTGCTGATGTGCTAATTATGCCTGCTCTCTGGCAGCCAAGTGTGTGCTTGCCTCGGCACTTCGATTGTCTGCAGTCCACGGGTTGACAATGTGTTGCTTATGTGCTGCTCTTGATATGCCCGGTGTTTAGCATGGATAATGTTTTCGAACGGTTACACAGCTAGTCGTAAAGCCACGACAGCTGTGCAGTCGGCTACTGATGTGCTGCCTGGTTGGTTTCGGGCAACGGTTTGCCCTGCCCCCTTCGCCCCTTGCCCTCATGCTCTACCCTACTCCACTGATTGCCATTCTAGCTCCTTCACACTCTCTGCAACCGCTCCCAGCGTATCGTCTAGGGGTGCCCATTGGTTGTGCGAGCTGTGCCTGCAGTGATGGTCTATCGCCTTGCAGACAAGATGTGCGACCAGATCAGCGACGCCATTCTCGATGCACACCTTCGCCAGGACCCGAATGCCAAGGTCGCCTGTGGTATGTGGCTGCTGAAGCTACTTGGCTTGTCAATTGTTGCAGTCATCAATTGAATTTGTTTTTAAGCAGCTCACCAATGATAATGATGATTACGATGAGGATAATGATGCTAATGACGATGAGGGCTCCTATCGCTCGGCTGCAGCACTGGGGCTGAGCTCTGCAGCCCGGGATGACGATGAGGGATGGGCTGGCTAGGCTGCTGCTGCTTTGATGCTGCAATGCTATGCATCATTTCTTTGGCATGTCGTAGAGTGTGCCACAAAGACCGGCATGGTGATGGTGTTCGGTGAGATCACTTCCAAGGCTCGCGTGGACTACCAGAGTGTGATTCGGCAGGCTGTGAAAGGCATCGGCTACGACTCGTCTGCCAAAGGTCAGTGTGCACATCCTGGGAGAGCGCAGCAGGCTCGGCTGTCTCGTCGCCCACCGGAGCATCGTTGGGCAGCCAGTGCTGCAGGCGCTGCAGCTTCAAGCTGCTGATCCACTGGCAAGCTGTTGTATTTTTACTTTGGACCCCTGTGACCTTGGTAACTGGCCATGTTTCGATTAAAGCCAGATGGCTGATTGGAAAATTTGATGCTTTCGTTACGATTGCCATTTAATGCACGAGTTAAAAGAATGACACTAGCGACGAAAGAAGTGAGAGGGGGAATGATGAACCGGCATTCTGTTGAGCAACCAGTTGACATCGAAGCTGGGATGCGCAGCTTGGGCCGACGATCGCTTGCCGGCCGATCGATGCCTGCGTGTGGCAGGCTGTTCGGTTGACGTTGAGCCTGTGCTGCTGCCTGCTGAGCAGTAGAAGTCCCGGCAGCTGCTTCAGATGTACAGATTTCGAAGTGCGTGGCTGGCAGCTATGGTCAGTAAGTGAGCTGTCTGTACCTTCTTCTCGACCACCGTTGCAGGATTTGACTACAAGACCTGCAACGTCCTCATCGCCCTGGAAGAGCAGAGTTTGGACATAGCGCACGGTGTGCACGTCGAACGTCGCGAGGAAGACATTGGCGCCGGAGATCAGGTAGGTGGTGCCGCTGTCGACACCCACTGTGCCCTCAAGCAGTTCTTTGGGCGCTGTGCCAGTTTGCGCCTTTCGTTCGAGCGAGCCATTCGTCAGCAGCAGCCACCGGCATGGCCGCCTTTTTTCCACGAATGTCTGCAGGGCCTCATGTTCGGCTACGCCACTGACGAGACCGACGAGTGCATGCCGCTCACACTCACTCTGGCTCACAAGCTCAACCATCGCATCGCCGACCTCCGACGCAGCGGCGAGCTGCCCTGGGCGCGTCCCGACTCGAAGACGCAGGTCAGTGGGCTATGCCCTGCTAGGCCTTTCCTAACTGAGGTAGAGGAAGTGCCCTGTGGGCATGACTCCGTCGGCCGAGTGAGAAGGCAGGCACTGATGGATGCAGGTGCTGCGATCGGTTTCCGAGGTGTCAAGTGCTTCTGCCTCGGAGATGGCCATGACTGCCTTGCGAGGTTGTAGCTCAAATAATAACTTCCATCCCATTCCAAGTAAATGTTTCTATGTGAAGGCTTTGAACGTGAATCAGCTTCACTCTTAAGAGTTCTAGTTACAGCACTTACGGTCCTGTCAGTGTCTTAAATATATGTACATACGTAATTCATTTGCAAAGCTAGCTAAGAGAGCTGTATATATATATATATATAAGAGCTTTATATTTATATTCCATTCAAAGCCTTCACATATGCCACGGGATCTTGCTGCTTGAAAATGGAGGAAACAGACAAGACTAGTTGATCGACATGGAAAGGAAGTAACCGATGGCTTGGGCCAATAACTTGCTTCAGCATATTGTGTTAGACAGTGCTGTGGGCATTAATTAATTTACGCTTTTTTGGAAAAAGTTACGGTTAAGAGATTTTTGCTACTATTCAGACTCGGAAAATGCAAGTGGTTCAGGTTTGGGTGTGGTCTTTCTTGTGGATAACTAATTCCTCCAAGTAAAGATCATGTTTGCCGGGGTATGGCCGCATGTGCCCTCGGGCCAGCATACCATTTCTGTTCTAGTCGTGCGTACAAAAGGCTGCCGTGACAACCCCTGGTTAATCCATGCAGCTCTGCTAACCGGGCACTTCTGTTGGGCAGGTCACGTGCGAATACTTGTTCGACAATGGGGCCTGCATTCCGACACGCGTTCACACGGTAGTGATATCGGTTCAGCACGACGAGCACGTGACACAGGAGCAACTGCAGGCCGACCTGATGAGCAAGGTCATACATGCCGTCATCCCTGCCAAGTTCCTGGACAGCAAGACCATCTATCACCTGAACCCCTCTGGTCGCTTCGTCATCGGTGGTCCACAGGTGGGCCGTGAACAGCAAGCTGTCTGCTGCTGCTTTCTGCTGGTTCCGGCTGCTTGCCACGACTGCTTTCGGCAGTGGCCTGTAAACGCCATCCTGCATTGACCTCGAGCCTGCCGCGACGGCTGCCGCCGTAGGGCGATGCTGGACTGACCGGCCGAAAGATCATCGTCGACACGTACGGTGGCTGGGGTGCTCACGGAGGCGGTGCGTTCTCGGGCAAGGACTACTCCAAGGTGGACCGCTCGGCAGCCTACGCGGCTCGCTGGGTCGCCAAGTCGCTTGTCAAGGGCGGTGTGTGCCGCCGCTGCCTCGTGCAGGTGAGTCCAGTGAGTGAGGCTCCCCTGCATAGCTCTTTTCGACAACCTGTGCACTCTAAGCCACTGGATCCTGTATGGCTCACCGTGTGGTGACGTGGTGGCCTGACGACGAGGCGTCGTCGTCCTTCAGCTCGGCTGCCCGACCTTCAGGTTTCCACAGCTGCTGCCATGTCAGCAGCTGTGGAATGTGGAGCTGTGGGCAGGCAGCGATCGGCCGCCTGCCTTCGCGATTGGCCGCTTGCCTTAGTGATCGTTAGGCCTCTATCGGCCCCTGCTCGGCACTCATCTGAATGCGAACACTGTAGCTGTTAGCTATTGTCTTCAGGTGTCCTATGCTATCGGCATATCGGAGCCTATATCCGTGTCTGTGTTTCACTTTGGAACGTCTTCGAGAACAGAGGCGGAGCTCCTGCAGATAGTGCATAACAACTTTGATCTGCGGCCTGGCAAGATTGTGAAGTAAGTGCCTGCCCACTTACCTGCCTGCCTGCCTTCCGCCACACTCTGTGTCTGTCGACCGTTTATCCTTCAGGTTTTTTGTGCTCTCTGGATTCTTGCATATATCATATTTTTTATTACTTGTATTATATTTTGGTGAGACCTTCGAGTGGACACTTTGCTCAGCCCTAGGTGTTCTTAGTGCATTTGTCGCTCTATACGAACAAGTTGCCATTCCGGAAATACCTTACCACTGCCTCACAGCCATGGTCCTGGTTGCCTAGAAAGCTCCAATAAGCGTACCACGTGGGCTTGGAAGAGTTTAGGGTTGGATTGAGAACCGGTTTACAGTTTGCTAAGGCTTGGTCGTAAGTCTGCAGCCAAAGAGAGAGTGAGAGAGCCAGTTATGACGTCGAACGTCTTACCGATGAACCAGTTCAGCTCTCATGATGTGCTCAGGCATATCTGTATGGTGGTGGCACACAGAAACTATTCTGCTTTCCAAGTCAGCTTTGTCTGTGAAGGTGGCATCTCAGTCTGTGCTGTGCATCCATTCGGTTGTGTTGTGGTTCGGATTGCCAAGCACAATTCGTGTTGCTGAGCATTGAGTAATCATATTCGAACGTGGATCGCAGATGCTCCTGATCTGATCCATTCCTCATCCTGCAAGTGCCTGCTTGTACTTTACATAGCTCGTAGCTTGTTTTGGAATAATGTGTGCTTCTTTCAGCTGGAACTCCTGCACTCTTGGTGACCTCAGGAAAACATGCATACAGATGTTTTGTATCTGTTATACAATTCCTTGAACTAATTCATTGTCAGTTCTATTTGAAAAATATGTGCAGCTATTTTTAGTGTTATGTAGTCAGTCAGTCGTGTGACTTATCGCATCAGATTTTTACGTCGCTGTAGTGAACTTACTGACTTTTCTCTTATCGTTGTCCTTTTGCAAACATGACCTCGTCACGGCTTCAGCATGCTCTTGTGGAGAGTAGATGTCGAAAGAGCTCATCTGCCCAGAACATGCACTGCAGCATTGGCTTTTGCATATCATTCTAGGGAGTTGAGATTGAAAGAGCCCATATACCAGAAGACTGCCTGCTATGGTCACTTCGGCCGAGAGGAGTTTACATGGGAGCAACCAAAGGTTCTCAAACTGTAGCCTCGCTTTACTTGAATCGTAAAGTGGATCGTCACTGTCGGTGCCGAGCTACACTGCAGTATGAGCTTCAAGAGTAGCTCTGACAAGGTCTCCTAGTAAGCAACAGGGTGCAAACAATCAAGGTGTCTTCTTCCTTCGCACCACATGAGTTGGACCGGTTATCCTCGATGGTGTCTGCCTCACTCACAGGAGATGGCGACACCACATGTCACCGGAGTCTCCACACAGTGTTGGAAGAGGTCCTGCTACTGTGTGTGGGCACCATTTTGTCTGTTAGGAGCCTGCAGGCAACTCGATGGGCGTTAAGCTCCCGACCAGACATATTACCATCACATTTCAAGATTACTTTTTTGTTAATACAGTGTAATCTCGACATCACTCAATCTAGAGTAGTTTTATTATTGGACTTTTCTTACTAGCATTTGATGTGTTCTGTACTTATGCACCAGCCATCTGCCCAAGGGAAATTCTGGGGAGTGGTTACTGTGTTACACTGGTTTGTCGTTCGTTTGCCAAGGTTAGTGCATGATGGCTAGCAAGCAGAGCCCAGAGCTGAGTGGTACTTAACCCTTTCTGCTTGAGGGAGTCCATGCATTGGCAGGTAGACTAGATATAAGTTTCTGCTTTTACCTTAACCTTGACAATCAAGCCAAGAATGTTTGCATAGAGCCTAGGGGAACTGCAATCATCTCTTTCTTGGCATTTCACCATCAGGGTAGAGAGCATGAATCGGTTGAATATGTATTTGTGTGATGCCGACAATGGCCTTTATGATTGGTGTATGGCAGTAGAACACGGGTATATGAAACCATCCCTTAATCTTCCTTAACCAGTGGGACTCAGGCCGCCTATATCGTCTCAGGTCGGTGATTGCAGCACAGGTAGTGGTACCACGACGGTACCCGATTGCAATTAAATCATGCATGCAGGCAGTGTACCAGGAGCAGATCCACCAGGTAGCAAACTGATCCTCAAAAGCCGTGGCCGTAAGAACTTCGTTGAGATAGGGACAACTAAACCATGCTTGCTGAATTGGTAGAGGACTCTTCCAGTATACCAGAGCATTCGGCATCAAACCCCACGCCAGGTAATGTGTGTGTGCTCAGTCCAACGGCGTAAGACCTTAGGGCCGATCTGCATCAATATCACCCCTAGTTATTCGTAAACGTCTCCTTAATCGCTCTCGGCTTCGAGTCACAAGAAGACGTGGGCGTTTATTATATGAAGCCGAGAACAGGCAGAGTGTCGCTTGGTTAGCACCCCTCGTGCCGCTAGAATGTTCCCTATGTGATTGTCAAGCGCAATCTAGGCTTTAACTTCTAAAGGGATGACACTCAGTTTACCTTTGGTTTGATCCCTCCAGCTCGTCGAATTCTCTCAACTCCCTTGCTGCATGTATTGATTACATGCTAACATGGATGGCAGCACATTTTCTCAAATTGACTGATGATAAAACGAACTCACTAGCTATGGGCAAACCAAGTGTGATTCAGATATTGGAAAGGCAAACGCTCAAAATCGGCTCTGTCATCATATCTCCTGTTAAATTTGCACCAAGTTTAGTTGTCACGTTCCAAAGTGACCTTTCTTTAGACCACCACTTTAGCTCCACAGTCAAGTCTGCATACTTTCAGCTACATTACACTGCAAACATTCGGGGTTGTTTAGGCAGGGATACAACATCTAAGTTGGCCCATGCATTTGTGACATAACGTCTTGACTTCTGTAACTCACTGCCAGCTGGTCTGCCGGCCTGTGCAATCAGGCGCTTGCAGCTTGTTCAAAACTGCAGCTAGGCTTTCCTTGTGGTGAGCGTTGCAGTTGCCAGATCACACCTTTTCTCGCCGACCTGCGCTGGCTGCCAGTCAAGCAAAGCATTGACTTCAAGGTTTTGTCGCTCACTTTTAGGTGCCTTCATTTTTGGCTCCAGCCTACCTATCAGATCTACTGCCCCACCAGGCTAAGCATCGTACCATCTGCTTTTCGGAACTGTTTACCTATACTTCGTACAAACCTCAAATCCTTTGGAGACCGTGCCTTTAGTTTGTATGCTCCCAAAGCCTGGAACTCACTCCCTACTTCCGCACGACATCCAATGACTTGACTACATTTAAAAAGAAATTAAAAAGGCACCTATTTATCACAGCATCTAGTGAGTCCATGTGATTCGTCCTTTATGTGCTTATGGGTGCTGACACTGCATGGTGCCACTTGCATGCTGATCCTGTGCATGTCACCCCTAACCATATTCTTGTTAATTGAGCATGCTACCACCAACCGTTCGAACGTGTTTCCTTTGCAGCAAGTTTAAATCGCATAGAAAGAGACTTGAGTTCTCTTAGGGTGCTTTATCAAGTGTGCTATTATAATAATAATAATAATAATAATAATATTGCACTTGATAAAGCGCCCTCAGAGAACTTAATCTCTTTCTAGGCGCTTTACATTTGCTGCAAAGTGATACGCAATAGAATAGTAAGTAAAATCATGCTTGAAAAACAAACAAAATGAATAACATGGTTAGGGGTTACATGCACTGGGTCAGCATGCAAATGTGGTTAGTGGCAGCATGAACAGTGTCAGCACGCATAAGCACATCGAGGTCGAATCACAAGGACCCACTAAATGCTGCGCTAAATAGGTATGTTTTTTAAGTTTCTTTTAAATGTGGTCAGGTCAGGGGATGTTCTGATGCAGGTCGGGAGGGAGTTCCAGGCTGTGGGAGCATACGAGCTAAATGCACGGTCTCCAAAGGATTTAAGGTTTGTACGAGGTATTTCTAGACTGTTGGATTCCGAAAAGTGAGTGGTACGATGCTTTGCTTGATGGGGTAGTATATCTGAAAGATAGGCTGGAGCCATAGAATGAAGAGACCTAAAAGTGAGCGACAAAACCTTGAAGTCAATACGTTGCTTGACTGGTAACCAGTGCAGGTCGGCGAGAAGTGGAGTAATGTGGCAACTGCGACGCTCACGACAGACAAGCCTAGCTGCAGAGTTTTGCACCAGCTGCAATCGCCTGATCGCACATGCTGGTAGGCCAGTAAGCAGTGAGTTATCCCCTTGTCGCCGATCCTGAGCTGGCTTTCACCACGTTCCGGCTGCCGAACTATAGCAGCCTCAAGCTTGTTTGAGCTCTCACTTCGAGGAGGTGAATGATAGTGTGAGTGAGGCAGATATTAAGCAACCAGCAATCAATTCGATAATGCAAGGATGCAGTAGTCTCGATTCTCTTGTCTCTCTGTGCCGCCCAGGATCGTCTACAGCACATTGGCTGCGAAGAGGGCTTCTCTATAGCTCATAGTACACCCAGTCGGCTACGCAGGACCGAGATGACGATGACCGAGTGAGGGTGACTTAGCTGGATCGCCGGCAGCAGGCATCGGCTTCGTAGTCGCAGACGTGCCGGAGGGCCTGCCTGAGCCCTGCGTCTAGCCGACGAACGATTGCCATTCTTCGAATGGCAGAAGGGCTTGGTGGCAATGTTTATCCTTTGTTTTCTCTCTTGCGGCCATTCACTCTTATTGGTGTTTCACCGGCAGGGGCTGTATTGATTGTGTGCGACCTTAACGGCCATGCCTGCTCCGAGTGACCCACATCCGGTGCATCGCTTCCCGCCCCCTCTGGCCCCTTTCTGCCCCCCCGGCCTCCGAGCTCGGTCACAAGTGCTCCTCGCACGACAGAGAGACAGCGTGCTGTGATTCGAGAGTTCATCTCAACCTTGCGATAGTCAGCCCTCAAGTCGCCCAGCCGACGGCACCCGAACTACGGACCAAGAGTAACCGAGGCTGAGCGCAAAAGCAGGGGCTCATCGGAATCGGCGGTTACCTAGATTACTTTACAAACTGAAACCAAAGTGAGTTGGCAACGAATGACCCAAGGCTTCGCAACAATATATTGTAGATAAAATATACTGCTATATATTGGCTACAATATATTGTTCGGATTCATTTGACAATGCCAATATATTGCACGGGATTGGTTGGCAATACCGATACATTGGATAATCTGTTGTAAACATTAAGGTGTTATTATAAACCTATTCGTCTCTGTCACGTGATACATAATACATAAATTGACTTCATATTGAAAGGATCCAAATAAAATCATATCCGGACATATATCCGTAGAAATCATTTTTAACTAATCACAATTGTCCAAGTGCACAATCGTGGTGGCGCCATTTTTTGTCTCAGAGGTCGTCGACTTTGATGTCAAGTCTAAGTTCTCGCCCTACAGTCCCACTTGACAACACTGTCTGTCAGCTTTACTTTGGCAAGAATCCTGTTGGTTCTCAAGCCAATTCGTGGAAATTCGCTCGCGGAACTGTTTGCAAACAAAACGTTAAGCTCGGCTATACGAATCTGATATTCCAAATCAAGCAGAATCACTAGAATTATCTAGAAATGTTTCACTTGGCGCAACAAGCGCATGGAGACGGCAAATCCGAAACAGCAAGTTTCAACACCGTAACTGGACAATCAGTATCTGGACAGACCACCTTGGAGCACGTGCTTGATAGTCAATCAACCAATGTATTCAAATGGTTGGAATGGATTGTCAAGGATGAGCTCGAATTGATCTCGTGCGAAAAAGAGCTCACCCAAAGCAATGTGAAACTGCAACCGATCTCTGTCAAAACACTCAAGAAATATATCTTCAAGTTGGTGGAGGCGGTGGAAAAAAGATATCTATCTAGGTCGCTACTGCTACCACTTTCGCTGTTTTGTTTGATGGCTGGTCTGAGGATTCAGCACACTTTATTGGTCTTTTTATCGTCTACCCTGACAAGGAGCATGCTGCTGATCCTGAAATTCAGCTGTAAGCCTTCGCACCTCTCCTTGACGAGACGAATTTTACTATCGATAACCATGTGAATTTCATCAAATCGACACTTGAGTGATACTCTTTGTCTCTTGACTCCCTGTTCTGTTTGATTGGGGACAACTGCTCAACCAAAAAGGCAACAGCAGACCTTCTTGGTGTGCTGCCGCAGTCAACGTGTTAATTTGGATGTTGAGGCATACATAAGCACATTCCTCGCAACTGAATCGGAGTTGATTGGGAAGCTCGTGTCAAAGTTGTCAACACTCCAACAGTCAGGTCGATTGCGCTTGATGACAACCTGAGCCCAGTCCAGCGAAACATCACCCGCTGGACAGGCTTTCCAGATATGTTTCAGCGCTTCGAAAGATTCCTTCCAAATCGTGATGAGGCAGACAATGAAATAGTGATTCGGGATCGCAAGCAAGCAAGCTGATTGGCCGATTTGAAATCTGTTACGATAGCGGCAGCCGCAGCGACGAGACATGTCGTTGAAAGAATTAGATGTTTATTCCGATCAATCGTTGACTCGTATCCAGAGTTTGCCTTCGGCCACTATTTTGGCAACGACGCAGATATCATCCGCAGCAAAGATTTAGAAACGGCCATCGTCGAGATACAACCAAACAAGGAGGACACTCACAATTCATGAACAACGTACTATTAAACAATTGTTGCTACATGCAGTTCAGGACTCAGAAGAAGCTGCAGATGATGATGCTCAATTGTCTTTTGCTGAGCGAGCACTCAAGAGACGGCATGTTGAAGAGAAGAAAGCATGCAGCTACACGCGCTTCTTTCTTCCAACATCATTTGAGGTGGAGAGACTTCTCCATGGCAAAGCGAGTGTTCTGTCTACAACGTCGTAGTTTGCAACCCAGAACCTTGGAGGCGCTGTTTTTCTGAATCAAAACAAGTTACTGTGGAATTTGGCTCTGATAGCCTTGATAATGAATGAAAATGACTCAGAGACAGCTGATGATAGCGAAGAGAACGAAGAAGAATATGGAGAGGATTGGTAAAATCGCAGACCATAAATTGCAATATGTGATGTGTAAGATGCGCAATATACTGCATTGGTGGCATAGAATATTGCAATATACTGCATTTTTGGAATTGAATATTGCTATGTAATTATTGTTGAATATCAGAACATTGAATATAGTAGCAGTATTATTGTGCGCAGCCTTGGAATGAGCTTTACTCAAGTAAAACCGAGACGCTGACTTTTTTTTACCGTAAGCTGTACGATAGGCTGCCGTAGCCTCCACCTTGCTTTGTATTCCGAAGAGGAAGCAGTGGTATTCTGGATTAGCAATTGCTGGATGCATGCGATGGAGCTCGTGGCGGATAGGAGGCGCAGCGACCCTCCATGGTGGCCCACTCTTGTCGACGACGCCGTTCCACGGCTAGCGGACCCGCTCCACGGGTTATAGCAGCTAGTACGGTGGCGTCATTAAGCAGAGGCGGGCGAACTTACCGCTATGGCCCGTGGGCAGTGTGCCCATTGCAGAAGCTTAAGCTTGGTAGCCAGCGTCTCTATATCGTAAACCGTAACTCGAAATCAAATTCTTCAAACACAAAAACGCGATCCCAAAAACGTACAAAGCCTATAAACTAAACCCGGTTTGTGTGTAGAATCAGAATCTAATATTGACAGAAGTTGCCTTTCCCATTATTATTTTGCTATATTCGTCATCAAACGTCCGCGAGCTTAATTTTCCGCAATCGTTGAAATATAGACTAAAATATATCCAGCCGAAACAGAAATTTTGCTTGCCTGATTTGAAACAAGCATTGAAACAAACTTGCATTTCAAATTTCTCTTCGATATGTGAAGCATTAGCAGAGCTGTGGAACTTATAAGGCACCGACTGACCCGGCAAATGAAGCTGTATAAATGTCACAAGATTGCAGTTCGACAAGCTTCAAGCACGTATTACGATCTACCTGTAGTACGTATGCATGCATTTATTGTATGCCGGCTCCTGACTTATGACCTTAAGGTCAAGGGGGCGTGTAGTTCGTATGTACGGGTGTATGTATGTATTGTATGCCGGCTCCTCTGATGAGCCTGTGATGTGGCGTGGACACAGGCCGGTGCTGGTGGCCAGATGGTGGATTCACCATCAGGGTCGGCCGGTGCACAGCTGTGGTCCGCCTGCGGTGTGGTATGGACACAGGCCGGTAACCCGCTGGTGGGGAGATGGTGGACTGGAGAGTGGAAGAGTGGGGGAGTCGAGCGAGAGTTGGGGCCGAGGGGAGCCGTTCGCTCTTCGGCTCCGTGCGTTGGTCATAAACTGTCGGTGTTGGGCATCGGCTGGCTCTCTGCTGTGCGAACAAGCGACACTACCATGGTTCGACAAGTGGGGATACAAGTCGCATACGATGCAGAGATTGGGAAATTTTGTATTTATACATTTGTTGCTTACGGTTTACATCCGGATTAGACGTGGTCTGCATACTAGTTTTATCTTTACTGGGAAAGTCGTCAGAACTTCCGATATCAGCCCTAACATATTTTCCTTTTGAAAGGTACGTTAAGCACACATTCAATTTTCGTACAAATTTTCTAAGCATTTTCTTGACATTCCCTCTTAAAGCATGGTAGCCCGCGTCTTCATACCGTAAACCCAAAACTCAAAATAAAAACGCTAAAGCGTGACCCCGAAAAAGCGTGCAAAGTTTACAAACTAAACCTGGTGTGTGTGTGTGTGTGTGTAAATCAGAATCTAATATTAACAGGGGCTGCCCTTTTCGTAATACTTTAGTGAACCGAGCAGCTTTCATATTTTCGCTGTTTGCATGTTTTTGCAGTGTCGTGCCGTCGACATAATGCGTCAAGTTTCGTGATGACCCTGCCAGGTCATGTCCCAGACAAGGCGTAGCAAGCAACCATTCAGAATGCGTGGCAAGTCTACGAAATGAAGTACTGCGAAAGTACGGCTGGTGCAGTAAGAAAAGACAAGCATTTGCCTCTCACAGCAGAGTCTGCCCAGGCTCCATACCGAAAAAAAGTCTCTGCAGCCTCTGCTGCATCACCTTTCTTAGTTCGTATGCTCTCAAAGCCTGGAACTCCCTCCCGACCTGCGTCAGAACATCCCCTGATCTGACCACATTTAAAAAGGAACTTAAAAACGCACCTATTTAGGACAGCGTTTAGTGGGTCCCTGTGATTCGTCCTTCGCGTGCTTATGCGTGCTGACACTGCGCATGCTGCCACTAACCACATTTGCATGCTGACCCTGTGCATGTCACCCCTAACCATGTTATTAATTTTGTTTGTTTTTTAAGCATGATTTTACTTACCATTTAATTGCATTTCCCTTTGCAGCAAATGTAAAGCGCCTAGAAAGAGATTAAGTTCTCTGAGGGCGCTTTATCAAGTATATTATTATTATTATTATTTCTACTGGAGAAGCAGCGATTTTATTTTAATTTCCTGGTCTTACTTCAGTACTAGACGAAATGCACTAGGTATACAATGTGCCGTAAATGAGCCCTGTCGTTAAGTTCGTTTACTAAAGTGCTTTGATAAACGACGACGATGCGGAAGTCAATATTGGATACTAGACAGTCACCGAAATATTGCTTTGCCGGCGCGGCAAAGGCTAGAAAAACGCCGCCAGCGCCATAGAGACGCTGGTGGCGCCTGCAGCTCTCGCGAGCGTCTGCTTCGCGGTTTGAGTTCCTCTCGCGACCTCCCCCGACTTCTAATGCGACTCCTAATTCAAGCCCCCCGACAAGCATGAGCAAATTTGCTGTGGCTTACTTCGGGTGAGCCTTTTTTAATGAAGGACTCCTTCGGGACCCTTCGAAACTGTTCTCGCGGCGAGCCGCTGCCGAGCGGCAGCGGCGGCCTGAATAGCGCTCGCCGGCATTCAACGCGCGGGCGCCGCGTCGCGTTTCCCGTGGACGTCCGAGCCAGCTCTCGGACCGCAGCGAATTTGTCGAGGGCTTCGACGCCGCGCTCGAGCAGCACGGCGTCGGCTCATTGGGACGGCCGCCTTCCTTACCGCGCGGACTCGCCAGCGCCCCAGCGGACGCCAGTTTCCGGAACAACCGCCGAACCCGCGAGCGCCGGGTCGGGTCAACGTCCGAACGCTGTGACGCCTACTCGACCCGATAGTCTCGCCGCGACGACGTAATCGCCAGACCGCAGCCATGGAGATGGGTGGCGCACTCGCATGATTACGAGAGCCGCCGCCCTAGAAATACCCTCGGCGACCTCGTGGCCGCGCCGGTCTCGTCGGAAAATGTTCGGTTCCTATGCTGGCGGTAGCGGTCTTGCCGAAGGAGACTGCGTGGCCGAGGCAGGCATGCCGTAGGAAGAACGCTCTTTTTTTACGCGTCAGAGACGGTCGGAGAGGGACATCTCGGTAAATAGCTAGATATTCGTGACAGGCGGTGGATTAGGCTCGGCTCCGCTCGTTCGTCCGACCGAATGCGGCACGGGCTCGCGTTGTCGCACGGCCGAACGCCAGAAGCCACGTCCGTGCGTCTTCGAGCACGGCCATGCATGGCCACGATGCTGCAGCTGAGCACGGGTGCCGGTAGGGAAGGCGGGAAGCAAGTAGGCAGGATGGGAAGCAAGACTTGCCGTGTGAACCCGGCTACAGAGTGACCCAACCGCTTTCACTTTATCTGCTTTGCCGAGTCGAGGCAGTGATGTGCTAGCAATGCCTACTCTCCGGCAGCCAAGTGTGTACCTGCCTCGGCAGTTCAATTGTCTGCAGTCCAAGCATCGACAATACGTTGCTTACGCGGCGGCGCTGCTCTTGAATTGCCCGATGTCTAGCATGCATAGCGTTTTGAACGGTTGCTCTGTGCTCTACCCTAGTCCACTGCTTGCCAATCGGGGACGGAGGGTCGGCCAGGGTGGAAGGGCCCAGCCTAGCAGTCGGTATTCTAATTACCGGCGATAGACTGGGCTGACTTGCATGCTGTCGTTGGCGTAGGTACATAAGCTGGGCTGTGGGGTAAAAAAAGCCACGCCGTCTCACCCCATCTTGTCTCTTTCACGTATCACGGTTTGTTTTTGGGGATTATAAGCTGTGCAGCATTGACTGTGCTGCACAGCTTGCTTGAAACAGCTTTTATGTACTGCAGCCACCTGCTTTGGTGCTGCTGCTGCAGCCTCGCTTTCGGTGGCCGTGGTTCAGCGATTCTCGCGGCCCTTTGAGCTCTTAGCGGCGCCTTTCGATTCATTTAGTGCGACTCTATTTATTGGGCATGGAGGGGATAGTGTCGCTTGGTACCGTATGTGGGGGCTGCCAATGCTTTTTTTTTTCATTTTGCCAGCGACCTCCTTGCTGAACATGAGGGCCCAGTACGGGGTGTGGAGGTGGAGGGTGGTCACGTGTAGGGCCTTCTCGTGTCTTCACACTCTCTGCAAACGCTCCCAGCGTATCTTCTAGCGGTGCCCATTGGTTGTGCGAGCTGTGCCTGCAGTGATAGCCGATCGCCTTGCTGACAAGATATGTGATCAGATCAGCGAGGCCATTCTCGATGCTCACCTTCGCCAGGACCCGAATGCCAAGGTCGCCTGTGGTACGTGGCCTCCGAAGCTACTTGGCTAGTCAATCGCTGCAGTCTTCAGTTTAACTTTGTTGTTGGGCAGCCCTCCAATCATAAGAATGATGACGATGAGGGCTTCTATCGCACGGCTGCAGCACTGGGGCTGAGCAGCCTGGAAAGAGGACTCGGGATTGGCTGGTCCGGGTTGTTGCTGCTGGTTTGATGCTGCAATGCTATGCACCATTTCTTTGGCATGTCGTAGAGTGTGCCACAAAGATCGGCATGGTGATGGTGTTCGGCGAGATCACTTCCAAGGCTCGCGTGGACTACCAGAGTGTGATTCGGCAGGCCGTGAAAGGCATCGGCTACGACTCGTCTGCCAAAGGTCAGCGTGCACATCATTACTAGCATTTGATGTGTTCTGTACCTATGCACAAGCGATCTGTGTAAGGGAAAGTCTGGGGAGTGGTTACTGTGTTACACTGGTTTGTCGTTCCTTTGCCAAGGTTAGTGCATGGTGGCTGCAAGCAGGGCCCAGAGCTGAGTGGTACCTAACCCTTTCTGCGTGAAGGAGTTCATGCACTGGCAGGTAGACTAGATATAAGTTTCTGCTTTTACCTTAACCTTGACAATCAAACCAAGAATGTTTGCATAGAGTCCAGGGGAACTACAATCATGTCTCTTTCTTGGCATTTCACCATCAGGGTAAAGAGCATGCATCCGATTACAGAGTTTTGAGAAGATGCTGGCAATAGAACATTGGTATATGGCAGTAGAACAAGGGTATATAAAAACCACCCCCTAATCTGCCTTGTCCAATGAGAATCAAGCCGCCTATATCGTCTCAGATCGCTGATAGCAGCACACGTAGTGGTATCATGAATGTACCCGATTGATATTAAATCATGCATTTAGGCAGTGCACCAGGAGCAGTTCCATCAGGTAGCGAACTGATCCTCAAAAGCCGTGGCCGTAAGAACTTCGTTGAGATAGGGACAACTGAACCATGCTGGCTCGATTGGTAGAGCACTGTTCTAATATACCAGAGCATTCGGTATCAAACCCCACACCAGGCTATGCGCGTGTGCTCTCAGTCCAGCGGCATTAGACCTCGGGGCGTCGGCATCAGTACCACCTGCAGTGATTCGTAAACGAACGTCACCTTAATCGCCACACCGGCTTCGAGTCACAGGAAGACGTGGGCGTTTATTATAGGAAGCCGAGAACAGGCAGAGTGTCGCTTGGTCAGCACCCCGCACGCTACTTGTTTTATCCCCTCGCCTCTGCTCCTGAGCTGAGATCCTGAGCTGAGCTTTCGATACGTCCCGGCTGCCGAACTATTGCAGCACCACCCCTCTTTGCCTTCTCACTTTTTGGACATAACTCGAGTATCGAGATAAGTCTAGTGTACCGGGCTAACGAAAATACGACTCTTGATAGTCACGTTACTGGTACGGCTAGCTCCGGCCGGGTTTCCCTCGGCTGCACTTTGTTCACCGCTTAAAAGATTGAGATCTTATTTCAACCAAGATCCCCCCCCCCCGTTATTGAGCAGCACCCTACAAAGCTAGGGTGACCGATATGTGCTGGGAGTAGGCTTCTTACCTTTTCACGGTTTATACTCTCCCTCTTGCTGATGTGATTGCTGAGCACAATCTAGGCTTTCACTTCCATGCGGATGACACTCAGTTGTACCTTTACTTTGTTCCCTCCCATCCTTCGAGCACCTCAAATTCTCTCAACTCACTTGCTGCATTTATTGATGACACCCACACATGGATGTCAGCACATTTCCTAAAACTAAGCGATGATAAAACTAACCTACTAGTTACGGAAAAATCCAGTGGGATTCAGAAATTGGAAAGGCTAACGCTCAAAATTGGCTCTGCCAGCATATCTCCTGTTGAATCAGCTCGAAATCTAGGGGTCATGTTCCAAAGTGACCTCTCGTTAGACGACCACACCAGCCCCACAGTAAAATCTGCCTACTTTCAGCTACACAACATTGCTAAGATTCGGGCTTGTTTAGATAAGGATACTACGTCTAAGTTGGTCCATGCATTCATGGCATCCCGTCTCGACTTCTGCAACTCACTGCTCACTGCTTACGTATGCTCCCAAAGCCTGGAACTCCCTCCCGACCTGCGTCAGAACATCCCCTGACCTGACCACATTTAAAAGGAACTTAAAAACACGCATATCTAGAACAGCATATAGTGGGTCCCTGTGATTCGTCCTTCATGTGCTTATGCGGGCTGACACTATGCATGCTGCCACTAACCACATTTTCATGCTGACCCTGTTCGTGTCACCCATCATATTATTCATTGTGTTTGTTTTTCAAGCATGATTTTACTTACCATTCAATTGCATTTCCCTTTGCAGCAAATGTAAAGCGCCTAGAAAGAGATTAAGTTCTCTGAGGGCGCTTTATCAAGTGTATTATTATTATTAATATTATTACTGGCCTACCAGCATGTGCGATCAGGTGATTACTGCTGGTGCTCAACTCCGCAGCTAGGCTTATCTGTCGTGAGTGTCGCAGCTACCATATCACACTACTCACCGACCTGCACTGGCTACCAATCAAGCAACGGATTGAATTCAAGGTTTTGTCGCTCACTTTTAGGTCACTTCATTCTTTGGCGCCAGCCTATCTCTCAGGTCTACTTCCCCCCAGGCCAAGCATCGTACCACCCGCTTTTCGGAATCCAACAGTCCACCAATACCTAGTACAAACCTCCAATCCTCTGGAGATGGTGCATTTAGTTCGTATGCTCCCAAAGCCTGGAACTCCCTCCCGACTTGCGTCAGAACACCCCCTGACTTGACCACATTTAAAAAAAACTTAAAAACACACCTATTTAGGACAGCATTTCGTGGGTCCCTGTGATTCGTCCTTGATGTGCTTATGCGTGCAGACACTGTGCATGCTGCCACTAACCACAGTTGTATGCTGACCCTGTGCATGTCACCCCTAACCATGTTATTCATGTTGTTTGTTTATCAAGCATGATATTACTCACCGTTCAATTGCATTTCCCTTTGCAGCAAATTTAAAGCGCCTAGAAAGAGATCGAGTTCTCAGAGGGCGCTTTATCAAGTGCATTATTATTATTATTATTATTATTACCTGATCTTAGGAGTGTTTGCATGCCACGATGCAAGCCTGCTTCAGAACTGTAGCTCTTGCTCTTCTAGACCCAGAGTGACCTTTCATGAGATGACCACATCAGCTCGACAGTCCAGTCTGCCTACTTTCAGCTACATAGCGGTGCTAAATTTCGTGCCTTTTTAGACATGAATACCACGTCTAAATTGGTGCATGCACCTTTGACATCCCATCTTGACTTCTGTAACTCACTGCTTGCTGGCCTACTGGCCTGTGCACTCAGGTACTTACAGCTTGTAAACAGCTCTGCAGCTAGGCTCGCCTATGGTGAGCGTCGCAGTTGCCACAGCTCACTACCTTTTGCTGATCTGCACTGGCTCCCAGTCAAGCAACGCATCGACTTCAAGGTATTGTCAATCAATTTTAGGTCCATTCATTTTTTGGCTCCAGCCTACCAATCAGATCTACTCTCCCACCAGCCTTGTACCGCATGCTTTTCGAAATCTAATCGTTTACCTATACCTCGTGCAAGCCTTAAATCCTTTGGATATCATACATTTAGTTCTTATGCTCCCTAAGACTGGAAATCACTTCTGACTTAAATCATGACATTCCCTGACTTGACCACATACAAAGAAACTAAAAACGCATTTGCTTATCACAGAATTTAGAAGGTCAACGTGATTCTTCCTTTATGAGCTTATACGTGCTGACACTGTACATGCTGCCACTAACCACACTTGCATGCTGAGTCTGTGCCTGTCAACTGTAACCATGTTATTCTTGTTGTTTATTGACCACGCTACCACTAACCATTCAATCGTGCTTCATTTGCAGCAAATGTAAAGTGCATAGAAAAACATTTGAGTTCTCTGCAGGCGCTATATCAAATGTGTTATTAATATTATTAGACAAATAAGCCTCACTGTAAGCATCGCGTTGTCAACGGAAGCCGAGAGCCTTTTGATATTTGGCCATGAGTCACTTAATTGAGGAATGTTGGCTCATAAATGTAACTCAACTGGCACTTAATTAGACTCTCAGATATCTGCAGCTCTGCATCCACCGGATGCAGTACTGAGTTAATTACTCACTTGAGCAGTCCCTAAATTCATATTCATCAGCTATGCAGTTGAACTTTGGAGAGGGTGTTCAAGGTTCAAGGTTATTCATGGGCATGGCATGGGATGGGGCCTCGGTCCCCTACCCGGATTCTGGACCGGCCAGCAGGCTTGCCGACCAAACAACCCTCCCCCCCCCAGTGCCAGCCGACCGGTCCCTCAGCGCCAACCGGGGGGGGGGGCAATCGGCTCGCTCTAGCAGCCCTCTGCCCTCTGCCCTCTGCCCTCTGCCCTCTGCTCCCGTCGGTCATCCCGCTCCCGTCCCAGAGACGGGTGAGCGGCCCACCCTACCGCTGCTCGTTTTAGGCTGCACGTTGTATGCTGACGCTTTTCGGTGGTGGTAGAGGCAACCGCTCGTCTATGCGGCTTCGCTCGTTTCGCTTCGACGACTCATGTGAGTTCGCGTTCGTGTGTTTTTGTCGAACGATCCGGGAAACGCTTCCTCTTTTGTTTGTCATAGTCAAGTCTTCGCAGCTTTTCTCCGAGACTATACCGTTGGAATTTCGACTTGGTGTATGCAAAGCCGCGATCTTCCCTCCGCCTACAGGTCAACCGTATTCGCACGGTTACGACTAGGCTGTGGTTGCTGAATAAGCACGACGTAAAAGCAAATGGAAAGGTCTACCTGTTGGTTCGAGGAAACTTGATTGTTCATTGCATTTTGATTGCTCTTGGGCGGGTCTGTAACCACCCAGGCTTCAAGGTAGTTGGTGAATGCTGTGTACGAGCACGTAGTTCCCTTAGATTGCTTACTCGGTGCTGCTCGCGACAGTACCGGCCATTCTCGGGGTCCCTATCATAACCACTTGCTGTCGGCAATGAAGGATTGCCCGTCTGCAGGACTCAAACTCACGACGTGCGTCATGAAGAGCGAGCGCCTCACCCTTAGGCTAAGACTATGAGCATAATAGGCTGCAGTCACAATCATCCTTGCGTTGTATGCCTGATCATTTTGATCATACTCTCTTTACAGCAAATGTAAAGTGTACACACGCACACACACACACACACACACACACACACACACACACACACACGCACACACACACACACATATATATATATTAGTTCTCTGGGGCGCTATACCAATGGAATAATATTATTATTATAAGTCGAGACGGCACCGCGTTGATGCCTTTTGCGTTGCTACGAAGGCTATGGCGATGAAGGTGATGTAGGAACAGCTACTATATTTCTGCTAAGAAGTTATTTCTGAAATTAATTTTATAGACAGATGAGGTGCAGAAGCCAAAATCTGTCGCACTACAACAGACTCTAGGTTATTTTTCTAAATTAACTGGTCTTGGACTGCCCGAAGACGGCAAAGGCAATGTAACTCATGAAACTATGAATTCGACCTCGATTGTGATTGCCAGTTTTACGACTCTTGGTGAATTTCGATGATTGAGAATGACAAGTATCTTCCTATAGGGATTAGGTATTTTTCCAGTTATCTGCCAGCTCTCTATCTGTGAAGATGTGGTGTTTTCTCCGTGAAATATAAATCGAAACGTCAAGCATACAGACTTTTCCCCAAGGTACCGGTGACCTCGATTACTGTCGCAGTCTGCTGTCGAGTACACAACTTCGCGCATTGGTGCTGCTTCTACGACACTGTACAGCAGAGCCTCGACAGTTGCTAGTGAAACTTCGCTGTGTTAAGCGAGCCAGATAATGAGTGCCTAGATATTTATTAGTTGCACTCACTGAATTATAACGGGCTGGAACCGGCCAAGTGATAAACCAAGGTTAGGCAGCACAAAAGCCAAAGCCGTGTAATGGGCAGTAAGTTTGCTGACTCACCGAGAATTCTCTAGAGGAGGAAACTGAAGTACTTAAGTACATTAGCCCTGAGTCACGACCGCCGAGTGGGCGTTTCGTGGCGTCGCTACCCGAGCGATCTGTGAGTTGATCAGCTCGCGGAGACCACCCAGCGACTAACCGGGGTCTTAGTTCATTAGCGTCGACTAGCCTCATCTGCAAGTGCCGAGACCCGTCGTCGGCCGGGGATGTTTCCCGAGCTTTACTCGTAAGCGGTCGCCATATACGGTCGATGCACGATTAAATAGCCTGTCGCAAACTAGAGCTAAGAGGAACAGGTTCTACTTCATTTCGGCATTTCGCACTAAGGATTGTTCTGACGCAGCTAACACCCGGGCTCCACACTAAAATCTGATTTTCTTAGTAGCGTGGATGCTCGGCACTCGCCCCCGTCAGATTACAAGTCAGCCTAAGCTCGTTCGAGAGCGACTGTTGCTTCGTGGTGCCGCCTCGAACGCCTCGCGAGCTCGGGCTGCAACAAAAAATTCGAATTCACAGCCGCTGTAGGCGGAGGCTCGTTTTTTGGCACATGGTCAAGAGGTCAGCTCGACAGGGCTCCACGGCTGCAGACGCACAGCAGCAGCAGCAGCAACAGCAGCAGCGCTATTAGGCCTACTTATTTCTAGCTGGGCGACTACAGCTCAGGCGCGACCTTCAAGAGCCTAGGGCCACCGAGGGGGTCAAAGGTCAAAAGTGGGTGCATTAACCTGCAACTCCCGGAGCCGCCAGGACAGGTTAGCAGGCGATCTCGGTGACCCGCCTGAACGCTTATCGCAGTCAGCGATCTTGATATGACTTAACATTGAACTCCTCCCACTAAGGATTTCGTTAGCTGATACGCAGGGGACACTGCGAAAGAGAAAGCCGTCCCGGGGTGGGGGTGGGCGGGTTGCTGACACCTGGGCGGTCCAAACATCGGGGCCCACGTGGGCGGATGTGAGTTGTCGCGAATATGGTCTCTGGGAGCAAAGAGCTGCGAGACTGGATAGCTTTCTTCGTCGTCCTGGGACTAGGTGTTTACGTAATATACGGTCAGCTAACCGCGCAGCGTGCATAATTTTAGAAATTGTCAATGGTGTACTCCAGCCGATGCAGTGCCAAGGGCTGACAAGTACTGCCCCTGTCAATCGTAGACCCCCGGTTGCTCTGACGCTGGGATTCGTCACATTTGTGTTTGTGCAGGTGACTTTAAGAATGGAGTTCAGCTCTTCGTCAAGTCGATATTCTGGGGTGTTTGCCTAGTCATAGCGTATCAGCTGGCACTGCGGCTAATCCAGAGGACGCGCTCCCGGTCCGGTAGGTGGAACCTTGAGGAGCACTTGCCGTCCGCTCGTAGCCGTTAATCTCAGACACAGACACAGACACAGACACATACACGCAGACACACACAGACACATACACGCAGACACGCACACGCACACACACACACACGCACACACACACACACGCACGCACGCACGCGCGCACACACACACACACATATATGTATATATATATATATATATATATATATATATATATATATATCGTAGTTTGAGTCTTGGTGTTTTGTATTCCTTGTATGCTAGTAGCCAGGCTGTCCGCAGGCTGGTTTCGTGCACGCGTGACTTATCTGTCATCCATGCTAACGCGTGTGAACTCAAGCATGTAACCTGGACTGCCCGCTCTTGTGTAGCGCCTGTGCCCAAGGCTCGCCGGGATGAAACTAAAGAAACCGAATACAGGCAGCAGCAGAAGAGCCACGCCCAACACCTTCAGGCGCTCGCCGATCAGGAGGTGAGCTTCGCTGGTGCCGCCCGAGACCGAGGCGTTTCGCTCCAGTTCGAAATACTATCATAATAATTAGAAAGCTTTTTAAGTTGGTAAAGTAGAGCCTGTTGAACGAGCTGGCAGCTGAAGTGCATTGATGATCTAAATGGTATGTCTGGTGTCCACGAGTGATCTACACAATCGACCGAACAAGTGCACGGTACGACACAGGCAGCTACTCTGCTTCGGGTTTACAATGTCTTTCTCGACAATATTAAGCAGGGTAAGGCCGCTCTGCTAGTTCTCCTAAATATCACAGCAGCATTTGACACAGTTGAACACCAGATACCCATGGACTGACTCTCGACTCACCAATATGTATCACTGACAGTGTAAACTGGGTTATGTCCAAACACAGACACACACACACACACACACACACACACACACACACACACACACGCGCACACACACACACACACACACACGCTCGCGCTTTCGAGCAAGCTCGCGTGCGCACACACACAACACAGAAAGAAGTAGCATGAGAGATAGAAAAAGACAGACATATATATATATATGTACATACATATATATATACACATACACACACATATATATATATACATATATATACATACATATATGTATATATGTATATACATACACACACACACATATATATATATATATATACATATATACAGAGACAGACAGAGACAGAGAGAAGTAGATTTAAATGTCAGTCGGTCATTCGAGAGCCGTTTGTATAGCGTACCTCCCTCATGGTTTGGTCTTTGGCTTTGCATTCTTTTCGCTCTCTACACTCTCCCTCTAGGAGCCGATTTCACCATCAAACACTATCTTATATTTCTGTGCCGATGACACTCAGCTCTACCCATCTTTGTAAATAAGTTGCTCAGCATTTAACTCACTTAATTCCCTTGCAGCCTGCATCGGCGACATTGGCACTTGGATGATTACTAACTTCCTGAAGCGATGAACCAACCGACCTAACAGTTATGGCCGAGTATCACCCTGAATTTGGAAGGGCCCACCCTTAAGACTGGTTCATTTTTGATGCCAACCTTGTTTGGCCAAGAAGTTAAGCGACTCACCTTTAATGATCGAGCTCAATATGCTCACTTTACGACCGAAGTCGTGGGCTCGAGGCTTAGGGCATATGTGGAGCGCCTGGATAGAGATTCAGTTATATTAGGGTGTTATACTGTCATGGCAGCCTGCTTTCAGCTAAGAAGCACCTGCAAAATCAGGGCCTGATTAGCCTAGAGTATGATGGCCAAAACTAGTTTACACATTTGTGACATTTCTTCTAGATTACTGCAGTTCTCTTTATTTCGGACTTTCGGTTTCTACCCTCAATCGTCAGCAACTGATTCAAAACTCAGCAGCTTTCCTTGTCTGTCGTCAACGGTATAGCTGGCCCATCACACCACTTCTGCCAGAGCTACACTGGCGCCGTATTAAACATCGAATTGACTTTCAAGACCCTCTGTCTGGCATACAAGTTACTTCACTCGCCTGCGCCAGCCTACATGTCATTGACCTCCTTGTTTCTCCAGTCATGTGCTTTCATACCACTGCTTCTCGACGTCCTATTTGATTCTCTCGCATAGAGTTGCAAAGCGCCTGGATAGAGATTTGGTTCTCTTAGGGCAAACGATCAACGATTATTATTAATGTTATTGCTATTAATGTCATCATTATTGCCTCGCTGTGGTGTGAAGCTGCACAGCACTGCTAGTTTTTTGTTGAAATCTGTTTGTGATGCAGGTCTTCTTGATCTGCATTCAGACTCGACCGGCAGCCTCGATACCCTCACTGATGCTATGAGCATAACACTCAGGAGTGCTCTTGACAAGCATACTCCCGTTCATTCTATCCGTGTTCAAAGTCGTGGAGATTCCTTTCAATTTACAAAGAAACTCCTAAAGATGCGCCGGGTTAGGCCGGGTTAAGCGCAGGCTTGAACGTCATTTCAAGAAATTGGGGTCTGATGCAGATCTAGTCAATTTCAAAGACTTACTTCGAGTTTACACGCGAAAGCTTAAAAAACCAGGGCTTCTTTTTTCATTAGAAAGCTGAATTCCTACCAGTCGGACACTAAACAGATTTACAAGACAGTAAACCATTTACTGGCCAATGTTTTGAAGTCTGACTCCCCAGATATTAAGGGCTCAGCCGAAAAGTTTTCAGCCTTCTTCACTGAAAGAATTGTGCACATTTGTGCCTCCATTAAGCCCCCTCCGACTAAAGCAATCGCGGTTCCACAACCTGTGACCTTCCTTAAAAGGTTCTCCGAGGTTTCAGCATGCGATGTGGCAACCTTAATAAGGTCTAGCAAAAAGAGCTCGTCTCCTGAAGACCCTATTCCCTCATCTCTGTGGTCTTCACTAGCAGACCAACTTAGCCCTGCCATAGCCAAGATTTTTAATGCTTCTTTGGGAAAAGGGTTCGTCGCCAAGTCCTTCAAATCGGCAATCGTTAAATCCATTCTTAAAAAGCCTGGATTAGACACAGAGGTCCTTGCAAACTATCGGCCAGTTTCTCTTTTTCCTTTCTTATCAAAGATTCTTGAAAAAAATGTTGCTAAGCAGCTGGTTGAACATTTTGAAAATAATGAAATGTCAGAAACATTTCAATCAGGGTTCAAGAGGCAGCACTCTACTGAAACTTCTCTCCTCCGTGTTAACAATGACATTCTACGTGGCAATGACGAAGGGAATGTCACTGCCCTAGCTCTGCTAGATCTGTCTGCTGCCTTCGACACCATTGATCACGAGGTTCTGCTTAAACGATTGAGAACAGCGGTCGGTCTAGCAGACGAAGCGCTGGCGTGGTTTAAATCGTACTTGTCTGATCGAGTTCAATCCGTGTCGTGTGAGCGTCAGGTCTCACAAACGAGAAGGGTCACCTGTGGAGTTCCTCCAGGGTCCGTACTCAGCCCCTTGCTGTTATCCATTTATACACAACCTCTGGGAAAAGTCATTAAGGCCCATGGAATAGGATATCACTTCTATGCAGATGATACTCAGTTGTATTTGTCATTCAAACCGTCGGAATCTGCTGCAGCAACTGAGAAACTGAATGCTTGCCTTGCCTATATTCGATCCTGGATGTCGGAAAACTTCCTGAAATTAAATGATGATAAAACCGAACTGCTGCTCATAGGACACCCTAAGCGTGTGGCTGGATTATAAGGCTTTGCTCTTCTAATAGGCGATGCAATTGTGCGACCATCACCACGTGCTCGAAATTTAGGTGTCGTTTTCGACAACTGCCTCAATTTTAAAAGCTTCATTCAGAAGACTGCTTCTACAGCTAACCATCACGTCCGATCCCTATCCAAGATTAGGAGCTGTCTTCCACGGTGGCTAGCGAAAAATTTAACTAACTCCTTAGTTCTGTCTCGGCTTGATTATTGCAATTCCTTATTGGCTGGGCTGCCAAAGAAAGCAATTAGACCACTGCAGTAGACTATGAATATTGCTGCAAGGCTAGTCTTCAAGTCCCAGCGGTTTGAGCACGTGTCTCCTTTGTTAAAAGAGCTAGGATGGATGCCGGTTGAGCAACGGATCCAGAGCAAAGTTCTTATGCTGACCCACAAGGCCCGACACGGCTTGGCTCCTTCGTACCTAGCTGAACTGCTGCACCAGTTTCAGCCTATTCGCGCCCTCAGGTCTTGTGTGGACAATAAATTAGCTGTTCCATTCCTCTGCTTAAAGACCGTTGACAACCGAAGCTTTAGGTCTGTGGAACTCGCTTCCACAATTCTAACGCAACGACAACTACTCTCCTACTGCCGACTATAGTTCATCCTTTTCAGTGGTCCCGAGCTGCTACTTCCATGCTACTCACTACCTCAACTGCTCTCCTGACTCTGCTATGCTTCCCACTTTCTCTTTTTGTTGCGTGAGACGAAGTCTGTTGGCTACCGAATGCGTACTGAAAGCCGCTTAGGCTGTGAGTGCGCTATACAAAACTCTCCTTCGTAACACCCACCTGGTCTTTATGACTTTGTGGAGTTACAGACGGAGATACATTACATTACATTAGCAGCAACTATTGGATGCACACGGCTCACCGGCATTCTGATGCACTTTGGGTAGGCGAAGGTCAGATTCAGCGAGAAGCGCTCGTGAGCGCCTGAACTCGTGCTCGATCCCCACGAGCGCACCTGCTTGCTGAGCGTCGAGCAGACGACACCGTCCCTCTCAGCGTCTGAGCGAAGGAAAAGCTGAGCCACGCGCTGCGTTCGCGAGTAGGGCAAAGCGTATGCCGAGAGCGTGCTGGAGCCGCGACGACGCCGGGAGCTCGAGGAGGCCGAGAGGAAGCTGCTGCGTTTGGCCCCGGGCAGGCCTTTCACTGGCCCCGGACTGCCGCTCGGTGGCGACGATGGCGGCGCAGGCACCGCCGAAGCGCCGACCCCTGCCGACCAGGCGGCGGCCGCCGACGCCCACGTTGAGCCGCTCGGCGGCCCGGCTCGACTGCCGGCGCTCGGCGCTGCTGCTCGGCGTCTGCCCGGCAGCGATGGCGAGCGGCTGCCCGAGGCGGTTTCGGCAGTGCGGCCGCCGCTTGGCGAGGACCATGCACCGAGGACGATGGTGGCCATTAAGACGACCAAGTCTGTCGCAAAGGTAAGCGCCAGTATTGTTATGCGATGCATCTGTAGCTCCACAAAACGCCACTAAGACTATGCGGATGTTATGCAGGAGTATCCTACACCGCACTTTAATCAGTACGCATTCAGTAGCCGACACACTTCATTTCCCGCAACGAAGAGAAAGGGAAAAGGATAGCTGAGTCAGGAGGGCAGTTGTGGTTTTGAGTAGCATGGAAGTGGCAGCTCAGAATGGCTGGAAAGGATGTGCCCCAGTCAGCAGCAGGGAAGTAGATGTCGCTGCATAAAAATGTGGAAGTTAGTTCCACCACGGTTGCTTGCAAAAAAAGTTCAACTAGCTCCCTGTTTCTATCTCGGCTAGATTTTTGCAGTTATATTTTCACTCTTCGAGCAGGTCCTCTATGAACAACGGATTAGCTGGTCCATTCCTCTGCTTAAAGGTCGTGGGCGACAGATGCTTTTGCTCTGCAGGTCCTAGGCTGTGTAGACACGCACTAATATTAGATAGGGATCGGACCTGAAGGGTAGCAGAGGAAGCAGTCTTCTTAATGAAACAGTCACAGCCTCTGGTTTGCACTGCAGCAGCCGGCGGCACCGGCTGCCGCCTTCACGGCTCTACTACGATGGCTCGTGCTGACTGCCAGCACCGACTTCGTCGTTGTTGCTTCTGCTGCAGCCACGCGGCAGACTTGCCTGCGACCTTCTCGCTATGTCCATCTGTCACCAGCCTGCATGCAGCTGCCATCCAAGTGTCATTAGCCGCCCTGCCCTGCTGTCATCTAGTCTGCTCTGCCCGTGTCCTTACGTTGCAAAAAACGAGCGACGAGAACCGACTGACTCATGTAGGGTTCCAGATGCTGGGGACGAACGAAATACATCTGGATCTTGCCTGATGCAGCCCCGATACCATCCTGCTGCAGGCGCTGCAGTTGTGGCCGTGTCCCATATGCGCCGGGGGCCGTGATGTAATGCACCGGGATCGAGTGGCGATCAGTGCTTATGCACTACTCGAGGCTTTGAAGGCCGCTTACCTCGCTTGCCAGGTCTGCCGCGCTGTGCTCGCTTGGCTGCTTCATGGGCAGGATCGGTTTTGGTTCCAGAGCTTTTCGTCAGGCGAGACTCGTGCACGTGTGAGAGTGAGTGTCTGCATATGCGTGTGTGTGTGTGTGTGTGTGTGTGTGTGTGTGTGTGTGTGTATGGGCGTTCGCCTGAGTGCGGGAGTGAGCTGGGGGAGGGGGGCTCGGGCTGTGACCTACTGAACTGGGTATATACCGAAGGATCGGTTGAGTGCTGAAGTGAAGAAGCAAGCTTTTAAGGTGGCACGGCCTAGCAACAAAGCTAAGTGGCTGAAATAAGAAAATACGTTTGCTTGGTGAATTGCGGTTGATTCCCAATTGTTCATATGCCTGCGAGGACACTTCGTGGGCAGCACGTGAAGGGCTTTTCTATTGCTGGCCAGTGCCGAGTAAACAGGCCACTCGTTTGGCAGAACCACTCCTGCACAACGCCTGTACGTGTTTCATTGTCTGACCGGCCATATCCACAGGGACTGCTCCTGAGGCTGGTCAGCTCAAGATTTCTTCCTGCAGCCAATGATGTTGATCATGACTCGGCGATTCTACACCTGTTCTCGAGCCTTCCTCCGAAAAATTGTCTCGCTGGCATCATTGGCTGCTGCTCCTGCTGCTTATGTTCTGACGTGGCTGATTCTTCGCCAGCCACCTCTTCGGTTTCTGCTCGGCTGCTGAGATTTCTGCCAAAGATTGGCAGACAACAGCATTCGACTGAATAGCTGCTGACTGCCAGCATGTGCCTAGCGCTGTCGGGGTCCTCCCCACTTGCTGCACGTAATAAAATGCAGGGTTTATCGCACGGTGTGCATGACTCGGGCCTCATGCTTTGTCGTCGGTGGCGACTTTGCTCCGGGTTGGACGAGCAACATCGTGACCACACACGGAGAGGTATGCAATCGGCCTTGGTGAGATGTCTTCCCCTCTGATGCCTTGCCCGGCAAGCAAGTTGCCTGGCTCTGGCATGGAAGTGAATGCAGTCGAGCAGGATTGGGCAAAGCGAGGGGCTTGTGTGTGATGATGCTCCAAGCTCCGACTTTCCATGTGTTTAGGATGGCTTCTGATGCCCGTGTGCAGCATGGCCTAAACAAAGTCGATTCTGTGCTGAGCTGAATAAATAAATAAATCCAAGCTGATTGAACAGCCTCCTTTTGTATAGCGACGGAAGAGCCTTTACGGCTATCACCACGGCTTGTAGTGGTGATAAAGGATCGCCCACCGCAGGAATCGAACCCACGACCTCGGGACTGAGGTGGTGAAAGCAACCGCCTTCCCTAGTGTGCCATGCCTGGCAGTAGCAGGGGCAGCTGCTGTTCGTTCGCTCGGTGGCTACATCGCCAAGCAGCCATTGAGGTCACGTGGTCGTACTACTGCCAAGACCACGTGGTCGTCCTGCTGCCATGGTAACGTGGCTGTATTTGGATTTTGATCATGCGGTCAAGCTGGCAGCAACGTAGCCAGAAATTCGCTAGAAAAGTGCTGCACCTCGACTTTTGTTGCAAGTGCCAAGGTCTGTCTTAATTACTAAGGTGCTGGAGCTTCGAGACCCACATCCTGGGTTTGAGTACTGTAGTAGGCAATTCTTCATTGCACATTCCAAACTCTTTGGCTCCTCTGCCGCTAAGTAAATGTGGCAGCTAAATCTACAATGGCGTGTACTCTTTAGAATATTTAGTACTTTTCTTCAGAAAGTTACAGCCCAAGAGTGATTTCTTTTTTAAGAAAAACTCACATTGACTGCTAGGACTTAGCCATTAAATTTTTAATAATCAGCCCACAGCTTATAGTTAAGTGCTTGCTGTACTCGTAGCTGTAAGATATGCTGATTTTTGTATGAAGTACTTCGATGCAGTTACGGACTGTTGCGCGTGAGCATGCCTGTGAAGCTTAGCGTTCCTTACCTGGGAATCACAGTGTTGATTGTCATGCTCTAGAGATCTGCTACTACGTCACATTTAGAAGGTCGCGGTAGCTTGAAGTCGTGATCTCAGTATGCAAATACAGAAGAGTATTTTTTTTACTTGACTGCCATTGGCATACAGCTATTCTTCATAAGTAAGGGCACTGGTTTTTTGACAAACAAGTGAGGGAGTAAATCTACTTTAGTGATCCTCCTCGGTTCGGGGGTTTGGTTAGCATTCGAGCCAGCTTTGACTAGCAGCTGACCTCATGCTGAACCTCAAGTAATCCTTCAAGCAGTGATCATTATCTAAAAATATTTACTGCACATAAAGTACCTTCTTAGAGGCTCAGCAACCACAGGGATGGAGGGGGCAAGTGAGAGCATGTGCCGGCAGCTGGCCCAGATGCAGGATTTGCAGCAGCAGGATTGGCACGGTGGCAGCCTCCAACCTGCTACATGTCATCCAGGTTGGTCAAATAGGACTTTAGCCTCCAAAGACCTTTGGCTGGCTTGCTGCATGCTACTATTTTGATCACGTGGCCGTTCTGCTACTCAGGTCGCTTAGGCGGTCTGCTGTCGGGCAGAGGTGATGTGGTAGGAACGCCAGTTTTCCTTATTCGTTGCAGCCCTTAGTCGTCATGCCCGCTGAGCCGACTGCCGGCGATCCATCTGTGGTGGCGCTTGCCTTTAGGACACCGCTCGGTCAGCTACACCGTCGGAGGTTTCTCAAAAGCGACCGGCTCTCGGTAGGGCTGGCGCTGGCATCAAGGCTGACACATCCGCTGTGTAGCTCACCTTTCACCTTGTCGTCTGCTCTGTCCTGCTGTGTCGTCTGCTCTGTCCTGCTTCGTCGTCTGCTCTGTCCTGCTGTGTCGTCTGGTCTGTCCTGCTGAGTTGTCTGCTCTGTCCTGCTGCATTGTCTGCTCTGTCCTGCTGCATTGTCTGCTCTGTCCTGCTGCATTGTCTGCTCTGTCCTGCTGCATTGTCTGCTCTGTCCTTCTTCGTCGTCTGCTCTGTCCTGCTTCGTCGTCTGCTCTGTCCTGCTTCGTCGTCTGCTCTATCCTGCTGTGTCGTCTGGTCTGTCCTGCTGAGTTGTCTGCTCTGTCCTGCTGCATTGTCTACTCTGTCCTGCTGCATTGTCTGCTCTGTCGTGCTGCATTGTCTGCTCTGTCCTTCTTCGTCGTCTGCTCTGTCCTGCTGTGTCGTCTGGTCTGTCCTGCTGCATTGTCTGCTCTGTCCTTCGTCGTCTACTCTTTCCTGCTGTGTCGTCTGCCCTGTCCTGCTGTGTCGTCTGCCCTGTCCTGCTGCAGACTGGTGAATTGCGGTAGAATAGTAGGCGTCCTGAGCCAGCCCCGCGAGGGCCACATGACGAACAGCAGCAACCAGTGCGTTTTGCACTGCAGGTCCTATACGATTTCATATCCACTCTCGGGTACGACGCGGATGCATACGTGCTGGCCACGTCGTTTCCTCGCCGCCTGCTGGAGCGGCTCACCGAAGTCGACCTCTCGACGGAGGGATTGGAGAAATCCGCGCTGCTCAACGTGGAAGCTCGCGACTCTTGACACGCTTGGCTGGGCTAGGGGGGCCAGGGATCGTTTCGCTGCACACATTGACATTCGGGGGCCGAGTTGGCGTTGCACTGTCGTCATAGGCTGCTGCGGCCGACATAAGCGCCTGCTTTTCGTGGGGTTTTAAACGTAGCAGCCGAATTCGTTATCGTCAGCTGGTCTGACTTGTGCTGTGCAATAAAAGGCAAAGGTCAAAGGTGATGGTGTCTTGATTCGTCGTGTATGCATGCTGTCGAAGCTTGCTGCACTCTTTTGTTCGAGTCGCTGTAGGCCTTTTACTAATTTGCTAAGTGTAGGGTGCGGTAGTTCGAAAGTTGCCTCAAAGTCGTTTGCCGCGATGCAGGGGTCCAGAGCGTAGGGAAACTGGAGGAAAACGAATGGACACCGGGGTTCTAGAGAGTGTACTAGCATGCCATGCCCTTGCATGGAAATAACCAGTTGCGTCGCAGACATTTATGTGCACAAGTGGGGTACGTTCCTAAACGTGTTTACCTTGACTCGGCTGCGGTGGAGTTGAGCCCAGCGGTCATTAAAGACTGCTCTGAGCTCTTAACCAATCCATCAAGAATTTATGAGCTCCCCTCCGAGCATTTGACCCAAGGAATAGTTATAATAATATTAATAGTATTAATAAGACATTTGCTTAACTCGCTAAGTGAACAAAGTCTCCTTTTAGGCACTTCAGATGTGCCGTAAAGAAAGAATTTGTATTGGTTAGTTATAACATGCACAGTATCAGTGTGCATGAGCAAACAGAAGGCAATTATCACGGACCCAGCAAATATGTGAAGAATCATGTTGTTGCATATTTAGCTTCATTTTAGATGTTATATAAATTCATTTGTATAGCGCTCTAAGAGAGCTTAACCTATATTCAGGCGCTTCACATATGACTCGGGGCTTAAGCTCGAGATCTAGGCCAGACTTTGGTCGGAGCACTTTAACCGCTGGGCCAAACCAGCTCGGCATTAAATCAGGGGGTGTCGTGACGTCATTCCGTGTGAGTTCCTGGGTTTAGTAGCATGCGAACTAGAGATACGTTCTCCAAAAGAATTTGAGGTTGGTTAGTGCAGGGGTTGGCAACCTTTTCGCTCTACTTGGTTATTTCATGAGGTGAAGAACGCACACTCAGCCAGAAGAAGTGGGAGTGGGCGTATTGGATTGGGCGTGGTCAGCCGCACATATCAACGGTTGCAATAGATGAGCAAGGCAATTACAGCAGGGTTGACATTTATCATCCCTCCTCGGCCATGGGCTCCTGTTTCATGCAAGTGCCTGACATCAGTTTTAAAAATAAAGGCTGCGACCGCTTGAGCTGCAACCAGCAGTAACCTCGACAACAAAACCCCGATCGTTCGATTAGGCCGGATTCAACAATAAATAACCATGGGCGGTCAGATTGGAGTACTAGCTAGGCCGTATCTGACCTCAAGGCCGGAATTTGCTGACCTCTGTGTTAGATGCGCAGCTCAACGGCTGAGTCAGAAGAGCGGGCGACACAATGTCTTGCCTGATTGGGAAATATTCGCATAGGCTGACCGGTGCAAGAGAATAAATGGACCTAAAAGTTAGTTACAAAACCTTGAAGTCAATGCGTTGCTTGATGGGTTTCCGAGCCAGCGCAGGTTGATGAGAAGCGGTGTAATGTGGCAATTGGTTCACGACAGGCAAGCCATTCAGAGTTTCGTGTTACCTAAGCGATAGTTGGTTGACTTGACCGTGGAGCTGATGCTGTCGTCTAGTGAAAGATCGCTTTGGAACAGGAAACCCTGATTTCGTGTAGATGGTACAGGAGATATGCTTGCCGAACTCATTTTGAGGGCAAGGTTTTTTAATTTCTGAGTAACGCTCGGTTTGGCCAAAATTAGTGTTGGTTTTATCGTCATTCAAATTCAGAAACCTTGCTACCATCCAAGTTCGAATGTCAGCGACGCGTGCAGCAAGGGAATTAAGATGGTTTGATGTGCTTTTAAGGCAAGCAGGGATCAAAATACAGGTAAGACTGCGTACTATCCGCATAAGGGCGAAAGCCTAGACTATGCTTGGCGATTACATCGGAGATAGGAAGAGTATGAGTTGCGAAGTGAAGTGGATCAAGCAAAGCCCCTTCGAATGCCCCGTCCTTTCGACGCTCTTGGGATGACGATTGCTAGATTTACATCGAAAAGCTCTGCTATCTCTCGCCGAGAAAGGACCTAAATTACTGCAGTGCAATGTCAACGATGCACTGGCAGATGGAAAGCAGTATGGAAGGACTTCGCTGTAATAGTGATAATAAGAATAGTGCGTCCTTTCTCTAGTGCCCGAGGAGAACTTAATCTCTTTCCAACCGCTCTAGAACTTTCTGCAAGAGAATCGAAAGCCATGGGGTCAGCGACATGCATAATAAGGCATGTATAATATAATATATAATAATAATGCATGTATAATAAATGCATAAAGCCATGGGATCAGTGACATGCACAGTATAATAAATGCATAAGCAAACAAGTACCATGCTTGGGCTAGGATGCTTAAGTAATCGTGATTGCACTCACGATCTCCGGTAAGCAAGACCTCTGGTTAGTAGCATGCACTCAATCAAGTATAGGTACAGCGCAGCGGAACAAAAATGGCTCGCTCACTTGAGCGAAGGGAAAGCTGAATGAAACGGATGCGTCTTCAGCTGAGACTTAAAAAAGATGCAAGGTCATCGCAGGTAGCGACCATAGCCGAAAGCGAGTTCAAGACTTTTTCGGTGCACACGAGGTGAAAACTCGACCACGAAAAGATTTCACAAATTGCACTGTTCTCTGAGAGCGAACACACTCAGGCTGCAGCTGAGCTCACTGCACAGTAACCGGGATTTAGCTCATACAAGGTACGTTGCGTTAGCCGTACCTCCTTAATTGTGAGGCGAACTCGATACACCGGGGATTCGAGGCTACTGGCAAGGCGTTAGCTGCGTTCTGGCTGCACGACGAAACTTCTCGAGCAGCCAAGATGACGCGGCAGCTCGTAATTTCCAGAACCAGCAGCCAGTGCGTTCCGTACGAGAGAGAGAGAGAGAGAGAGAGAGAGAGAGAGAGAGAGAGAGAGAGAGAGAGAGAGAGAGAGAGAGAGAGAGAGAGAGAGAGAGAGATGGCGTCCAAGCTACCGCGCGCTATCCGATTCACTCCATCCCCCGCTTTGCACCCAGTCGACAGCTTGACCTGCGCCGGGAAGCGCTGGCACACGCGAGGCATTCTAGCACAGGTGGAGCTAGTGACCGCGCGCTCGTAATCCTTACCGCCTGACGCCTCGAAGTATTGGACGTGGATTTTTGTTATGAACTCTTCGTACGGGGACATTCTTCAATTCAGATTGAAGTCGCTTAGGGCATTTCTTCCGGCGGAAACTGCTTCTCACAGGTAAATGCAGCAGGGACAAGCGAGTAGAATTAAGATACAAGTAATAATAATAATGCACTTGATAAAGCGCACTCAGAGAACTTAATCTCTTTCTAGGCGCTTTACATTTGCTGCAATGGGAGTAAAAGTCCGCCAGTCGGTCTCGCATTAAAAAGTACGGCTACAGTAGTAATTGCAGGGCAGGCGACGGCAGTTGACGATTGTGCTTGCTAAAACGGAGCAGCCAAATGCAGTTCTCAGCTCTCGCCCGCTTCATTCGCTTGGCTTAGATCTTCAGCCAATTGTTCACATCTGTCCAACAGTTATCCATTCTCGACCCGTTCGGATAGAAATGAAGCTTTCTTCTAGTTACGTTGAGCGAACTCTCGTCTTTCGAAGTCTTCGTTTGCCTGAGCAGAACCGAAGGAGGCCGCCATTTAAAAAGTAAGTCCGCGCTCAATCCTCGCCGTGCAATGGAAACAGGCAGCGCGCTGACGGACGCCGCACATAATGCCGCCGCCGAAGCGAGCTCATTTATGACCGGCTGATGAGCCGTCAGCCAGTCGGAGCGCGATGGTCGGCTTAGGGCTCACTTGCGGAATTCCAGTGGCTCTTGGCTCACCTCTGAGACGCCTTCGTTGCAGCCTGCTAGCGTGCCGCCGACGCTTTCAGCACCGAGTTCTCGCTCATCCCACGTGGACAGCGGCTGTGTAAAACGGGTGCAGGGGATGGGAGTGGCAGATTTAATAACAATACTAATAATACTAAAATAATATAATAATATAATATAAACAATACATAAATAATATAAATAATAACAATAATAATTTACAACATTAAACATATAATAAACAATAAAATAACAAAATAATAAATGATAATTATAAAAAAAATATAATAATAATAGTATAGCGCTTTCAGAGAGAACCTAATGTCTTTCTAGGAACTTTACTTTTGCTGTAAAGCAGTGGCTCTCAACCCTCTTAATGCCGCAATCCTTTAATACCGTTCCTCATGTCATGGCGACCCCGAACCATACAATTCCTGTGTGTAAAATGTGGAAATGCGCGTTTTCTGATGGTCTTACGCGACCCTTGTGAAAGAGTCGTTCGATCCCCCAATGGGGTCGCGACCCACAGGTTGAAAACCGCTGCTGTAAAGAAAGCATGACCGTGTGGGCGTCATATACCACCAATGGCTCCGATTTATGGCCTTGCTATTCGTGTTGTGGCCAGATTATAGCCCACTGACATTCATGGCGGGAATGGAAACTTTTTCTTATGGTATGGACCTATGAGGGATGACGCTTTTGGGGGCAATAACTGCACCCGAGGCGTTCGGTGCGTAGGCAAATGTGTCTTTGTGGCCTAGAATCATTGAAGAGACATAAATAAATGTTTATCCATATCAACTTTGTGAATTTCATTGCTGTTGGCCACTGAGCCAACGCTCTTTGTATTGACGCTGCGAATGCTGTTCCGGTTTTGTTGTACGTGCAAATAGCTCGTGTGGCTCCGGGGATTAGTAATGACCAACCGTGCCACCTGTCTGTGTTCTTTGGTAGCCCTTTTTATTTATATAGGAAGCCACAATAAATGGACTGTCGTCATAAATGAAAAACGTTCGCCAGAAAAGTGTCGCAAAAGGAAGGACAAGCAGCAAAGGAAAGAGCAAAGAACAAGGACGAGTTAAATACTCAGATGAGAGGGTCTCAGACCACTACGAGCCTCTCACTCGCGTTTAATCTGCGCGCATTAATACAGATCGTGGTGCACGCGGCTCGGTGCTACTCTGCTGTAGCTTGAGAAAGAGCGCACGAGAAGGCGACAAATAGTGACGCCTGACACTGCAGAGATCATTGATGCAGAATACGAAAGACTTGGGCAAAGGTGACATTATGCTGGCACCCAAATAGATCGGCATGCTTGTGAGAACTGCTAATAAGTGACGTGGCATGTGTGTAAAGCACACCTACTGGCATGTTGAAGAAAACATCAGTTCAGTAACGTCGAGCAGACCTAAAGAGGCGTGTCGGGCGGCCAAACCACCCGACGTGTTCCCTGAGCGTTTCGACGATTGGCTGCGAGGTCTGGCCACATTCTTAGCTTAATCCTGGCTACGCCCCGGGTGGGGGATTGTTTACATAAATTAAATAAATCAACTCCCAATAAGATGTGGCAGATCCTAACTTGTAGCGGCCATCCAAAAGTATCGCAGTCTCTAATTAATTATTCTATGACGCGACTTCGCAGCGCGCTCGGTCTTTCATCACTCTCTCCCCACCGCAGACGGCCACTTGAAAAGCTCGACAGCGACCAGAGGAGCGACCGCTTATCGACCCTTATAGTAGGCTGGGTCTGCTAGTTAGTCTGCTAGTTTTCCCCATCGGCTAGTCTGTTCCTCCGCCCCTAACGTCACAATGATGCGTGACGGTGCTTTGCGACGTATTCACAGTCGTGCAACCGGGGGTGCAGCGACGATGAGTGACGAAGAAAGAGTAGGTAAAGGGGAGATAGTTTGCTGATTTGCATAGGTAGTCGTAGTCGAAATTGGACTTTGTACTGCTAGTAGTTCACAGGACCGCAAGCTTACGACGGTTGCTCAAACGGTGGCCGCGGCTTGAGTTCCAGCACCTTGAGCTCTCTGCACCACGACTGCCTCCCGAGCTGTGGACCTTCGAGCGCATTCGGCGCTTCCGCTTCCGGACCAGCTGAGATGGCCTACTGCAAAGCTTCCGGATTTGTGCGGAGTGAGTTTTACACATTCGCTGCTGCGCTGCTTTCTGTTTGCCAGCTTCGTTGGGGGGGGGGCTGCCAAATAATGGCGGGGTTTCATTTCGAAGCGAGTAGCGATTTTTTTTGCGCGATTACCAATCAATAACCCAAAAGGAAAGAAGCTGAAATGAAAAGGATTCTCTGAAGCGGCGTGACGGACCGGCGACACGCCGGAAGAGACAGCTGAGCGGTGCGCTGCTGGGAAGCTGCAGAAGCTAGGAACGGACAGAGAGACGCGCTCGTTCGCGTGTAACCGCAGCGTGTAGCCTGAGCACAGACTGAGGAGGCAGCAAAAGCCGCGTGACGAATTCGCGAGGCGAATCCTTCCCGCAATACTTGACGGGCTGAAACCTAGTTTGTGCCTAGTTTGCGCCTGATTACCTGATTACTGGGGTGCTGTACCGCGTGGTGCGATGAGAGCGCTGCAGCGGCGGCTCCCCTGAATTGAACGAGCTCGCGTCGTTAGTGTAGACCAGTTTGTTAGATAGCCGCAGAATGGCACGTGTTCGCGTTCAGCACCAGCCAGTGAGTGAGGGCAGCTCACTAGTTCGCAGAATAAAGTACGGCTAGTTATTATTACAGATGTCTAGTTCGTGCAGTCTAAACCCGAGATTACGAATATCCGGTTCATAATTACACTAATTCAGGAGTCGCTAACAGTTTTTTGGATTGTCACGACCTGACCGGATTAGCAGGGCAACGTTTGAGCGGTGGGACGTTGTTTTCTTCCGATTCGCTTTCGTCAGCCTTGCCAGAATGGGTTTGCCTGACTTTTGGTGCAGGCAGCGCATTACGCCTTGCAGCAGCCTTCCGACGGCATGGAGGTGATCCTGCGAGTTTTCCACTATACCCTGAAGTGAGTGATTGGCTCATGGAATAAAAACCAGGAAATCTTAAGTGCACGGACACGAGACAAAATCGTAGATGCAGATCTAGTTAATTCGGGCACCTGTTCTGTGGATCTGACTTTACTCACGTAGCCGTCCAAGTTCACCCGCTAGGCACGAGGAGAGACTCGAGACTAAATTTCCGTTCTGGAATGACATCGTGTCGTGTCGAGCCACTAGGACTGCACTAAATGTTCGCCTTGACTTCGCTCCGGGGCCGAATGGTGGGCCGTACACATCCGGTATCCGGTATTCAGCCGAATAGTAGCGATCAGACCGAAGGCGAATAGTGGCCACGCGACATTCGGTTCCGGATATGTCCGGCTGCTAAAGCGAGTAGGCTGGAGTAATTTTTTCATTAAAGCATTGTATGTGAAAAGATAATTTCGCCGCTGTAATATCTCAAATTTATTGAATTGCAATCTCTGCTTGCATTTCAAAATTTAAATGTTCACGGTATACTCATTTTAGACTCTATCGCGATAAGTGAATTTCCGCAAAGTAGGATTCTTTATTTAGAAATCGAATATTTTCGTAGTTAAAACACAGAAAACTTCATTCAGACCAACTAAATACATTTTTTAAACATTATTAGAGCCCCTGGACGTAAAATAGCACTCCTGTAGTCACTATTACATTCATATTACCCAATATACGGTCGAGCGGTTGCACCTTGCGTTGAAGGATTTGCGGAGGTGCTCGAATGCCTAGGGCATGCAATCCATAAGTACAGAATTTGAATCGTAGTACGGGGGCGTACAATTGACTCGGAAAACCTAGCGAGCGCTGTATCATATTCAGTATCTCGATCAACTTTTTAATGAATATACGTGCGCTTGAAAAAACTGCGACAGCATATAGAGGGAAGCCGCGGAAGTCAAAGCGCGAAGTAGTGAGCGAAGACTGTACTTGGACAACCCTACAAGCAAACACACTATGCTTAAACATTAACCTTGAATCTCGACTCGCTCCCCTGCAGGCCAGCCGTCCAAGTGATTGAACTTGTTCCGGCCTTGAATATTAGGAAATCACGCAAGCATCACTGCTCAGTGCAGTATATCATTGCGTAATAATGCGCAAAAAAAATCGTGTGTTACCCTAGAGCACCAGCTCTTCCATCCACCTCAAATGTTCAAAGCTCCCGCGTGGAAGCCAGGCGACCGTAGTGTAGGCAGCGAAGTAAGCGCAAAAGTCGGCCGATTCAACGGTCTCATCTATGTCGCGGCCGAAGAGCCGCACCAACTCCCATTTTCAGGATGCAATGCAAATCTCCTTCCGCAAGATTCGATGGCACGAATCTGTCGCGTTGCGCCGCGAAGAGCCGGTTGCATCCAGACGAGCCGCTCTGCGAGGGCTCGAGCGACGGCGGCGTTTATTGGCTGTAAGCTGTAAGCGATAGACGGGGTTGCGGGATGTAATTGACTACCCTTGTAGAACGCGGGAGGCTACCGATTTTTCAATCGGGTCCGAACTGTCGTAGCGTCCGAAGCGCCGACGCGACGGCGTGTTCCGTGTGCGGAACTCCGCCGGTCTTGACTAGAGATGTCCCTCGCGAGCGCACTCGCGCTTGAAGCTCCGAGCCCGAGGGCAAAGGTCGCGCACCTCTCGCCGCCGACACTTTTCGATGGTCCACCTCGCGTCGTGCCAGCCAAAGCTTCAGCAACCCACATAAGCTCGGTTCGGTTCGGCGCGGTGCCCACGGCGATTGCCTCGGGCCCAACTTAAAAGAAAACCGGTAGCATTCTTATTGAATTCTCGCCGTACCGTGAGTGAACTAGGAATATACGCGTCGCGGCCTCTGCCACGGTCACCCAAACGTTTAGCTGTGTGTACGATTACTGACCAAGTAACGTGCTTCTTTGCTAGCAAACGTCAAATCGCCAGGAAGTGATTCAGTTCTCTCTGGGCGAAATACCAATTTGTTTTATCAATATTAGTTCGAATTCAATTTATGCATTCATTGCCCTTGAAACATTTAATTGATAACAATGATAATAATAATGCACTTGATAAAGCACCCTCAGAGAACTCAATCTCTTTCTAGGCGCTTTACATTTGCTGCAAAGTGATACGCAACAGAATAGTAAGTAAAATCATGCTTGAAAAACAAACAAAATGAATAACATGGTTAGGGGTTACATGCACTGGGTCAGCATGCAAGTGTGGTTAGTGGCAGCATGCACAGTGTCAGCACGCATAAGCACATCTAGGACGAATCACAGGGACCAACTAAATGCTGTCCTAAATAGGTGTTTTTAAGTTTTTTTTTAAATGTGGTCAGGTCAGGGGATGTTCTGACGCAGGTCGGGAGGGAGTTCCAGGCTTTGGGAGCATACGAGCTAAATGCACGGTCACCAAAGGATTTGAGGTTTTTATGAGGTAAACAGTCAGATTCCGAAAAGCGGGTGGTACGAGGCTTGGCCTGGTTGGGGAGTAGATCGGATAGATAGGCTGGAGCCAAATAATGAAGTGACCTAAAAGTGGGCGATAAAACCTCGAAGTCGATCCGTTGCTTGACTGGTAGCCAGTGCAGGTCGACGAGAAGTGGTGTGATATGGCAGCTGCGAAGCTGACGACATACAAGCCCGGCTGCAGAGTTTTACCCCAGCTGAAAGCACCTGATTGCACATGCCTGTAGGCCAGCAAGCAGTGAGTTACAGAAGTCAAGACGGGATGTCACAAATACATGGACCAACCTAGGTGTGGTATCCTTATCTAAACAAACCCGAATTTTAGCAATATTATGTAGCTGAAAGTAGGCAGACTTGGTTGTGGACCTGATGTGGTCGTCTAACGAAAATTCACTTGGGAACATGACACCTAGATTTCGTGCAGATTCAACAGAAGATATGCTGGTAGAGCCAATTTTGAGCATTAGCCTTTCCAATTTCTGAATCACACTTGGTTTACCCATAACTAGTAAGTTAGTTGTATCATCATATAATTTAAGAAAATTTGCTGCCGTCCATGTGCTGATGTCATCAATACATGCAGCAAGGGAGTTGAGAGAATTCGAGGTGCTCAAAGGCTGGGAGGGATCAAAGCAAAGGTACAACTGAGTGTCATCCGCATAGAAGTGAAAGCCTAGATTGTGCGTGGCAATCAGATTGGCAAGAGGGAGAGTATAAACCGTGAAAAGAACCGGACCTAGCAGGGAGCGCTGAGGTACACCGTATTTGAGAGGTACCTCGGATGATTTTTGTTCATTCACATCAATACTCTGGAGTCTCCTACTGAGATAGGACTTGAACCATTGCAGAGCAGTGCCAGTGATTCCCAGGCGAGATGAGAGGCGCTCAAGAAGAACTTGGTGATTGATAGTATCAAAAGCTGCCGAAAGATTGAGCAAAACGAGATGAGATACTCTGCCCATGTCTGCATTCCTAAGAAGGTCGTTGTACACCCAAAGCAATGCTGACTCTGTCGAGTGATTAGCGCTAAAGCTAGACTGGAACTTACTAAACATGTTTCATTATATGAGTTCAACTAGTCTGCCGTGACTCGTTTCAGTGTCTTTGATTGGAATGGTAGAAGGGAGAAATGGCCGTAGTTGCTCAAATTCTCTTGGTCTAGTGTCGCTTTCTTGAGAAGTGGCCTGAATACAGCTTCACACAGCGGCATTTCTTAAAGGCTAACTCGTCGAATACTCAGAGACGCTTGAAAGCAAAGAACGAATGCCGTCTGCATCGAGCTCTGACCTAGTTTTTCCTGCGACTCGCGCATGCCCCGTGAGCGATTTGCTGAAGCGGTTCACTGCTGATGCGTCCAGGCACCGTGATGATACCAATGCTTTCGCTAGCTGAAATATTTGGGGTAGCAGGTCCTTTTAGAACTTACCCGAGTGAACGAGCATCATTAGATGTCTGCTGTCGGTGGCTGACTCGCTGAACAAACCCGGTTAAATTAGCCTTCGATCCTCGATCGTCGCTCGTCGGTGCAAACTTCTTCGTACTCTGCCTCGAAGTGGACTCCAGTCACAGTCAATTATTCTGACAGAAGGATTCGATTACACTATCATGCCACCCTGTCTACTGGAACGAGCAAAGCTTGCAGGAATAATTGGTGTTCTGAACAGAAAGGATTCTGAATAAGCGTTTCAAAGCACTCTTTACATTTCACCAACCCTATTCGCGAATCTAACGACGGACGAACCACTATAAACAGTCTGTTTTACGTCTATTTTTTTAAATTGGGAGTAAATCTACGGTATCCCTCAGGGCATTTGGGCGGATCGCTAGCTCAAAACGCGTGATTATTGAGTCACAAAATAGGGAATTATCAGGATAAGACGCTGCAATAGCCTGTTTTGAAAGAATTCTTCTGAGTAATGACTACAGCGACAGCCTGATTGAGTTTATTGACATCCGCATACCTAGTTTTTTTAAGGAGTCTCTACGATATCTTTTGATATTTGAGAGTACGTAGGGATTCGAAGATGTCTGCAAGAAGGATTTCTACAGTAGGTTAGGCCTATCTACAGGAACCTTAAGCAACAAAGAGTGCAATAATGCCATTCGCACTAGACATATCAGTCAGTTTTCTGGTGACATCTACTGACAAACACACCCTACTAGGCAACTAAGCAGCGTTTGCTAATCAGAGTTCTCAGTCACGTCCACAAAGCTATTGCAAGTATTGTTTTTATAGTTAGTCCGGGGAAGAAGCATCCAAGTAAAACTCCACAGCTTCTAGTGCATCCGAGCCTTTCCGCTCCCGACATGTCCTGTCTGACAAGTAAGTCTGCTCGTGGCGCTCCCTGGGCTGGTCTGCCGGCTCAGGCCTTATCCACATCCATGCGGTAAGTTCGCCAATGATGGCACACGACACTCTTAGTGACGCCAGAGATAAGAAAGCGAGTTGTGGGCACTTACCTGAAAAGGTCCGTGCCCAAAGCTGAACCAATGCTGTCAAGCTACCACAGAGGGCAAAGGGCAAAGGGAAGCGAATAGAGCAGCTGCAGGAGCGGGTTGACCGAGGTTGTTTGTCGAGTAGCAAAGCTTTACGCAAAGTCTAGCCTTCGGAGCGACTCGTGTAGCGCATCTGCTGTTCGAGTCTGTACACGCAATGCAGGGCTGCTGCAGTTTACCGTTGTCTGAACCACTGTAAATGTCTCTAAAGACGGACAGCCTGTGCGCTGCTTCAGCTACGTCACTCCTTAGGGCTGGGGGAGCATCGCCAACAGTATGGCTTCCATTGCCTTCAATTGGTACCGACTGTGGGATTGGCATTGGAGGTAATGGCCAAGCGTAGCTATAAGGTGCAGGACGGCGTTGTGCAACGCTGTACAGCATATTGCTGCACACTGTTGTGAACGATTTCGCCAATGGGCTCTGTGCAGGATTTTGCTCGGATGGTAGACATTACTAAGTCGAGCAGGAATGGCGCCAGCCGAGCACGCATCGCCGAGCTGCTGCTATGCTGCGAGGCACTCACGATTTCTGACGCTCACTCAATATTTAGTCACAAATTTTTGTCCGAAAAGGTTCCTGGCTAGCTACAAGCTTACATTGAGCGCGTACGCGAGAGGCAGAGCTTCGCTATCTTGTGACATTCGCATTGCTTGCGTGTGGTAGCCTGTCCAAAGTGCAAAGCGTATTGATGGTGCGTCGCTGCTTTGATGTCTCTGTCCTAGCCTGAGCACCATCGGCGTCGTTTGCAAGCATATGTGTTGGATGCGACGACGAATGCTTCGGCTGCCAAGACACTCCAATGCACAACAATCAGAAGCACTGTCACTTAAGACTGTCCTTGAGCGAGATCCTTCTGTCCTGAGCGCTGGAATGTCTCGTTCAGAAACCGGTTATAGGCTATCTTTCCGGTCAGGTTCTCGTCAAATCTCTGCATTATGTGGTAGACATCATCCTCGTCCATGACTACATTGGCAAGCTTGAGCACAGAGCGAAATTCAGGCAACGATAGATAGCCGTCGCCAGTTTTGTCCAGCTTCTTGAATGCCCTTCGCAAATTTTTCCAGTCTCCCGAGAGCTAAAAAAAGAATAGTACCGGCAAAGTGGTACACCGCATTTACTCGTTTGTCCGGCCAAAGGCGAAGAAGCGAAGCAGGCACCAGCATGCAGGCACCAACATTAGTGGAAACGGTAGATTTACAAGCAACTCATCTCGCGAAGGATAGTCCGATGGGACTAGAGTCTGAATAATTCTGTCAAAGCGACGCTAGCCTTCGCATACGAACATGGTACGCAGCACAGCACTAAAAGGTGGCGACGGGTGTCTGTCATAAAGCCGTCGATTCTCTCTCTCTCGCCAACTCTGTCTGTCGGTCTCTCGCGCCGCTCTCTCTCCCACTAGGTCTGTCTGTCTCTTCTCACTCTCTCTCTCTCTTTCTCTCTCTCTCTCTCTCTCTCTCTCTCTCTCTCTCTCTCTCTCTCTCTATGTATGTCTCTGTCGTGCGAGCTGTCTCTCTCTCTCGCCAACTCTGTCTGTCTGTCTTTTCTCTCTCTCTCTCCCTCTCTCTCTCTCTCTCTCTCCCTCTCTCTCTCTCTCTCTCTCTCTCTCTCTCTCTCTCTCTCTCTCTCTCTGTCACTCTTATCTCTCTCTCTCTCTCTTTCTCTTTCTCTGTCTCTCTTTCAATCATTCTCTTTCTCACACGCTTTGTCTCTACCTGTTTAATCTGTGTCTCTTAGTCTCTCTCTCCCTCTCGCTCTCTTTGCTTTCTCTCTCTCTCTCACTCTCTGTCTCTCTCTCTCCCTCTCACTCTCTTTCCTCTCTCTCTCTCCCTCTCTCTCCCTCTCTCTCTCTCTCTCGTTTCGCTCCCATTCTCTGTGCTTTCCTTCGTCCCCCTTCTCTCCCGCCATCTTCTTGCTATTTTTTCCCATTCAGCTCCCGATTTTCTCAGATCACCATGGTCATCACGGCCTCAGGTAGATGTCACCGCGTCGGCGTTGCTATGGCCGGCAGTCAGTGGGGCAACGTACGCTTTCTCTCGAGCAGAGGAAGCCGTCGCCGTCTCCTTTGTCTCTCGCACGAGCCGCTCAAGCCTCGCGTCTCGTCGCGGGTATGTTTTGGTGATTAATTCTTCTCGTGAGCAAGGACGCGGCTGGACAGCGAGCAAGCAGACAATGCAGACAAATTGCCCGTACGTCGTTGATAGGCATACCTTGTCGCGCAGCTTGGACGTGAGACCAAACAGTCCTTTGTGCGGCGGCTCGACGATGTCTGCGACGGGCAGCTCGGCTCGCGGATGCTGCATCAGTGCCAGCATGTTGTTGCCGTGACGCCATATCTGACGCTTCTGGGCGAAAGGCTTCAGGAATTCGACGTAACTCACCCTGGAAGAGAGAAAGACATGCTGGCTGGCTGGCTATGCCTGCATGCTGCAGCATCTGGCGTCGCCTGGCGTCTCGCCACCAGCAGGGCAGTGCAGTCCTCGGGCCTCGCTCGCATGGCCAGTCAGTTCCCGCAGGAGCCTCCTCCCTGACTTCCCCTCCTCCGCCGGGGGCTTTTCGGATGACCGCTTCTAACCTGCCGTCATCAACCATGAATTTTTTAACGAGCAGGTCCTGCTCGAAGTCGCTCAGATGCACGCAGAGCTCCGTCAGCACGGCCCGGAACTGCTCTGCAGTGACGCAGCCTACGGCTTCGGCGTCCATCGCGATGAATTCCTTTCGAAGCTCGTCCCACATGTAGTCCACCTGCAGCCAGCAAAGCGCAAGTAATTCTCAGCCAAAGCCACACCGAGAAGCGGCGACAAAGACGGTGACGCCGAAGGGGCCACGTGGTTAAGGTGCTCGCCCGATCGATGTCTGGCCGAGGTCGTAGGCTCGAGCCCTGCGAGAAATATGTGAAGTGCCTGAATAGAGATTAAGCTCTCGAAGGACGATATACATATTATGTGTATATATATATATATATATATATATATATATATATACATGCATAGATATGTGGCAGCGGCGAGTGTGGCTACCTAGGAGGGGGCTTGCAATTACGCGCCCACCGGCCAGTGCCCCTCGCTACCTTTTGCCTGAGGTTGTCGTGCAGCAAGTCGCTGTCGCTGTTCATCTTCCGAGAGCGTAGCATGAAATCGCTGTCTCCCTTCACCGGAGGGCTGAGCTTGGAGCTTGGCTGGCCGCCGCCATCCTGCGCTGCCGACGCTCCAAAGTGGCGCAGGAATTGCAAGTACTCGAGCTTGTTGCTGCTGTTCGTTATCAGCGTCGACCAGAGCTCCCGGATTTCTCCTCTGCTCACCTCGGGGCTAACCTTGAATCTGCAGCGATGTGTAGCGATTGGTGTGAGCTTCATCGGTGCTGCATCGGCGAAGTGGAAGGCCAACCAACCCGAGCCTCGACCAGCATTTAGGCATACACACAGGGCAATGGGGAGGCTCAATGACAATGATAATAGTCAATCTTTTTCTGGCGATCAGCACCGCCGGGCAGGCGACCAGAGGTGTGCTCGTGACTGCCAGCAGCGAGATGGATGAGCGGGCGCGCTAGGGAAAGAAGGCTACGTCGCCGTGGCTCTAAGCGAAGCCGACACAGCGAAAGTGCTCGGTCTGCCTTCGTACTTTCGAAGTAAATTGTAGAGGGTCTCTTGGGACATTCGCTGCGAGCTGTACTCTTCCATTTCCTGGAAAACCTTTTCGAAGCCGTGGTAGTCCTTAACGAGCAAGCCTTTAATGAGTGCGTACAGCTCGTCGGGTGCCCTCCGAGAGCCCGCCATCTCGAACGGATCGTGGCTGACGACCAGCCGATCGACGCCGTATGTGGAGCCGACTTCAGCGCCGCCCTTATTACTGGCGCCGGCCTCGAACAGGCTCGGGGCCGCGCCTCCTCTGCAGCGGTGGGCACGCGAAGCCGGCGAGTTCAAGCGAGCGAGCTCAAGCACCTTCGCAGGCGCTAATGCCTGGAGCAGCTGAGCCGGCACCTGGCGGACTGCAAGCAAAAGCTCCGCGAGGCGACGCTGCCGGTCGCTCACCTGGTGTCGAACTGGGCCATAAAATCGGCGTACTTGACACTGCCGTCGGCGGTGAGCGGAACCTTGTCGATCAGCGCCCGGAACTGGTCGTCTGTCATCTCGACGCCCAGTTTGCTCTCGACAGCTGCGCGGAATTCTTCCTGAGATATGCAGTCCACGCCAATCCTATCGATCTTGCTGTCGTCGTCACGTGGAAGCAACGGAGTTTCAGTTAAGGCGGCTATTGCGCGAGCTCGAGAGAGAGAGAGAGAGAGAGAGAGAGAGAGAGAGAGAGAGAGAGAGAGAGAGAGCGGCGTCGCTGCGTTCGGAGATTGCAAGGGAGCGAGCGAGCGAGCGAAAGAAATTCACTGCTTACTGGAAAGTTCCGATGAGCGAAAGGAAATCGTGCTGGAACATGTTGATTATGTCGGTCTCGATTGCGCTCAGAGTGGACTTGGCGCCCGGGCTCGCCGCGCCCTCGGATCTGTTGTACCTGTGCAGGGCGTGGCGGCGACGACGGTTAGTAGCCCCAGCGTCAGTTACTGCCAGCGTCGCCGGCCCGGGGGGGGGGGTACTAGGTAGGCCCTTCGGGGGGATACTAGGCCCTTCGGACGATTCGCGCCGCCGGAGCTCGGAGGCGGCGGCGGCGGCGGCGGTGCTCGAACGTGACGGAGCCCTCCGGAGCACGAAAGCTGCTCGATAGTGAACTGTACACGAGCACTGCCTTCCAATTATTCTGCTCTTTTCGTCTGCGCCCCGAGAGATCGACGGGAGTTCGGCATCTACAGTGCTCAACGACTAGGTAACTGTACACATCGGCGACATTTGCATAAGCCGACTCTGCACTCACGTATCGACGGCGAGTTGCCATAAAAAGTCATGTCGCCATAGCTATTAACCATAGCCATTAGCTTAGCCATAGCCATAATGGGAAATGGCTGCTGGCTCGAAATGGCGGCGACGGTTGGGCGGAGCCGGAGCCACCGAAAATAACCCCAGCAGCAAACTCTGGAAAGCCTGTTGGAGGCTACTTTCCGGTCAGCCTTATCAGGGGAGACTACTGCCAGAGTACCGCCGATCCGCCAGTGGCTGCGATGCGTTGTCAAACGAACTAGGAAAACTTCGCTAGCCAGCAGGTTTCGAGCGCAGGACCTGCTGGTGTAGAAACGGCCCGCGGAAACCGCTCGACCGATGCAAGCCTAAAGTTCTTCCCACACTTTCACTCTTAGCATGCGGTGTAAACTGCAGCGTTTGGTAAAAGAAAAAAAAGGAGAAGCCATTTGGAATGCTTCGGCAGGCGTGCTCGTCGCGGCTAGTGCGTGCTCGCTTTTTGTAGCCCGATTCCGGCGTAAGACCGAACGGACCTAACTAGTCTAGACCGGCTGGTACTTGGCAGAAGTAGTCCAATCCAGAGGTGTGCCTACTGTTTTCGCCTTGTTCAGGACTTTTTAAATTAATGAGCACACAAAACGGCATAATCGCTGCCCAGTCTTCCTGCGAATCGGCAGCGATGAAGGTCGCTCACGCGACGGCGGCAACAGGACGACCGCCGAGGAATGGGGCGACTGCAACGATGCTGCTGCGCAGGCCAGGCGCACAAGGCGGCAGCAGCGGCAGCAGCGCCCTCCGCCTACCTGTGCTTCGAGTTGCTGAGGATCTTGTGCGCCATTCCCTCCTCGCTACGGTCCTGGAATCTGTAGAGGAAGTCCTTATACGGAATCCCGCCTTCGCCTTTTAGCTGAATGCTGCAGCGCGACAGGAACTCGTCCAGGTGCTCCTCTCTCAGGCGCAGCCCCAGGTCGTTGACGACCTGCACGAACTCCTTGCGGCTCACCTGCAACCGCGAAGCAGCAGCTGCAGCTGACTCGTCAACAAGCCACCGTTCTCACCTGGCTACGAGCGTCACTCGGCAGCGACGACTGTTCCTGCGAAACCACCCTGTGCCCTGGGAAGACAGAAAGCGAAAGTCGCGGATTGTACGCCAAGTGCTGAGCCTGGCCAGTGAGCCAGTGCTTGTCCTTCACTGGAGCCGAGCATTTTCAGAGTGCAGTCACGGGCGCTGGTAGTCGTCCCGTTTCTTAGTCAAGTCTTCTCGGCGACTCTCCTCTGTAAGGACGGCTCGCACGACTCTGGCTATAGATATGATATCCCGCACACGTGACCTGTTGGATTCTAATGCGAGTTCAGATGGGACGACATGGAAAAAATATCAGCTGGTTTAACAGCCTCGTTTGTGAAGCAGCAGAAGAGCCTCAAGGGCTATCGACGCAGCTTGCAGTTGGCAATAAAGGATCGCCCAGTGCAGGGTTAGAACCCACGACCTCGGTCGTGAAGAGCGAGCACCTGGTCCGATCCCATCGTCGTGCGCTAAGTGAAAGCTCAGCCGCTGCTGAGGTTGCCGTGCGACGGCTCGCGCGACGCTCAGAAGAGGAGCACGAGCTGAACTCGAGCGCGAAGAACGCGAGCGTGTGCCAGAGCTCTGCGTTCGGGCTCTGGGCTACACAAGGAAAGCCAGTAGACCGAAGCCTCCCTGGTCGGCAGAATGACCCCGGCCAGTCTCGTGACCCTACTGCTCGACCACTAACTCTGCGGGAGAACATTTCACACAAATTCTTCTTTGCTGCCGCCTGCCTAATTGAAAGCAGGCATTCTGTTAGTGCAGAGATGCAGGGGCGAAGGACGCTGGGTTATACACAGTAGTGCCAGCAAGTGTCCGGCAGATGGCGCCGCCTTTACAGAAGTACATCCCCCCAGATGCCGCCGCAGCAGCAGTAGTACCGTTCCCTTTCCAGCAGCGTCTGCTGCTTCGAAGGAGGCTTTCATAGAGATGAAGCCCTCGCGAAACTTGTTTTTCAACCATTTCTCGATGTCCATCGACCTCTGGCGGTCGACCTCCTTCTTCCGTGGGGAGTGAACCGGAGAGGGAGAGTCCGCTGCAAAAAGAAAAGCACTCGCTGTAACAGAGTTACGCGTGACCGAGCAGTACAAAATAAGGATGATGATTAGTCAGCGCCCATTACAGAATTGTCAAAGCAATCACGCTGCCAGTTCAGTTTCAATGAGCGACAGGCTGCAGTAAGTTTTATACCGAGAGCTGCCGCTACTTCCGCTACTGCCACTACTGCCTCTAGCCGACTTCAGTTCCTACGGAATGGATAATAAGCCAGGCACACATTTTCTCAAACGCTTGTGTGGGCCACGCGACTGGCGATCTTAGCTGCTGAGCTTGGCTAAATCTCATGATGCTAGGGTAGCTGGAGCCGCCGGGATAGCTCTGGTGGTACTCTGCGACGGCTGGAAAGCATTGGCAGCTGGGGCATCTGGGATACCTGGAGACGATAGTTGAAGCAACTAGGGCCAGCTGGAGCAGCCAGAATAGCTGGGGCGGATGGGATAGCTGGGATAGGCGGTGCAGGAGGGGCACCTGAGGCAGCTCAGAAAAAAAGGACAGCTACCTAGGAAACCGGAACAGCCACCATGTGATCCGGGGGATACCTAGGAATCCTGGGATACCTACGGATCGGGGGACTGAGGCTTCCTGGGATGCATAGGGATTCTGGAATACCTATGGATCCTGGGATACTTAGGGATGCCGGGACACGTAGAGATGCCTGGATACCTAGGGATGCTTGGATATCTATGGGATACCGGGATACCTAAGCGAAATCTGGGATACATATGGGATACCTGGGGATGCTGGTATACTGTACATGGGGATATTCGGCAACCTTGGAATGCTGGGGTACCTGCGGGACCTAGGAATGCAGGGATACCTAAGGGTGCAGGGACACCTAGGGAAGATACGATACCCAGGGATGCTGGGATACCTGGGAATGCAGAGATACTCAAGAGGTTGCTGGAATGCCGTGGGATCCTGTAATACTGATGGATCCTGAGATGCTGAGGGATCCTGGGATACCTTACGATTCTTGCATACCGAGGGACGCTCGAATTCTGATAGATACTGTGGAAGACAGCTCCTTTCTCAGATGGCAATCTGTAGAAGCAGTCTTCTGAAAAAAGCGTTTAAAATGTAGGCAGCTGTCGTAAACGACACCTAAATTTCCAGCACGTGGTGATGGTCGCACAACAGTATCACCTATTAGAAGAGCAAAGCCTTATAATCCAGCCACAGGCTTAGGGTGTCCTATGAGCAGCAGTTCGGTTTTATCGTCATTTATTGTTTCAAGAAGTTTTTCGACATACAGGATTGAATGTCGGCAAGGCAAACATTCAGTTTATCAGTTCCTGCAGCAGATTCCGACGATTTGAATGACAGATACAGCTGAGTATTGTGAGCATAAAAGTGACATCCTATTCCATGGGCCTTAATCACTTTCCCCAGAGGATGAGTGTAAATGAAGATACAGAGAGATCCCGGGATACCAAGAGATGCTGGGATACCTTACGATTCTCGGATACCGAGGGATGCTGGGATACTGAGGGATACTGGAATACTTGGGAATGCTGGGATACCTGGGGATGCTGGGATTGCTTCGTAACTGGGATCGCTGGGGCAGTGGGCATGGCTGGGACAGATGGGATCGCTGGGGCAGCTATTATAGCTGGGGCAGCATGGGTAGCTAGGGCAGCTGCGATTGCTGATGCAGCTGGGATAGTTGCTGGGGCAGCTGGGATTACCGGCGAAGTTAGGATAGGATATTAGCTAGGTTGGCTTGGCAGCTGGAATTGCTGGGGCAGCTTGATGATACCCTTTGCGTTGAGCGTTTTGGTCAGAGGGCAGCCCAGTTTGCAGGTAGTAGTCGCATGCTCAAGTGGTTAGCGTGTAGGCTCGTGCACTGACGACTTTAGTGCATGGAGACTCAGTAAGTATAGCGCGCAGGTGCGTTGCGAGTCGTCTGTCAGACCTTTTCTCGAGCTGGCTGCCGTCCTCGGTAGGTCGATGCCCTCGATAGTTATGCCGAGCTTCTTCAGTAGACGCACTCCGTCGATGGCTCCGATCTCGTCCGGGTCGTACTTGGCCCACAGTTTGTCGTACTCGCCGTCGTCCATAAAGAAGCCCATCCTGTTCAAGGCGTTGCGGAACTCGGGTTTCAGCAGTCGCCGCGCCCCGCCGGGGTTCGCTTGTGGAATGAAATCCGTCAGCTCCACGATCCTGCAACGTGGTGGCCAGGCGGCGGCTGGGTGATTACGGGCAACACCGCTAAAGATGCCTTTGGCTAAACCCCCAGGTGGACGGTAAACCCCAAGCCCCAACAGCCACGGTGGCATTGCGGATCGTCCTGCTATGGTTAACATCAACTGAACGACAAAAAATCGAGCACCGTAAGGGCTCGAACCCAAGATCTGATCGAGCAGAAGCCCCGACGCTAGCCCAGCGCAGGTAGAGCGGAGGCGGGAGGGCGGCAGGCCGGAGGGGGAAGAGGAAGGAGCCGAGCAGTGCCTCCGAATTGAAATCCAAATGGCGTCGCGCCACAAATGCGTCGTGCCGCTGGCGTCTTCGCCTGCAGATCCCGCTAAGCAAGCGCATCGCCATTTGCTGCCGTTCCGCAGTCCTTTGGTGCGCGCGAGACAGCTTTCCGCGCCCCCGCATCTTCAGTCCTCCACCTCGATGGCGCTCAGCAGCTCTTGGAGCGACGCTGCAGCGCTCGAATACGCGACGAAGCCTTTGCGCCTGCGCGCAGGCTTAGGCGCAGTAGCTTCATTGACGTACGTGGTCGGGGTGTTGACGTTCAGCGACGTATTCCCCGCCAGTCAGTAGCTCTGTACCACGCGCACCGCGCCGCCGAAAGCGCGGCTCAAATCAAATCGCCGCGTCCGCGACTGAACGAGCAGCGGCCGGCTGAGTAAATTGCTGGCGAGCGCAAACGCTGTCGCAGCGAACGCCGCTCCCCTGGGCATCGCGGGCCGCAGGGTCGGAGCCACGCCCACCTCTTCTCCGCTTCGCGAACCTTCAGCTTCCGGGTCCGTCCGGATGGGTCGCGGCAGTCGAGCCGGTAGGCTGCCGACCGCGCGCGCCCTACAGACTGCGGCCGTACAAGTAGGTTTGAGCGGACATTTTTGGCAGCTGGCTGAGCCTTGGCCTGACCTCGGCTTTAAAAAATAAATAAATCCTAGCTGATTAAACAGCCTCTTTTGTATAGCGACAGAAGAGCCTTTATGGCTATCACCACCGCTTGCAGTGGCGATAAAGAATCGCCCACTGCAGGAATCGAACCCACGACCCCGGGACCGAGGTCGTGAAAGCAACCGCCTTACTTAGTGTGCCATCACGGCTCTTCCCGCCCGGAAGGGTGGAACGGAGCGAGCCTGGATGCAATTCGACGGCACGCTCCTTTTCGCGACAACCGCCTGCTCGTCCGACTCAAGCCGCTTAGCCTCTAGTTAAGTTCGAGTTCTTTAGAGATCGCGACTGCAGTTCGTACGGCGGCCTAACGGCTGGCCGGCACTCGGTGGACTTTCACCCGCCTTCGACGTGGCTTAGCCAGCCCTCAGACTTGGGTTCGGCTAGCCTTTCATGGGTCGGGCGGCTTCTTTGAAGAAAGGGCGGAGCGAGTGAACTCTCAGAGGGGGGACGCAGGCGAGAGCGGCTGTGCGCTGTTGCGCTGCGAACGTCAGCCGAATATACAGTACCAGTATTTAAGCCCGCCCGCCGAGGTGTTCGTGTGCCGTCGCGGGTGCGCCATGGCAACAAACTTAGGTACACTCCCACAGCCCGGAACTCTCCACCGACTAACCTCGGCACGTCGAATGATTTGACGAAATATAAATAAGAAGCCCATCTTTTGATTACAGAATCTCGCTGTAAGTGTGAATAATCTGTTTTGCATGCGGGTCGGTGCGAAAGTTGAGCACGTTATCACCAACCGATTAACTAATTAGCTTCGTGTCTAACATATGCAAAGTGCTTACAAAGACGTTTAGCTATCTCAGGGTGTAGTATGCATGTTTGTTACACTTATTTTTATTATGATTAAATAAATGTGAGGGCTGAACTGTGAACTTGCCCCGAACACCAATCGCACTGGCTTGCCGTCCAGCTCAATGAGCTGCAAAACGGTTCGTCCCGCCCACTCTCGATCGTCGTCATGGCGGTAGAAAAGAGAGCTTCTTCGGGCACGTTTTTGAAAAATGCAGTCCCGATAGCAACCGTACGCCGCACCGACCGCCGGTCGTGCACAGCCCGGTCGGGATCGCGGGCCGGCACACGGACCGAGACAAGGTGCGGCAGCGTACAAGCAGCCCCCCTCCTGAAGGTGCCCGCCCGCGCGCGCGCTTGTGCGCATGCGTGCTCGGGCACCTGTAGTGGGGGGGGGGCTCGAGAATCTGCTGCCTGCTGCTCGCTCGACGGCTTACGCCACTCGCTGTTTTCGCTTTCTTGAGCGCCCGCAGGCGTCGCACCGGAGCAGCCGCTAGCGATCGCATTGTTTTGCATTCACAATCGAAGTCCTCGAGAACCTTGAAAAGGGGGAGGGGCGTGCGTTCGGGGAAAAATACCGGCGCGGAAATCGTATCCCGACCTCGAATCGCCTGTATTTTCAGAGTCAGCATAGCAGCGCCGACATAAAAATAGCGATTTCTGAGCGGAATTTTGATGAATTGCACGCGCACGGTCCCAGTCGCACTCAGCTAGCTCAGCTTGCACTTAGAAGAAGCTGTCAACGCGAGCCGACCTAGCGAGCTGACCCTAAGGTCGGCGGAAGCAGAAGCCAGTTAACTCGCGCTCGTCACTTGGTTTTTCTAGGTACAAAATAGCAAAGTGTTAGTACTGCCGTACTATTACTGCTCATATATAAGCCCAGGGATTGCTGTTTTGGTACTGCTGCTGCTACGAAGACGAAGGGGATTTGCGCTCGGGATATCACTTCCGGGGCGCACTTATTCCTATAACCGCAGGGTGAAGAAGGCGTTCGCCGGGCAGCGGCCGCAAGACGCGCCGCCTCTTCGTCGCCGACCGTCGGAAGCGCAGCTTCGCGTCGGCGCCACGCTGTCACAGCGTTCACTCGCCGCCCGAGTCTCGGCCGAAGCCGAGACTCGGGCACGGCTCGGGCCGCGGGCGGCGCTTTTTCAGCGGAGAGCGGCGCTGAAAAAGAGCGGCCTCTCAGAATCCGCCCCAGACCTCCAGCTCCGGCCTCTGCCGCCGCCGCCACCTCCTGCCCTGCCCGGCGTAGCGCCGCTTTCGATAGGACGGACGGGGGCGACGAGCAGCCGCGGCGAAACGGCGGGAAGCGCGCGGCAGCGCTCGGGTTCGGGGCGTCCGCCGCCGCCGCCGCCGCCGCCGCCTGCCTCGAGGCCGCGGCGGCGGCGGCGACTACGGGCGGCGCGCGACTCACCGGCTCTTGGCTCGCTCCTTGAGGAGAGCGTGCACCTGGCTGGCGGTGAGCGTGTCGCGCTGAGCGTAGTCGTGCTTCATGTCCATCCAGCGCGGGTACTCGCTGCTCTTCGAGTCGCGGAACTTGGCGAAGAACTCGGCGAAGCTGACCACCTGGCGATCGGCGAAGCCGAGCCGGTCGAGCAGGCGCAGGAGCACTCCGCCCGTGATCGGTCGGTTGGTCGCCGTCGTGAAGATACGCGCCAGTGCCTCTCTGCGGCGTCGCGCGGACGGAAGGCGGCGTGCGAAGGAGCGACGGACGCGCACGCGTGCGCGCGCGTGCGGCTCGCGACGGCGTTCTCCAAAGCCGCCGCTAGTATAAATTCGGCTAGCTCTGGACGCCGTGCGCCGCTGAATGCTGCTGGAAAATATGGAAGAACTGGCAGAGAGGCCCCAATGTAGACCAGAATCGTGGCAGTTTCCGTGGGATGGCTAGCGCTAAATCGCGAGTGAAACTTGCTAGAGAGAACTGATGAGCTGACGTAATGATCTAATCTCTTCGCAGCTGGGCCACCACAAATCGCACGAGTGTCTCTGATAAGAATGAGAATGGCAGAGCGGAGGCTAGACGAGACAGATGCTTAGCTCCTCCTGATCCAGGGTCGGTTTAGTAGGGCGTGGTCTCACAGCAGCTAGTTTAAGAGGCGCACGACCTTCACCTGTAACCAGGGAGCTAGTGACGTATCTACCATATTTGTTAAGGTGGGCAGAAGCAGCTCTAGTCGTCTCAGAAGAAGGTCAAGGACACCGACGGTCGTTTTAGCCTGGAGGAGAAATTTATCGGTCAGTTAAGGAGACGCTGGCATACGGAAAGAGAGAGAGAGAGAGAGAGAAAGAGAGAGGGCCACAGAGAGAGAGAGAGAGAGAGAGAGAGAGAGAGAGAGAGAGAGAGAGAGAGAGAGAGAGAGAGAGAGAGAGAGAGAAGAGAGAGCGAGAGAAGAGAGAGCGAGCGATAGGGAAGAGCAGTGAGGCAGTGAGGGGTTGCAGTTCGACAAGAAAGATAGTGAAGGAACGCTAAGTCACTAATGCATTCAATCTTATCAATCAATAATATATAGAAATTCTCTAGTAAGATATCAAGGGATCGTCAGAAGGCATGCTTGTTTGTGAGCGGCTAATAGGAAGGTCGATAGTGGGCACGAGACATTTTGGGTTATTAATCAGTGATTCAAATATTTCTCCATGAAATTTGGACTTGGATTTTCGTGATATGAATCACTAAGACTGACAGTAATTCTGAAATTCCATGCAATGGACAGTGATTTGGTGACCTATTCGAGTTCACATTTGGTTGTCCTTGCATTTTTTTGTATGTCGGCCGTAAACCAGGGGACATCTAGGTGTAGGGCCGAGCCGTTGTTTAATCAAATTCTAACATAACTGGGACGTCGGCTTGCGTTGTGTTATTGCATTGTATCAATGAAGTAAGGCCGTAGGATGGTCGACCATAACGGCAGAGGCACGTTTGCTTCGCACAGCATCGATTGCAAGAGGCTGTAAGTCTCATGACTTACATGTACTTTTGAATGACGAAACGAAAATACATTCTAGAGAATTCTTTCCAAAATCACTTTCTGAGCATGTTAGCTCCTCCCAAAAAGTTTTAGAGCCAACTAGAATTAGCTATCGGGACTTTAGAGGTAATGGGACTGGCGGCAAGGTAATTTTTGGCGAAAGAGGCTTGAATGGCTGCCGATTTGGGTTTTGACAGCCCCGCCCCGCCCGCCCCTTCAGCCAGACCTATGAGGGGGTAGGGCACCCCGTCGGGCTTCCCTCCATGCACCTTAATCGCGCAGTAGTTCAAGGGAAAAAGTATCGCTAATAGGCTGCATTGGAATGTGTGAGATGCAAGAATGTTTTCGGACTTCGGCGGCTACTCGCTCGCCTAATTAAGGGCGTGGGGTGCCGTGCTCTCGACACCGCCAAGATTACACAGGCGCGATGTAAACTCTCACTCTCGCCCGCCACGGTCCGCCGCAGGCTTGCGGGGGTCACAAGGTAACGCACTCGTCGTCCGGCCGAGTTTCTTCGTGCCTGGTTGATCTGCTACAGTGCACTGGCCGCTATTTTTTCCATCGCTCGAGGGCTGCTGATAGCGTCTGCTGCGCTTACGCTTCCAGACTCGAGAGCGCGTTGAGCTCTCATCCATTGCACAGCGACCACGTGTTTGCTCACCATTCGACCACTCTGAAGCTTCCGCTCGAGCCGTCGTTCGCTGCTACTGCTGCTTACTTTCTCGAAAGTCCTCCACGCTCGAGCCCAACGCCTCTGCCGCGCGACGCTTAGGCCGCAGAGCTGCAGAGCTACAGAAAGCTACAGGAAACTACAGGAAGCTGCTCAGCTGCTGTGCGCAGCAATGGAGAGTTCTCCAGCATCATACCAACAGAATACTGGGGATCTCCTGGTGAAACAGACGGAGACAAACGCATGCACGCGCACGCACGCACGCACACACAAGCGCGCGCACACGCACGAATGACAACCGTTGGAGAGCGATAATCAGGCGAAGCAATACAAACTTGACTACAGATCTCTGAAGTCGCTTAAATACCACTCGCCGGCCCCAGTTTTCGCTAAGTAACGCTGCCAAACGGCGACGGTAAACTTCCATGTTCCCGGCAACGCTTCGAAAAATCTTGAATGTGGAAAGTTCGAGCCGAGACAAGCGTTCGTGCCTGCGAGCTACAGTGTAGTCAGCTGGAGAGCGGCTGCGGCGCCGTGGGGAGCGGGGACGCACCTGCTGACGTTTCCTCGTCCTTGTGGGTCGTTGTCGCGGAAGCGCCTCTGCATTTCCGGGTAGCTGCTGCGGCACTTCTCTTTTAGCAGCATCTCGATCTCGTCCAGGTCGACGCGGCCGTCGACGGACGACCGCGACAGTCTGGCCGCCGCCCGACTGGCCAGCTCGTCCCTTCCGCCGAGCGGCGTCTGGCTCCCTGAGGCGCGCGCGAAAAAGCAGCGTCTGCTTCGAGGTCGCACGCGAGAGCATTCGCGCTAGCCGTCAGTGCGACACGAGCCGCCGCGGACGCGAGGGATGCGGTCGGAAAGCGAGCCGACGCGCCACCGCCGAGCGGAGCGCGCGCGCGCGCGTGAGAGAGAGAGCCAGTCGTGGAGGGTACAGATCGACCAGCCGCTCCACTCCACTGCGCATCGCCGGCTCCGCCGCTTCTAGCCGCGCGACGCCTCGGTGGCGGCGCCGCGCAGATCTCGCGTGGTGCCGCGCCGACGTGCGAAGCTCGTCGGATGGTAAGAGGCGGTGGAGAGCGAGTGACGACGCCATCGCGAGCGCCGCTCAGATTACAATGCTATCGTAAATGGTCGCAGCGAGTCGAGAGGCAGCTCGCTGCCGCCGCTGGCCCTGCGCTTTGATGTCGTATCGTATGCTCGCCGAGCGAGCGAGCGAGCGGCGTCGATGCGCAGCCGCTGCCGCCGCTACATCGCTCCATGGTCGCTGTGGTCATGCCTCACTGCGCCTTGATAACCCATGAGGAAAGGTGCTCTTTCTTCACGACCGAAGTCGTGGGTTCGAATCCTGTAGTTGGGGGATCTTATATTGCCAGCTGCTCATTACGCAGGATCCCTTATTGCCGTTGCGCAGAGATAGAGATAGAGAGAGAGAGAGAGAGAGAGAGAGAGAGAGAGAGAGAGAGAGAGAGAGAGAGAGAGAGAGAGAGAGAGAGAGAGAGAGAGAGCAAGCCCTACTGCGCCCGATCGCTCCGTCGCGTATTTGGCGCACGAGGGACGCGCGCGCTCGGCGCCGCCGCGACGAGCCGCCCGCAGTGACGGCGGAGCTTCGCGCGCGCGTCCCTCGTTTTGCGGCTCGCTTTGCAGTTCGCAGCCGCACAAGAGCTGACCACGCCCCCTAGAATGGCATCGCTCGACCGCCGGTCGGTTCAATGCTTCCCGCCCCCCTTTAGAGTGCTGCGAGTGCAGCGGCCGGCCGGACGATGCTGCTATCAATTGCTCAGTGCGCAACCGCGCTTTACTCGGGGCGGGGGGGCGTGTTTGGGGCCGGAAGCAGCTCCGGATCGGCCGGGTCGGAGCTTGGCGTGATAGCCTCCGCCCCCCAACCGAGACCTCCGAGTTCGAGCTTCATTTGAGCCGGCCTGGCCCGCCTTGACGGGCGCCCGGAAACCTTTGCAATTCAGGAATGTCAGTGCGCGATACACCGGCGATGAAATCTCCAAGCTATCGGCTGGGATTTTGGACGCGAGAGGCTGCTTGAGAGCTGCCTCTCGCGGTCGCTCTCGGACCCGGCGGCGGCGGCAACTTTGAGCAGCGCACACCGAGCTGGAGCCATCTCTGCCAAAAAGCTACTCAACCTAGACGAGAGTGCTATTTAAAACGCCGCCAAAACCTTTCATCGCGCTTGCGTTCGTTGCCCTCTTGCAGACCGATCGACCGAGACGACATTAATTTTCATTTGTGTTCCGCGCGCCCCATCCGGCGGTGGCTGGACCTTCGGCGGTAAACGAAAAGAATGCGAAGCTCGCGGCGTATTTTTAAGCTTTCATTCTCGCGGCAGCCCGCCCGCGGCAGCGGCGGCTGGGCTGCCGCTGCCGGGCCTCAGCGCTTCGCGACGCTGAGCGATTTTCCATGTCGTCGGTCTTCTTCCATTTTCGCCCTAACACGGCTGCCGGGCGGCACCGCTCCGAGCGCGAGAGGTCGGCATTGTCGTCGGAAAAGTGCCGCAAAAATCGAGGCTTCGGGGGCGAGCGAAAAAAGTGAGCAAGAAATAGAGAGCAAGAGCGAGCGAGCGCGCGCGCGCCTCACCGAACACGGGCAGCCTGGTCTTGCTCGGGTCGCCGGCCACCACGGCCACTCCGTCGGGTATGCGGCGGTCGAGCGCGGCGTCGAAGCCGTCGGGCAGACTGCGCGACAGCAGCCCGTCCCTGCTGCCGCGCTGCGACAGGCTAATCCGTTTGGGGACGGCGTACGAGACTTCGGCGGCGAGCGGTCGGCCCGAGCGAGTGGCCGGCGGCGGCGGACGCTCGCCGGCGCCGCGCACGTCCAGCCGGTCGACGTCGCCCATGCGCGACAGCGGGTGCTCGATCGACGGCAGGCGGCCCTGAGGCGTCGCCGGCGTCGCCGGCTTGGGACTCAATCCGACCAGCGACATGATTCGACGTCGATTATCCGGCCGCTGCCGCCGCCGCTGCTACAGCTGCTGCCGCTGATAAGGAGGAGCGGTGGCGGGAGGAGGAGGCCCGCGAGAGCGCGCACCGTCTCTCCCAGCGGAGCGACTGCTTTTGTTATCGCTGCCGAGCGTTGCCAACGGCTACACATGGTTACAGTATAAAGGTCAAGGAACTTAGAGATGGCGTCCGCCGGCGCCGCAGGCCCGAGTTAGGGAGGGGCTATCGACTGGCACGAGCCGCGGCGGCCGCGACGTCGCCAGCGAGCGAGCGAGCGCCCGGAGGCGATCGATGCGATTCGGTGGCGCTAGCGCTCGGCGGGTGCGGAAATCACGGGGCGACAATCGCGGACGCTCGGCGCTGGCGCTCGGCTCGCGGCATGCGAGGGCGGGCAGGCGGAGTGCGTCGCTGGCAGCGGGGCCGCAGAGCGCCAGCGCCTTCGGTGCAAGTGAAACCAAACTCGTCTAGTTCCCTTCTTCGGGTGGGTGGCGATCCTCGCCGCTTCCGTCGACGAGAACCGCGCGCTCTCTGTAGCGGCTGCAGCGCGCGCTGTCGCGGCTGCTCCGACTCGCATCCGGCGCGAATGTAATGTATCTCCGTCTGTAACTCCACAAAACCATACAGACCACGTGGGTGTTGCGCAGGAGAGTTTCGTATAGCGCACTCACAACCTAAGCGGCTTTCGGTACGCATTCGGTAGCCAACAGACTTCGTCTCACGCAACAAAGAGAAACATGGGAAGCATAGCAGAGTCAGGAGAGCAGATGAGGTAGTGAGTAGCATGGAAGTAGCAGCTCGGGACCACTGAAAAGGATGAGCCATAGTCGGCAGTTGGAGAGTAGTTGTCGTCGCGTAAGAGTTGTGGAAGCGAGTTCCACAGTCTGGGGCCTGCAGAGCTAAAGCTTCTGTCGCCAACGGTCTTTAAGCGGAGGAATGGAACAGCTAATTTATTGTCCACACAGGTGAGGGCGCGAACAGGCTGAAACTGATGCAGCAGTTCAGCTAGGTACGAAGGAGCCAAGCCGGGGTAGGCCTTGTGGGTCAGCGTAAGAACTTGGCTCTGTATCCGTTGCTCAACCGGCATCCATCCTAACTCTTTTAGCAAAGGAGACACGTGCTCAAACCGCTGGGGCTCGAAGACTAGCCTTGCAGTCGTATTCATGGGCAGCTGCAGTGGCCTAATAGCTTACTTTGGCAGCCCAGCCAAAAGGGAACTCGGCGAGCTGCCGCGGCAGAGCGAACTTTGCCGAAGGCGACACGGGCGCGGCGCGTTTGAGGTCTTATGATTGGCTGTATTGGCTGCCTACTGCAAGAATGGTCTGGATCGGCGCGACGCGCAATATTGCCGGTTCCTCCGATCGGCGGGGCGCCAATTGGAGGGTCGCGGACGGAGCTCGAAGCGTCCCGCTCTAACGGGTGGGGCGGGGCTGCGGGATCGCTCGAGCCCCTATTGTGTGCGCCTGCTGCTTCTGCTGTTGTAATTAGCGAAGCGCCTCGACACCAACGTACATGCCTGACCTGTTGACAATAGTTAAGCGATTGACGCAGCTCAGCATCATGCTAATAAATGCACGTTATATTTCGTGTTGTCTGCTGTGATTGATCGAGCTATTGCATGGGTACGTGTTGAAAGTAATAAAGAGAGAGTCTCGTTAACGGCGAACATTCTCCCGCTGTGTCTCCCTGAGACTCCCACAAGAACATCCGCCGCCGGAGCCGGTATGTCATACAACAACCCCGAGCGCAACCCGTAAGCCAGGCTCGTAATAACGCGTCGGCCCGTTCCCGAGTGCAGGCAGCCAGTCTTCCACGGAGCGGCTACCAGACTAAGAATACAGGCATTACAAGGGCAATTCTGCAGTAGTAGACAGGCGCAATGGGCGCGCTAAGCGTCGCGCGCCCACAGTTTCGATCTGTCCATATTCAATTAAACACTCATTTATTTATTCATCGTTTTTGTGTGTGTAGAGGAATGAGTCTAAAGAGGCTTCCGATTACTTCGTCTTGGGCGTGCCGCTTACGGCTCTACCAAAATGGGGAATACTCTCTAGAAGGGCTAAAGGGCCAGCCCTTCCGAGTGGCGCACCGCCGGCTTGCAAGTTCTAGGCGCTTCTCCAAACAGAGGCGTAAACTGTGTAAATGATGCTACACATCAATAATCTTCCTTCTGGGCTGGCCAACTCCCGGGTGCGTCTACGCGCTGCCCGAATAGGAGCAACGAGGGTTTGTCTTCCGATAGCGTTTAAATTGACCCCCAGATGGCTCTCCTTCTGCTGGAATATGCAGTCTCCACCAAAGTTGCACCCAACCGTTCTTTAAAAGAATCGAACAGCCTTTTTGGTCGACGCTTTTTTGGCGAGCAGAAACGGAGTTGCCGCGTTTTTTCGAAAAAGCTGTAACATTTTTTTGAGAATACAGTTTACAGAAAATCGTACTGCTGCTTGAAACCGGGTTTTAAATCAAATTTATTAAATCAAGCTATTTAGGCTTCGAGACTGCGTCGTCTGCAAGTACTAAGAGCAGAGGGTCCTTTAAGGGTTCAGTGGCAGCGAGCCACGGCCACTTCCTGTTCTCAAGCACGGAGGGGGAGCTCAGTTGGCCCCGATAAGAATTATTACATATTACAAATTACAAATACACCAATGTTAGGACAACGAGTCCTTAGGGAGGCTCTGGCTTGGCCAGTGGTTAACGCGATCGCCCCAAACAAGGTCAAGGTGCATATATTTTATCGCCGGGTCGCGGGCTCGAGCCCCGTGTCAGACAAAAAATGTAATTAATTTGTGTAGCGCCCTCGGAGAGCTTGCTCTCTATCCAGGCGCTCCACAAATGCCGCTGGGGTCGAGCCCCGCGACCGTGGTCAACTCCTGCCCCTCGGCGCCAAAACTCTAAACCACTCCCATAGTTCGTGTGCGTTGCTGCGCTTTCGGTCAGCTCGAAAAGGGCGTTCGACGAGTCGGCTCTAGCTTGTGTCGCTCTCTCCGCCAGGTCAGCAGCCCGCGCTGGATTTGTGGACCCTCGTACTGACAGCCATTCAGACAGGCCGTTTTGCGTGGTTTTCTAGAAGCTGCCAACGGTCAACTCGTATTCAGGTTCGGCGCGGGTATAACCAGACGAATGGCGCTGTCAGGAGCGATATCGCACGCGTTGCGTTGGCAAGCTGTGGGGGCTCTCGCCGGTGCGAAGTGACCGGTGCCAATGCATGGACAACCCGCTCCTGCGACCTATGGCTGTGCCCGTTGCAAACGTCCCGCGAGCTTGGCAGCCGACTTCGAGCTAACGACCGCTTTTAAAATAGCAGCGATGAGCTGACATGCTTGTGCGCAGCAATATTTAATTAGGCGAGATTTTTGTTTGACCTTGGACCCGGCCAGTATGCCAGGCGTGAGCTTGACCGAAGTCACTCTCTTCAAGTGAGGATCCATCTGGCAACGAGCCGCTAAGAGCCTGCAGCCGATACCAGCAACCTGGCGCTTCGCCTTTTTCGCAGCAGAGGCGGCCGGGCGAACCGAAGATAGTTGTGCAGTGGCTCTCCTAGCCGGCCACGTGCTTCCTGCCACCCCCCAGCTGCATGGTCGACTCTTGCTTCTTTTCATGGAGGAGCCGTCGGTGCGTCTGCTGCGAGCGAATGGCACCTCGCCAGGGCGGGTAGAGATCGCCGGGAATGCACACCTCTTCGTGCCAAGATGCTCAGTGCTTGCCTTCATTTTGACGATGGGCCTCACTCATCGTGAAAGGTTGTGTCGACCATCCTGCTCCGCTAGCAAAGTGTCGCCTCGAAAGCTGGCAACTTCAGGCCGATTACTTTGCTGCATAGGCTGCTGTCTGGCGCCCAGGCCTCCATGCTGGTTGGCCACCCTATGAGGTCGAATATTGCATCCATTCCTGGTAGAGGCAGCTTTTAATGCTACCAGTCGGATGGTCAATCAGTCACGGTTTTGGGGCTTCCTTGACCTTCAGAACACGTTTGGAAGCGACCCACATGTGTCGGAGCAGGCTGCCTCACGACTTGTGGTGGCTCTTGAAGCCTTGGGGCGTTGCCCGAACAATCCAACCAGGATGGAACGACGACGAGCTGAGTCAGTAAGATTATGACATTCACTTTTCGGGGTTCCTGATTAGTAAGATCTACGAACCGATAATCTATGACCAAGGCCGAATAAAAACTAATGCCATACAGTTGGCAGTCAGTTGTGCTTCCGGAGTTGGCCACATCATTTGAGCTCTAGGCAATTTAGTCGCTGATGTAGGGCCACGGCCACTGCTTAACGCCTGTAAGCCTAAGTCGCTGTCAAATCGACTTGTACGTGCAATGGACATGGGGTCGATGCCTACTATTCCGCCGAGACTTGCAGGCCGGTAGTCCGGGCGAATGTAATCCAGCAATGAATCCTAAATGATTTGCAGGTCAAAATAACAGCCGGGACAGATCTACTTAAAAGAGTGAGGATGCAATCAAGGCTGAAGCAAAAGCCTGACAAACGAAGCTGCTCGACAACGTATCTCTGCCATACACAGGACTAAGGACTAAAGCAAGTTTAGTCAGTGGTAAATCAACCCACGAACACCCGAGGCCGAAATGCACTAGCTAATCACGAACGGTTACCGACACTTGCCAAATCTTTCGGTAAACATCTAACCGGCTGCTAAAGGCAGCAGCAGTGCCAATAGCCCCGGTTGTATGTATGCCATTGGAGCGTAGTCGCACGAGCAGAGCACTTACGAACAGAGCAATTACGCCATCCCCTTGTCTCGCACCCCTGGCTCGATGATGCTTCATGGGGAGCAGTCGAGTTATTGGGGTAGCAGTGTTTTTTTTGTTAGTGACCCGTGGTATGTGGTGACTGTGCAGGCTTTCGGCGATTAGGATTTAGTATCGCAGGCTTTTTCAAGGCCAACAAATCTGTCTGTTCTTCTCAAGCCTGCATTTTGATGAAAAGAACACAATGTAAAGTCGAGTTTCAATCTTGCGACTAGACACACTCCCTCTTGTTTGGGTGATGGAACAACTTTCGGTCGTTGGCCACCTTTTGCCTTGGTGGCTCTTCTAACATCGGACTTCTCCTACACTTCTTCGGCAGCGGGTGGGGGATCTGCACTTAATTAGACTGCCTCACAAGCTGGCGCACACCCAAGACGCCGGCCAAACATACTAAGTTTCCTTAGGACATCTTTCTTATTTTTCGGTCGGGTTCAGCACACTTGGACTCTCGAAGGTAGATTCACCTGCAGCTTAGCTCTAGGCAGCATATCAGCAGAGTCCATCATATATCCTAGCAAGAAAAAGGAAGAAAGAGAGAGATATAGATGAGATGAAATTGCAGCATTGTGCATATAGCATGCCAGTGAGTCAAACTTCAATTTAGTATTAACAAAACAACAAAGGTACTAGAATATACAAGATAATAATCTCTAGAAACGGGTGTGCCTGTTGGACACTCGGGAGTCGACAGCATTTCCGGCGGTGGCAGTGGCATCAGCACTTCCGGCAGCAGCTATCATTGCCCCAGCAGTAATCTTCTCAGCCTTGGCAGCAATCTGAAAAGCATAGCATACACTATTATTTTTCAAAAGACATCCTGTAAGGAGATATTTACGATGCAGTGCCGCTACATGCACGAATGGAAAGCAGGAGCAACTTAGCGAGCAGCAGCAGCAGCAGCAGCAACATCGATGATCATCTGGCAACTTACATAGCAACTATACGGTGTTGTTTATGCATAGAGCCAGCTCACTTTCTGCTATGGCACAGGCACAGTGCCTATAGTGGTCTGTTCCACAAGGTCGCCAGCATCTGTGCATATTTACATTGAATAAACACGTTTTCGAGCTATCTCTTTAGCTTAGGATTTTGGGATTTTTGGTGTAATGCTTCAGGGTTATATGTTTTTGGACTACAACTTAGGGGTAGCTTGTGAGGCAGTCTAATTAAGTGCAGATCCCCCACCCGCTGCCGAAGAAGTGTAGAAGTCCGATGTTAGAAGAGCCACCAAGACAAAAGGTGGCCAACGACCGAAAGTTGTTCCATCACCCAAACAAGAGGGAGTGTGTCTAGTCGCAAGATTGAAACTCGACTTTACATTGTGTTCTTTTCATCAAAATGCAGGCTTGAGAAGAACAGACAGATTAGTGATTGTATTTTGTATTTTTGGGTTTAAGGATTGGGTTCAAAAGTTTACAATTTAGCGAGAAACTCTATTGCAGAAAAGATATTTGCAAACGTGATTACTAAACGAAAATACAAACAGACACGGGCGACCGCGTTGAAGGGCTTGCGATGGGCACTGCGCCCGCAGCAGAAAGTGAGCTGGCTTTATGCACAAACGAGGTCATATTTAGCAGTTTCATGGACGCCACCAATGTGACAAGTGAGCTGCCGAGAAGTGGTCGGGAGCCAGAAGGCAAGAGCAAATCGGAGGACAGAGCAAGCCATCGGCAAGCCAAGAATCAGCCTCGTGCCCGCGGCCAGAAGAAGACGAGCACAAATGAGGAGAGAAGGCAGCTGGCTTGCCTTCTGTGTTCCTCGCAGCTTCTTTTTGGCAGCACCTGAGCGCCTCTGGCTTCTCTTCTGCTCCCGGTCGGCATGAAGCTTGCTCCAGTAGGCCTGCTCCTCGCTACCTGCAGCCACACGATCACGTACCGCCTTCATGCTGCTGGCTGGCTTTGATCGAAGTGGTGGTTGCAGCTGAGTGCACATTCCACCCGACGGCAGTCAACTTGAGGCTAGCAACACCCCCCCCCCCTGCTTGCTGCCTCTCAGGCGCCTCACCTCGCAAGGCGGTAAATAATAAGTCCCCGATGGACCCGGCACTACAAAGTAGCTTGGCTGAAGCCTGAGTCTTGCAGCGAATGAAGCCGTTGCTGGCACCGTCGGCTAGATCGATGTAGGCCACCTCAACATCAGCTGGCACGCTGGCCTACAATCGAAAGTGCTCGCCCCAAAAAGTAACCCACGCTCGCCTGAACGCCAGTGGCCATGGGGGGGGGGGGCAGGCATATCCCACCCTGTCAGTTGACCGGGCCAGCACAGCAAGCAGCACAAGGCTGTCAAGTTACCTTGACCGACTTGTGAGTCGTTGTCTCTTTGGTGCATGTGACCTTCACTATGACGTCGGGCACGAACTCGATAGGCTGCAATGAAGGCTTTTGATTGGCAGAGTCTGCTACAGCAGGAGCAGTGGCTTCTTCTTCGCATGAACCGCTGCGAGCATCAGCGTGACGATCGCTCTTCTCTGAAGGCTTGCCGGAGTTGGCAGGGAGCTTCAGTGCTCTCTTAAGAACTGCCATATTCATCTTCTGCAGGCTCAAGTACTCACTGCGTAGTCGTAACCATTGAAACCTAGTAGAGAGTTCCGACGATACCAATACGACTTCCTTGTGGCAGAGGCGCATATGCGTTGGGCAAACTCGGTGCTAAAGCGCGGCTCTTCCGCACCTGCCTTCGGCTCAGGCACCGGCTGCCGCAAATGCTGGCCGCCTGTACTGGCAGGTTGGCTCGGCCATTAAGCGGCTGCTTACTTGGAGATGACTTTGAGCTTCAGCATGTCCAATTCCAGTTGGTGCTCGCTCTTGTCCGCTTTCATTTTCTTCGATTTCCTCTTCTTCCTGTTTCTACGCGATGACTTCTTGCCCTGCTCAGTTTCATCTTCTAATAATCAGAAAATGAGCTATAGGGAATAAATACGCTGGAGAGAAAGGGGTTGGGAGAGAGACCGAGAGAGGAGGGAGAGATCGAAAGAAAGGAAGCAGAAGAGGGCAGGGGCAGAAAAGAGCCGGCTTAGGCCAGTGGTTAAGGTGCTCGTGCCTCGACCAAGTAAGAATGTATTTGATGAACAAAATCATGGCCTTGAGCCCCCTGGCACACGTAAAGCACCTGAATAGAGATTAAGTCCTCTCAAAGCACTATACAAATGAATTACACACACACACACACACACACACACACACACACACACACACACACACACACACACACACACACACACACACACACACACACACATATAACAAAAAGAGAGGGCATCAGTCAGACAGACGATAGGAGGGAAGGAGACCGAGAGAGAGAAGAGATAAAGAGATAGATAGATACATAGAGCAAGACCGAGCAAAGCTGATGTGCCCAGAGCCACGAAGCTTCAGGTAGTGTGGCGTACACGAGAGGCCTGTGCTCCTGTGGCATGTTCCAACAATTCAAGGCAAAATAGTGGGCTAAACACTAGGAACCGGAAGGGGACACACAGTGCAAACCGTACGCAGCTTTAGTGCACTGTGGCCTAGAGATTTGCAGCCTGAAAGTCCTACGAAAGATTCCATCTGACATATTACTCTAGCAGCCATAATTTTCGTTTCACTCCTGAATTGATGGTTTCCGATGGATTTTCGCCGAACTACTGGTAGACCTGCCTGGCAAGCATGCAAGCAGCAATGGAGAACTACTTCTTATATTAAAGCCAAACCCGACCCTGGTTTGACCCAGGGGTAAGGGGCTGGCCTTTAAAGAAGTGGCTGAGATTTTGGAGTTTGCAATATATTGTTTGAGCATTAACACAAACTGTTACCACGACATGCACCAACATTCTGTGCATGCAGATGCTACAACCAAACATTTGGTAATGTTTTACCTGCAACTTCTGTAAAGTGTCTAGAGAGAGAGGGAGAGAGAGAGAGAGAGAGAGAGAGAGAGAGAGAGAGAGAAAGAGAGAGAGAGATAGAGAGAGAGATTCAGTTCTCTGAGGGCGCTATAACAATGCAATATTATTATTATCATCATGCCCAGCTATACTAAGCTTCACTACACAGGCCAACTACTACCCAAGCCAACTGCCCTGACAGCAACAGCAGGCTCGGCCCACAATCAATCCAGCTAGCATAATCCAGAACCAGAGGCCAAGTTTAATGTCAGGGACACAAATAAAGATCAAGTGAGCTTGAGTGTGCTTGAAGCCATTCTGACAGCAAGCCTACGTCTCAATCGCCCTAGAAACTTACTGAAATGGGGTTGAGCTAGGCTGAGGGTGGGTCTTGCTGAGTGACCACACTAAATACGATTGCAATCCACATTGCAAAGACTTCACTGATAGTTGGATGTGGATCTAAAAGATGCAATAATAATAATATTGTCTTTGGTATAGCATCACATGAGAGCCAGATGTCTATTTAAGTGCTATACAACTCACTGCCTGAGAACCATGCTTCGGCCAGGAAACAAAGCACACAATTATCATACTTGGACCAGCACACACAAGTGAAAGAGAAGAAACTCAAAAAAGCAGGTTAGTAGAACACCTAGTTAGTATTAGACACTGAAATCATTTAAATTAAAAAAAATACTAGCTGATTTAACAGCCTCTTTTGTATAGTGACAGAAGAGCTTTCAAGGCAGCACTGTCGCTTGCAGCAGTAATAAAGAATCACCCACTGCAGGATTCGAACCCACGACATCGGGACCGAGGTCGTGAAAAGCAACTGCCTTACCTAGTGCGCCATCGCGAACAGGTAAGCACGCGATGTGCACATGAACAAGAAAGACAAGTTCAATGGGGAGCCGGGCAAAGCTGAACAAATCAGATGCATCTTCAGCAGAGACTTATATGCTGCCAACCCAATGCAGGCGGTGACAAAAGTAGGGAGCCAGTTCCAGGCAGTACATAAGAACTGGAGACGATATATCCCCAAAAGATGATAGCTTAGTGACGGGGAGGAGTGAATAGTGACATGACTGGAAGCTGAGGATCGGGTGATGTGAGAGCACACTGAAGTAGCATGGAGCTCGGACAAGTAGAACTGGTTCAAGCGAGCGAACTGCTTTGGAGGCCAGACAGAGGATCTTGAGGTGATTCAATACTTGATAAGGAGCCAGTGAAGCTCCGACAAAAGTGGTGACCTGTGGTAGCTAGGGCCATCGACGACAGATCAGCCGAGTTGCTGCTGAGTTTTTCGCCAGTTGCACTCGATTAACGACAATGGCCGAGAGTACTGAATAAATAGAACTGCAGGGATCTACACGCGCTGGCACACTGCTTGAACACGAGTGACGTACTTGTGTCTCTGCAGGCCCTACTTTTAGCAATGTTCATTAACCGACAGTAGGCCTACTTGACCGTAAGGTTACAAGGTTATCCAACGACAAGGCAACCTGTCTGCACAAGGAAAATAAGACGTAGAACGTAGACAGACCGTTCCGAGGCAGCGCACGACATGCCGAGCACGTGGCTAGCCACGAGTCCTGCGTGGGCACACAGGCAAGCCGAACTGCGAGGCTGCGCCCAGCCCACCAGCCTAAAGGGGTGCGTCGTGGTGGCAGATCATTACACCTCACCCCCCCAGGCAGCCCTGATCTGGGCTCGGTCACCCTAGAGAATTCATGATTATCTCTAACCATCTAATGCCTTGGTGCTAAGTAGACATGGGGTAGTCTTTTTTGGCAACCACTTTTGCCTGTCGGGATTCAAGGCTCGGTTGGTTGCTTGAACAATTGACAGTGCGATCAGGCGAGCCTAAGAGTCTCTAAAAGGAGCCAAATTCACCGAGTGTGGCAAAACGTAGTTGAAAGAATGAATGCACCTGATGCTAGTTTGCTTTGGCGGTGAAGCAGGCACTACCAATGACCTGAGGGCTGGCAGCAGGGAGCACCTTCTCTCTTTTGCGTGGCTTCATTTAGCTAGAAAGGCCTGGCACAGACTTGCAACCCAACAGAACACCAACTCACATCTCGTCTCCCAACGGGTTGCTGACACGAAAGCATACAGCAACCAATCCAACATGAATACCATTCTGCATATGTGCACACGAGAGAGAGAGAGAGAGAGAGAGAGAGAGAGAGAGAGAGAGAGAGAGAGAGAGAGAGAGAGAGAGAGAGAAGCCATATGCAAACATGTTATTTAAAAATGTAGTTTAAGTAGTTTTAGAGAGATTGATACAAGAGTACAGGCTAACTGCAGGCCACAAAACCGCACTCCCGAGGAGGCTTCCAGTCAACCAACGGCAAAACCGTATCCACCACAGCAAATGGGCCCCAGCCAGTGATGCAGTGCAGGTGAACCCTGAATTGTTTTCTACGTACCTGACGATGTCGTACTGTCGTCTCCATGAGGATCTCTGTGGCTGAAGTCGGTGACATTGGAGTCGCGAACGTTTCCGGCTGGGTCACCCACCTCTCTAGCTTCGGCTTCGTCTGAATCTAGACCGAGCACATCTGTTGCACCATCAGCAGAGGTGGTCGAGGCAGAAAGCTCTGCACTGGCAATCTTGACACTGCCAGAGCAGTCCTTCATGCGCCGCATCTTTGACCGCGGCCCATCTCTCTGACTGCACGCCTTCGAATTAGGATTCTGCTCGTCACCCCGGTTATCGTCGTCATCATCTTCCTCCTCTTCTTCAAACTTTGCCTTCTTCCTTTTCCTTTTTGGATTGTGCCTGGTGGTCACTGCCTCATCGTCCTTTTCAGCAGCACCGGCTTCGTCGGCAATCATGGTGACGTCAGAGGGAGTAGGTAGTGAGGTCAGAAGCTCAACTGCAGGATGTAACGAATCGCGACACGCAAGAGATCAGAAGTGGCTGTAGCACAAGCAGCAGCAGCTGCTGAAGCTAAGCAGAAGTGCACCTGGCCGAGCACGCTCGTACTTTGCACGTCCTCGGCTGCGGCACGTCGCTGCAGCTGCAGCAGCTGTTTGCTGCCTTTCGGAAAGCAGTGAGCCGTGCCGAAGTCGCCAGAGCCCTGAAAGGCCTGTGCAAAAATTAGGTCAACAACTTGAGCCACCTGACACGGCGAGAGCAGGCACTGACAGAGAATCACGAGCATGCCGAGCCCGTCGTCGCCGCACATAAAGTGCAAGTATAGCCAACTGGCCTCAGGCAGGAGAAGCAAGAGACATGCTGATCGCCTTACAGCAAGACCAAGTCAATCCAGCACAAGTCAATTGCAGTGGTACGCATAAATATAAGAGTGAGTGTTTATGGATGACCCGTGCTGCAACTACAGCAGGCTAGTGTCATTTGGGGAGAGGCAGGCCCTGCTGCCTCTGACATAGGACAAGCAGGCAGCAATTTCTAGTTGGCATAGGCAAGACGGCTCTGTGAACTCCACATCACGGATTTACAATATGAGCAGCAAAGCTTTTAACGTAACTGCAAATAAGTGTTTGCTTGAACAAACTGCATTCGTAGGTTCGGTCAGGTTGCAGGTAAGATACTTGTATTGCAGGGACTGTGATGGCTCAAGGGGTAAGGTGTTCGCTCTACACGACCAAGGTTGTGGGTTCGAATCTTGCAGTGGGCGATCCTTTATTGCCAGCTGCAAGCAGTGGTGATAGCCGTTAGGCTCTTCTGCTGCTATAAAAATGAAGCAGTTAAATCAGCTAATAATATAAATATTAATATATAACAATATATTGTATGAAGTGCACAATTGGTGAGGGACAAGCGAGCAAGGACATGAATGGATCGTGCTGCCGGGTACCAGGTCTCTCGGCCATTCACCTTCGAATAGTTACCAGCTGGCCCTGATCTGCACACGGTGGGTCTTCGACCTGGCACATCAGCTGGCAACGAGGCAGCAGCTGCTGCACTTTGCAGCACTTGGGTGCGCTGTGTCGGGCGCTCCGCTCACCTCACAGCACTTCTGGGCGTCATCGGCTGCCTCAAACTCAATGAAAGTAAAGCCCTTGGGGTCGCCCGAAGTCTTCCAACGTGGCAGGCTGATGTAAGCGATTCTACCAAAGCCACCGAACACGGTCTTGATCCAATCGTGGTCGACGTGCTTCGGAAGACATTCCTGCGAAGACGGGCACAGCACTGCAGACAACACCATTCTGTGCAGCCTAGTATCACAGCAGTTCGCAAACAGGTAGGCCCAAATAAGGCCAGAACGGCCTCCGATGGCACTGCTGCTGATGCTAGGTAAACCCTATGGCTTCGAAAAGATGCATCGCCGAAGGGGGGGGGGAGTTACTCACAACCGCCACTAAACGGGCGGCCTCGAGAGTCAAGGTCAGTTGGCCTCGCGGCTCACATTTATTAACGCCAAATGCCGCCGGCTTGCAGTGTCACGGTGGCAGGCCAGTGTACCGCAAGCACCCTACCACGTAGACGGTCCTGCTGTCAATATCGGTCTGACTCTCGTTCGGAACGGGCGCTCTCCTGCGGACGCGCTGTCCGTCCTCGCTCACTTCCAACACATGCGAGCACTTGCGCAAGGCTTTCGCTATGATGATCGGATCGGTAGAGATCGCTTTCATTTTGTTGAACTTTTGAAAAAGACTCAGGGGAACGTCTAGAAGCAAAGTAACCAGCAACCGCCGGGGTTCTTCTGCGGGAGCAGGACTGCCGGCATGCGCAAGTGCAACGCCGGCCGACGCCGCACGGAAGCGGAATCTCGGCGGAAGCTGCGACGCAAGGGGAAGGGGTAGGAGTACGCACACCCGTCCATGCCCTGCTCGATCTCTTTGCGGAGGTAGCGGTCCCGCCTCAAGTTGGAGTCGCTGAAATAGAACTCCATCTGCAATGCGAACACGCAGCCACTGTGCGACGACGCTCAGCTCAGCTCAGCGAAGACGACGAGCTCGACAGCAATGAGCCCGCGCACACATTGGCGTCCTTAATGAGTGCACCTGTTCTCGAATTGAGGCGAACAATTTCCTCATTCTCTTCCTCGGAGCTAACTTTTTGTCCGACGGAGGCCCTGTCGCAGGTTCGACAGTGAGAGCAGGTGCCTCATCTCCAGCGCTTTCCATGCAGGGCAGAGTGATTCTACGGCGCTACGCGATATTGCAACCGCTCACTCCGGTCACACGCCCGAAGCAAATCGCCGTGCACGTAATCCCGTGAAATCTCCAGGAAACTATCAGGGCAAACAACGAAGCACACACAGGGTCCTAGGGATGGAAGTCCGCAGACAGTTACAGTGCCTGTATCGCGCACGCAAGCGAGTTCCGGAAATACACCGAGGATGGCGCGCTTTCGCTCTAGCTGCTATCGTAGCGGCACATTGCGTGTGCAGTACGTAATTAGCCACGATAGAGCCAACCTAATGCTATCTAATGAAAATTATGATAATGTATTTAGAGATTAGGTGCATGCATGTATAGAGACAGTGCAAAGCACCTCCGTGAGCCATTGCAGCTGCACGCTGCGGCTTAGGCAGTAGTTCTGCAACATGGCCTTCGCCGGGGGAATCCGCGCTCTCCCTCCCGACCCTATCCGGGTTTAGGAGAAGTCGGTAATCCAACATTACACTACTGCATCCTTGCAGGCTGCTCCACTTGCTCGCCTGTCACTAAGGCATCGGGCGAACGCCTGCCTACTACGATTGTGGATTCAGAAGCAAACCAACATGCTGCATGTTTCGTAGACGTTATAAACATGTTCCATGTTCATGTAAACATTTGAGCAACTATTTGCTCTACTGTCGGTTATTGCAACTACGAAAGTTGCAACGTGCGCCTTAGATAACCTGATATAATATCAGCTCCCTCAACAGCGCCGAACAGTAGCCGCATACAACGCGTGCAGCGGGTGGGGGGGGGGGCGAGGAGGAGGTACAACGGGCGGGTCGACCGCACACACCGTACGTACAATGCAAATGGGTTCGCCGATCGTGAGCCCGCAATGACCGCATCTCCTATGGAGCGCCGTCCTCGCGGGCCAGCGCCACGATAGCCAAAAATAAAATGTCTCCGAAAATGCACGCTCAATTGCCGACGGATTTGGGGGACGGTGCCATCTTGGAAACGCAACCGCGACGCAACAGACTGGATACATAAGCCACACGTGCGTTTTTGGAACTTATGTGTTATTTTGCATCGATTTATCTGATGCTGTTTTGGCACGGAATCCGAGTCTCCAATTCCAATATGATTTTTCACTAAACAACCGCATTCGCTCCACGGTCAAGTCAGCGCATTCCAGCTGAGAGAAGTTGTGAGAAATTGGGCTTGCTTAGGTGAGGACAACATAGCAAAGCTGGTGTATACATTTGCGACATTCCTTATACAATCCTTTCATTCGCTACTTGCAGGTTTTCGTCTGGCGCGACAGGACGTTTATAGTTGGTGCAAAGCTCTACAAGTAGCCTCGTCTGTCGTAGATTGGGCAACGGTCTCGTTACACTACTTCTTATCGACCTGCACTGGTTTACTATAAAGAAGCAGGTTGTCTCTAAGGTTCTGCCAATTCAAATTTAGGTTCTTTCACACTCTCTCACTCCAACGCACCTATCTGAATTGCTTACTCCTCAGGGTTTTCATCAGAAGAACTAATTTCGCACGCCATCTCTGTCGGCAATTCAAAGAGGCCACGCCGGTATGTGCTGCGCCGCCGTCTTTGGAAGAACGAACATCTTGGCGGAAACTGGCAGAAGCTTATTGCGCGATCTCTCACTGCAAGCACGAAACTCCAGCAGGAACGCCCCGGCAAGAATCACTCGTTCAGTTAGGCCGAACGAATCTATTCTCCGCATTCGGCCCGGCATGCTACCGCAAAGTTGCTTCCATAGAGCTGCCTATGCCTCGAACATACTCTCGAAATCCCCCAGTATAGGGCCATTAATTAAGATCGAAGAGTCCGCCCCATAAATCGACATCAGATCGAGAACAACAAAGCACCGACCGAGTCGCACCTTCACATCAAAGGCGAGGGCCATACGTAGGCATCGAAGCAAGAACAACAAAGCACAAAGTTTCACAGCTTCTCTAACTTGGTTTGTTAGCATCGTACCACAGCTTTCCAATTGCCATGGCTATGCGAGTTATAATGTTTCGCCGAGCTGCTCCGGCGCGCGGCGTCTAGTACAACTGGCGATTCGTTGCACACACCTAGCGACGTGCACCGGTATACTTTTTCCGATTTTTATCTAATACTTGTTGTTGGTCGAAGGTAGCTGACACACTGAACTCGATACGCAATTGTCGTCTCCGAAGCCGCGTTTACGCCACGTGGCTGTAGAAAAAATGAGACTCAGAAACAAGATTCGTTCTTGACGTACCAAATTTACAAGATGGGTCTATTATTACTTTATCGTCAGTACTTAAAGTATTTTATCTTTATGCTTTACTATTCTATCAAGCTGATGTAGTGTATTGTCGGCATGACATAGTGTTAATCAATAACTTTAAACTCGCTAAGTTCTAGAGAGTTTCTCCATTGCTACCGTAACATTACAAATTACTGCCGGAAAAACGTCAGAAAATTAGCTACGCGTGGAGGTTGTATAATAAAATATAGGTTTATAATGAAGAACAGTTTCCCATGCTCTCTGGAGGTCAAACGTAGTACCAACTCATACTACTAGACTAGATCCAACGTGAATGACCAAATGACTGAATAAATAAACTTTTGACTTCCGTAGCGCCTAGGAAGATCTGAACTCCCGTGTAACCACCGACTCGCCTAATGGTGTTCAGCTTGAGTGCGAATTCTTGCACCTCATATTTCGAGCAGGAGAGTGTTTGAGCCAGCGTCGCTATTTGCAAAACTAGCTACTGTGCCGGTTCAAGTAGATGTCGCAGGGTTTCCCCAGCTAAAATCGGCAGACGATCGCCTAAGCCAGCGTGCGGCTAAACTAAGAGGAACCACTTTTCACGGCTCGCATTCAGACCACCCGATTTAATTGTGCAAAGGGTGGTTGTCGATTTGTATCCAACAAAGCTGTATCGTAGCAGACGCTCGTAGTTGCAAGTTGTGTAGGTAGGCCATCGCCAAATTCGCCTCGCACCGCTTATCGTATCTGACATCGAAGAGGATGACTGCGAGGACACTAACACCCAATGAGCCGGGCAGAGCTAGCGGCGCACTGGCGGAGCAGCGGATCGAGATCGCCGATCGCCGACCGCGGCGACACCGCGCTACGTCGCAGGCAGCGAGCTCTAGCAGGCGCCTGTCCGAGGGGGCAAAGCAGAGGCAAGGCGCTCGCTCACACTTCGCGACCCAGGTCGTGCGTTTGTGTCTAGCAGCTGGCAATCGGCAAAAATGCCTAATAACAATATTAATAAATAATGATAATAACCTCCATAATAACAATAATAATAGTAATAATAATAGCGCATTTGATAAATTGCTTTCAGAGAAATAAATATCTTTCTGGGCGCTTTACATTTGCAGCAAAGGAAGCACGACCGAATCGTTAGTGGTAGCATGCTCAATAAACAAGAAGAATAACACGGTTAGGGGTGAAATGCACTAGGTCAGCAAGCAAGTGTGGTTAGTGGTAGCACGCACAATGTCAGCACGCATAAGCACATAAAGGTCGAATCACAGGGACCCACTAAATGCTGTACTAAATAGGTGAGTTTTAAATTATTTTTTAATGTGGTCAAGTCAGGGGATGTGGTGGCGGAAGCCGGGAGTGAGTTCCAGGCTTTGGGAGCGTACGAACTACAGGCACGGTCTCCAAAGGATTAGAGGTTTGTACGAGGTACAGGCAAACAATGGTTTGGCAAGCTCAAGGTTGAGCCGCCTTCAAGACTCGCCGCTCTAGCCAACAAATTCCTGGCTACCCTCAGGAAACTACTTCTTTCTAGATACGCGCAGACGCCGCGACGAGCGTCTAGCAAGCGTTAGCTTGAGCGATAGCATTCCTTCCAGAGGTTGTGCTGGCTGCAAGCAAACTGCGGTCGTGTCGCAGGGATTTCACGACGAAGAAAAGCGAAATAGCGAGTCGAAAACCAGTTCTTTCCGCTGACCATGGAGGATAATAAAACGGGGACCAGGAAAAGCCGCGTGGATTTGGCAACTGACGTGCCTGCAATCGCAGAGAGCTGTGGCTGCAAGCGCCAGTCACCGCGCGCTAGCCAAAACCGTGAGCTGTTCGCCTAACCGCTCTTGGTTTCTTTCACAAGCTGCTGGAGACGGAAGCACCGCGACAAACTTTCCTCCGGAGCGCTTCCACTTTGATCCGCAGAGAAGTTGAGTACGGCCGCTGCCTTGACCTCCGAGCAGGATTGAAGCACCGCGGGCGCATTTATTTGGCATTAACAAATGGCGGGAACGATGACCGCTGGTCATCGGCCTGGCGTCGATCGATTGCTAGGGCTGCCCAGAGCCGCAATCGCGTCAGCGATTGCTCCTCGCAGTCTCGCAGTCGCTGAGGACGACGTCCAGGGGCGCGCACGGGTGGCTTCCATTGTGGAAACCAAAATGACGGGTCGTCTCTTTCGGCCGCTGTCCGGTAGCTGCGGCAGCCGGTCGGTAAGCGTGGCCGAAATCAGCGAGCCGAGCGCTCACGCTCGGCTCGCAGGTCTCCGCCTCCGATCCTAAGAGCATTTCCACAGAATCACCGCGTACTGTCCGCCATTGAACATGTACAGTAGGTTCTTGACTTCGTGCGTGATTTCGAAGCCGAACGCTTCGCCCACCACGGCGTGCCAAGAAGCGCCGAACTTCTTGTCCATGGACTCTTTTATGATCTTGGCCGCAGCCTACAGGGAAAGCGACGCACAGTCGAGCCGTCGCTGCGTTCACCGACTGGCTGAGACTCGGCCAAGGCCGGCGGAGAGTCGGGGAGCGTTCGCGGCGGCCGCCGCCGAAGCAGCAGCGCTCTGCCCGCCGCCGTGGTTGCCGCGAAGCACTCGAGTTACCTCGTTGTTCGACGAGAACTTTTCGCAAGCGGTCACGCACAGCTCCATGGCCTCGGTCTTCATCTCGTCATTCATGTCCGAGTTCTACGAACCGAGCGGCGCCTGAGTTAGCTGACTGGCTGGAGCAAATACTAGGACTAGTACTAGGATTAGCTAGGACTGTCCGTCTTGTCCGCCCTCTTCACGTCGCGTGCAGTCTCTCGGCGCCGGACGGCTATGCGTGATGCAGCCGACCGCCCAACGATGTGAGTGAATGGCACCGAGATGATATCTCGGGTCCTACTATTCCACCGGACTAGATATGAGAGATAGAGAGAGATAGAGAGAGAGAGAGAGAGAGAGAGAGAGAGAGAGAGAGAGAGAGAGAGAGAGAGAGAGAGAGAGAGGGAGGGGGAGAGAGAGAGAGTGAAGGAGAGAGTGAGAAAGAGAGAGAGAGAGAGAGAGAGAGAGAGAGAGAGAGAGAGAGAGAGAGAGAGAGAGAAAGAGAGAGAGAGAGAGAGTGAGTGAGTGAGTGAGTGAGTGAGTGAGTGAGTGAGTGAGTGAGTGAGTGAGTGAGTGAGTGAGTGAGTGAGTGAGTGAGTGAGTGTGAGTGAGTGAGTGAGTGAGTGAGAAAGACAACCAAAAAAGAGAGTGAGAGAGAAAGAGAGAGTATGGGGGAGAGTCGAGGCGGCCGGGTGCTTCCGAAGGTGCCGCGCGGCAAGATGCATTGCAAAACCGATGGGGTTCGGCTGGCCTCCCCCCCCCCTTGTTAGAGCAGGTCGGAGGGGCGAGCCGCTCGACATACCCGGATGAGCGGGTACGTATGCACAACGCTCTTCTTCTCCTCGACCACGACCTTCTTCTCCACCGCCGCTTCTTCGGCCATGGTCGTCCGGCTCGGAAGTACCCCACCGACGCCGCCGCCGCCGCCGGGGTCGGGTTACGGTTGCCAAGGCGGCCGAAGGTAGTTGCGCGCGCCGCCTCCGCTTTCGGCAGCGCCGAGGCGGGGCGCGCGCGCCGCCGAGGTCCCTAACGCGACGCGCTCGCTCAGTGCAGGCGCAGCGATGTGTTACCCAATCGTTCCTTTCTTCGCGGCGTCGTAGTCGATACTCGATCACAATTGAATCTCACAAATCGCGCTACAATGGGCGCCGCTGAGCTTATTAAAATGATTGTTGAATGGCAACACTCCGACACGGCTGCTTCAGATACGCGGCGGCGCCGACGCTGCGGCGGTTGCAGTGGCGGAGTCGGAGCGACGGAGTCTCCGCATCGACGCAGCGATCCAGTCCGTCAGTCCGTCCGTCTGACGGGGCGGCGACGGCTCCGCGCGCGCCTAGAGGACGCAAGCGGCAGTGGCGCGAACGACGCCGCCGGACTCGCGCGCGGGTGGACGCGCCGGCGCCGATGCTACCCGTAACGACCGCCGATCGAGACGAGAGGCGCGGCGATTTCGCCAGAGTCCCGCGCGCGCGCACGTCGCTCCGCTGGCAAGCCGTCCGGCTCTAGTCCGGGAAGCAGCAAGGGCGTGGGCGGCGACGGAAGTACGAAGCGCAGCGCCGGCAGGAAGTGTAGCGAGAGAGGGCCTCGTACATCGATCCCTAGCCGACACTCTGCGCTCGCTGCCGCAAGCGACAGGAGCAGCGCTCGCGTGCGAAGGAAGCGGACGCCGCAGCCGCGGTGCCGGTGCAGTCAGAGGAGGAGTCGTGGAGGCGAGGCAGAGCGCGGCGGCGGCGGAGGCGGCGGCGGCGGCGGCCGAGCGGTTCGGATGCGTGCCGCGAATCGTCTGCTACGCACCTACCTCCGCGGCCTCCGCTTCCCCAGCTTAGACGCACGCTGGCACGCAGTGCGAAGAAGCTGGCGGCGGACGAGTCAGGCGTTTCGATGCGTTTTCGCACGTGGGTAGCAGTGCCTATATAGCAGATGCACAGCGCCTAGAAAGAGACTGAGTTCTCTGAGGGCGCTTTATCAAGTGTATTTTTATGATTGTGATGATGATCAGGATGATTATTATTATTACAGTGGGCTCTGCCACCAATCTCGTCACGCGCCGCGGCGTGCGAACGAAAACGATTTTCAGGATCATTCAATGTGGCTCTGTTTTTACAATGCTCGTAAACTGATGGAAGGCAATTATTACGCCTTGATGTGTTGCAGAACTGCTGCAGCAGTAGTTTCAGCTCCCTAGTTTGCTCAGGTCCTCTACAGACGATAAACCAGCTGTTTCATTCTACACTTAAGGACCGTTAGCGACAGAAGCGTTTACTCTGCAGGTCATAGACTGTGGATATTACTTCCCCAATTCTTGCATAACGATGTCTACTCTCCTGCTGCCGCCGACTGTGGCGCATCATTTCCAGCCGTCCTGAGCTACTACTTCCACGCTACTCACTTCCTTGACTGTGAACATAAGCGGGCAAAAGGGACTGAGCCTTTATCCCTATCGTAGCTTCACATACACACACACACACACACACACACACACACACACACACACACACACACACACACACACACATGCACACGCACACACGCGCACGCACACACGCACACGCACGCACGCACATACACACACATGAATACCATATATATATACACACACACACACACACACACACACACACACACACACACATATATATATATATATATATATATATATATACATACACACACATACACACACGCACCTAATATATATATATATATATATATATATATATACATATACATACATATATGAATAAATATATATAAATATATATATATATATTTAATGGAGGCTCTTGACTTCGGCTAGCGAATCCGAGCTCAGCGCATCTGCTGCTAGGGGCGTGCCAAGACGCTATCCAATCGGAGCGCAGCGTTCTTGAAACGCAGACAGCTACAGTTCCTGTTAGAGTTAACGCGCGACCTGTATTGCCCGCTGCTGAGTACGGTTGCGTACGAGTGTCTAAAACCGAAATTGGTATTCCTACGGAGTATTTTAAAGCTCTCGCCCCGTCCGAGCTCCCGCCTCACGAGCTCTCGTCTCAGGGGCTCTCCTTCAAACCTAGGCACGCCATAGTGCTGTTGAGCAATCTAAACCCTTGGCAGGGGTTCTGCAAGGGCACAAGGCTCATAGTCCGCAATGTGCATCACGGTCGTGTTACGGAAGTTTCACTAATTGGCTCAGATTTTATGGCAGCGCTGTCCTTATTCCGCGCATCGCTCTCGCCTCTAAGAACGGCGACTTCCCGTTCGAGTGGCAAAATCTTCAGTATTCTTTATGCATATCTTTCTCCATGACATTCAATAAATTACAAGCTCAGACTCTCTCAAACGAGTTAAAGTCATTCTCGGGGAGAATGTTCTTCACTCGCGAGAAACTCTACGTGGCCGCTTCCTGGATCAGTCATCCGGATAACATTATCTTCGGGCTCAAACGCTATCCGCATTCTACGACGACGCAAACGTAGTGTACAGAGAGGCAATAGACGTGTAAACTTATGCACGTCATTGTATTTCTACTATGATTCAGCAAAGCGAGTTCACACAGAGAGAGAGAGAGAGAGAGAGAGAGAGAGAGAGAGAGAGAGAGAGAGAGAGAGAGAGAGAGAGAGAGAGAGAGAGAGAGAGAGAGAGAGAGAGAGAGAGAATATATATATATATATATATATATATATATATATATGCGCATTCATTGAACCACAAGCGTGTGAATAAAAGTCATCGACGGGTGCATCTTCAAGGAATAGCACGGAGTTCGGCTAATTACGAAAACATTAATGACAGCTCTACGAGGTCTGCCTATTGGCTTAACGTAAGCCACTTGTGAGGCATTCGCACTTAATTACCGCAGCAGCAGACACGAACTACATCAGTAATTTCTCTGAGAGGATGCTATTGTCACTCAGGGAAAGCAATTGTAAGGCGAGTCGTGGGTTCAGATCCAGTGGTGGGCTATCCTTTTCTGCCGCTGCAAGCGGTGGTAAGGCACTTCTGTCGCTATACGAAAAGAAGCAGCTAAATCAGCTAGTACTCATAATCTGTATACACTACATTAGGCAGAAATTATTTAGCCGCATTATTTGATGGCATAATTATTTGATGACATGCCAGGAGTAAAAAAAAAATTGAAAAATGGTTCTCGTTAAGATCGATTGACTTAATTCAAGCACCATTTATCTAAAAGCAGCTAACAAGTAGCGCCTATCAAACCTGCTTGTTGTAACCAATATTAAACTGTCCCCTGCAAGATTCGGACCTGCGACCTGTGTCGATAAGAGCAGTGATAATAATAAGAATAATGCATCTGCAAAATATCCTGTGAAAAAGTAATCTTTATATTGACACTTCACATATGCTTTAGATGAAGCATGATCAGATGGTTACTGGTAATATGCACAATGTCAGCAAGCGTCATATGGTACGAAGTAACGTGCATATTATAAGAATGTGAATATGCTTAGTAGTAACATGCACGGTGTCAGCACGCATGAGCTCACAAACGACAAATCATAAGGAAATGCAAAAGGCTGTGATAAGTAGGTGCGTTTTAGCTTCTTTTTAAATGTCGGCGATTCTGGGGATTTCGTGACACCAGTCGGGAGGAAGTTCGAGGCTTTGGGAGCATGCGAACCAAAGGGGTGGTCTCCTTAGGATTTTAGGTTCATACCCGGCAAGGGTTAATGATTTAAGTCGGAAAAACTAGTGGTGCGATACCTAGGCAGGTGGCGAAGTAGTTCTAATAGTTAGACAGGAACAAGAGAATGGAAGGACCTAACAGTGAGTGATACAACCTTGAAGTCGATACGCAGCTTGATTGGGAGCCAATTGACGAGAAGTGGTGGGTGTGGCAGCTGCAACGCTTACGAAAGACAATAATAATAATAGTTATGATAATAATAATACACTTTATAAAGCACCCTCAGAGAACTCAATCTTTTTCTAGGCACTTTAAATTTGCTGCAAAGGAAACACGATCGAATGGTGAGTGGTATCATGCTTGATAAACGACATGAATAACATGGTTAGGTGTGACATGCACAGGGTTATCAAGCAAATGTGGTTAGTGGCAGCATGCACAGTGTCAGCACGCACAAGTACACAAAGGACGAATCAGAGGGACCCACTAAATGCTGTCATAAATAGGTGCGTTTTTAATTTCTTTTCAAATATCGACAATTCTGGAAATTTCGTGACACCATTCGGGAGTGAGTTCCAGGCTTTGGGAGTATACGAACTAAATGCACGGTTTCCAAAGAATTTGAGGCTTGTACGAGGTAAAGGTTCACAGTCAGTTTCCGAAAAGCGGGTGGTACGATGCTTGGCCTGGTGGGGGAGTAGACCTGATAGCTGGCTTGGAGCCAAAGAATGAAGGGACGTAAAAGTGAGCGACAAAAGCTTCAAGTCGATCCGTTGCTTGACTGGAAGCCAATGCAGGTCGGCGAGAAGTGGTGTGATGTGGCAACTGCGACGCTCACGACAGACAAGCCTAGCTGCAGAGTTTTGCACCAGCTGAAAGCACCAGATTGCTCATGCCTGTAGGCCAGCAAGCAGTGAGTTACACAAGTCAAGACATGATGTTATCAATGCGCTTAGACGTGGTATCCTTTTCTATACAAGCCCGTATTTTAGCAAAGTTATGTAGTTGAAAGTAGGCAGACTTGATTGTGGAGCTGATGTGGTTGACCAGCGAAAGGTCACTTTGGAACATGACACCTAAATTTCGTGCAAATTAAAACAGCAGCGAATATGCTGGCAGTCAATTTTGAGCGTCAGTCTTTAAAATTTCTGAATCGCACTTGGTTTGTCCACAACTAGTGAGTTAATTTTATCCTTATTTGAATTAAGAAAATTTGCTGCCATCTGTGTGCAGATGTCGTCAATACATGCAGCAAGTGAGTTGAGAGAATTCGAGGTGCTCGAAGGCTTGGGAGGATTAAAGCAAAGGTACAACTGAGCATCATTAGCATAGAAGTGAAAGCTTAGATTGAGCTTGGCAATCACATCGGCAAGAGGGAGAGTATTAACCGTGAAAAGAACAGGATATAGCACGGAGCTCTGAGGTACCCCATACTTTAGAGGTACCTCGAATGATCTTTGTCCATTCACATATATACTCTGGAGTCTCCCGCTGACAAAGGACCTGAACTATTGCACAGCAGTGCCAGTGATGCCCAGCCGAGATGAGAGGCGTTCAAGACTTGGTGAACGATTCAGGCGTTCGGGTGCAAATCGAGACAAGCCTAGCTGCAAAGTTTCGCACTAACTGCAAGCGCTCTCACAAGCGATTTCTCAAGACGGTAGACCAGTGAGCAGTGAGTTACAAAAGTCGAGTCGGGATGCCACAAATGCATAGACCCATTTGGATCTAGTTACACTGTTTAAGCAGGACCAAATTTTCGCAATTTACGTATCTGAGAGTCAGCCGACTTGACTGCGGAGCTCGACTGTAGTCAACCACCATTCTTCATATCTTTGTCAGTGATGAAGCCACAGCACTGGGATTTTATTGGCTCAAGTTTGAGAAGTTAAGAGGGGAATAAGTTAGAAAAAACACAGTATAGTTTATCAATATGATCAGGGAAACAGAAATAGCATACCTTAACTGCAACTAGGTGTACGATCTCCTAAGAGATATATGTCAGAGAATTGAATGAGGAATGTATAGCTGTGATATTAGGATAATATAATGGATAATGTGGTAACAAGTAACTGGATGGTAAATACACAAAATCATGAGATCCACGAGTAATCTAATTTGATTCGACGAAAGACGAAGCTAAAAAGAGAAACAACATGGACTGATAGTTCTTTTTATTCCATTGCTGTAAAAGCGGCTTTGTGAAATCCATGCAGGCCATTAGATAGCGCCTTAACGTGTAAGCGCATAGGACAATTTAAACAAGACGCCACTAGATCCAACCAGAGTGAATGTGGATGCCGTTCATTAAGCGAGTATTCTCATTATTGTAGTCTTCATTGTGGTGTCTGATCCCTTGAAAGTATCCCAAGCTATGCCTCCGTAGATTGCAGATGTCGAAACGTAGTAAATGCCGTTGAGATTGCTTGCGAAGCAGGAGTTAAACCACCAGGCGCCGGTGGCTAGTGTTGCGCACGAGGCAAATACTGATTTGTCATTATCCCTGTCCTTCGTGGAGAACATCATGCCATTAAGATTCCAATCAGTGTTTCTGGAATAAGTTAGGCTGTCGCCGGCGGTACCTTGGTAGCCGCCTACATTTAAAACGTAATTGGAGCTTTCCGGGCCAATGCTGAAATATGAGTAATTAGCGTACGCATGATCATTTACAAACGATTCAAGATATATGCTGAGCCTTGTCCCTGATGCAGTGAGCCGTCGAATACTGTCCAATCCTGCGATGAAAAAATGTCATAGCAGTAATAAAAGTAATTAAAGAAAAAAAGCAAATTAATATATTCATACGCAAAATATACGAAAGACTCATTGAGAGATCCATACCCAGCCAAAAGTTTCCCGATGGGCTACCGAAGCCATTCTTGTAGTCAATCCAGTTTCTGTAAAAGTTTACACTGCCGTCTACCCGTCGTTGCATGACCAACCAGCTGTCCGACGCGTCAAAGTCGCACCACACTGTGAAGCATCCTTGTCCGTCAGGGTCGATCGTCACAACACCTGACACACTGACACCGCTCACGCGAGCGTGTCGGCAACCTATAAAATCCCAGTCAAGTTATCGTAAATGTTTGTGAATTTACATGACTGACGATGTGAATTAGAGTGCTGACGCAGTTTGCATTCTTAAAAAATCAATGTAGCCATAATTGCACGGGCATCTTTGGCTGCCTCAGCAAGAACTCACCATAGTAAACTGGAGGGACGCAAAGGCTCAAAACTGGAGTCTAAAATATAAAAAGCGTGCCCACTTGAAGTAATTGTGACCTTATAAATAAATTCGAAATTCAAGCCGAAGTATGAAATCCGAGCTGATCAAGATAATTTGGTAGCTGAAAGGATCTCGGCTGGCAGTCCACCCTGAGCTGGTCACAATGTATACCTGGTGGTTAACTGGTGGTGTACCTGCAGGTATTCCCTTTGTGCTCTTCAAGCTGCGTTTTCACTGCAGACTTTCCTCATAGCTACGGACGTTTACACGACAGATTTAGTCCCGCCCGCGACAGCTTCGGTGGCCGTCTTAGTCCCGCCCACAGCCATATCTTTAATTTGGGAGGCTGGTATGAAAGAAGGTTTCCCTGGAGGCGCCGAGCCAACGCTGGCAGAATTGCACCGCTGCAGTCGTCATTGCAGAGTGATATGAAAAGAATATAAATTAAAGAAAGCTAACAGTTTTTTTTACAAGCTTTTCGGGGGAGGGGACGGTACCGAGTAATGTGCTGTTCTCATGGGAAACCCTAAGCATATGGCTGGATTAGAAAGCTTTGCTCTTCCAGTAGGTGATGCTGTTGTGCGACCATCAGCACTTGCTCAAAATGTAGGTGCCAGTTTCGACAGTTGGCCAAATTTTGCTTTATTAAGAAGACTACTTGTACAGCTAGTCATCACTTCCAATCCCTATCTAAGATTAGGAGCTGTCCACCCCGATGGCATGAAAAAAATTTAACCAGCTCCTTACTTCTGTCTCGGCTAGATTATTGTAATTTCCTTGTGGCTGGAATACCAAAAAAAGCAACTAGGCTACTGAAGATGGCTAGGAATTTGGCTGCAAAGCTAGTTTGAAAATGCCAGAGGTTTGACCACGCGTCTCCTTTGCTAAATTAGCCAGGATGGCTGCCGGTTGACCCACGGATACAGAGCCAAGTTCTTAGGCTGACCCACAAGGCCCGCCACGGCTCGGTTCCTCCGTAATTAGTTGAACTGCTGCACAGTTTCAGCCTCTTCATGCCCTCAGGTCTTGTATGAACAATACATTAGCTGTTCCATTCCTCCGCTTAAAGACCGTTGGCGACAGAAGGGTTAACTCTGCAGGTCATAGACAGTGGAACTCGCCTCCACAATTCTGACGCAACGACAACTACTCTCCTGCTGCCGACTACGGCACATCTTTTCCAAGCTGTCCTTAGCAGGTACTTCCGTGCTACTCACTACCTCAGCTGCTCACCTGACTCTGCTATGCTACCTATTTTTTCTTTGTTGCGTCAGATGAAGTCTGTTGGCGACCGAATGCATACCGAAAGCCGCTTAGGCTGTGAGCGCGTTTTACGAAAGTCTCCTGCATGACACCCACATAGTCTTTGTGGTGCGTAGTCCTTGAGGCTTTGTGGAGTTGCAGACAGAGATACATACATGCAAACATAAGATTGACAGATTGATAGCTCTTTTATGATTCTGTGGGTGGTGGTGCATAACCAATTTTAGCAGGTTCAGCGAGTTGTGAGATTAATTCCGCCAACGAAAGACATCCTAGCCTGTAAAATAGTTCTCCTTTCTCTGACCGTCGCGTAAGAATTCTCGGAGAGATGAAAGCTGTTAAATCGCATGAGATTGAGCGATGCCAGGCCTCTAATACCCTTAGAAGCTTGGTTCCGCAAACCCACTACTCGGCAAGCGTCGCAAAATTCTACCATCGTCCGGAACAATCTGGTCACCTGACGACGACGAACCACCTTCGCGAGAGAGATCGCCACTATTTTGGAAGAACGGGGAATTTCCAGCAAATGCACGTTTCTAGCTTGCATTGATTACTTTGCTGCCCTACGAACGAATCTAACGTCCCTACAAGGGACCAATAGGACTTGTTCTCGGCATTTTTCCTCAGGACTCTAAGGGATGGGTGCGGATAACGCAATTCTGGGGTCATTATTTTTCATGGGCTCGGTATCATTAGCTCTCTCCTAACTTTTAATTTTCGAGAGAGCACCAGAGAATATGGAGATGGAGAGAGAGAGAGAGAGAGAGAGAGAGAAAGAGAGAGGAAGAGAGAAAGAGAGAGAGAGAGAGAGAGAGAGAGAGAGAGAGAGAGAAGAGGAAAGAGAAATAGAGAGAGAGAGAGAGAGAGAGCTGGAAGAGAATACGAACCCCGCACTACACACCTTTTATCAATTGCTTTTCCTTCGTGTAGCATGTGCTGTCAGTTTGTACCTTGAATCACGACAGCAATGTCATTTTGGACCAGTAGGCACACATACTCAATGTTCAAATCTATTCGAATAAAGTTTATGTCTGGGCGACATGAAATTAATAAGGCGAGTCACAGAAATCCAATGTCAAAAAGTGCTATTTCAATACGCTTGCCATTGCAGTGCCCGACTTATTTGGCTCTGTGACACTTCTTCGACAATTATAGGTAAGAAAGAGAAGGATGAGTTTTATTGCATTACTGGCTATCCTGGAATGCACTCTAGCCTCTGACGACATGTCGATTTCTTGGTTAGTCCACCATTCTAACTATGCGAGATTAAAACTAGCAGCGCTAAAGGGAGCTCATCACTTGCCTTCAGTACGAAGTTCACGCGAGTTCCATCCGCTAGAGCCGAATACGGGTTCGTAGCAGAAGATACTATACACCGATTGGTGTTCGCGTCCCATGCAGCAGACGAACAGATGGCCTTCTGCGAGCAAATTACCATACACTCGACAATTGACCTTGCTGAAGCTACATCCACATCTGTGTAACCTGAACTCAAATGGTTGCTGCCGATGCTCGATAGGTTGTAGCCGAAATAGCTTGCTGTATAGCACAATTCCACAGAGAAGAGCAGCCAGACATTTGCGAACGAGCTCACGCAATTCGCGGAGATCCTCGTTGACATAGCTCAGTAGAGAAAACGATGTTCAATTTGATCCAACTGCTGCTGCAACTATCTTCAGTTGAGGGCTGTACGTGGTATGGCGAGTCGGTTATCGATTTCCGTAAAAGCTCATTTCCATAAGACACTGCTACCTTTCAATATAGGCCCGCATATTCTAAATCATTCAGGAGCCACGAGCTTTGTCTTCCCACCGATTAGTTGAAATTCATAGCTCTGAGCTTTTAATATTCAGAATGCCCTTAGATTGCCTTTAGCCGTGAGACTACCTGGCTGATGAACATATTAAATGGAACGCGAGGCTTTCGCCCCGCAAATTATTCCGCAGTATCGTCCCTTGCTGCGTTACCTCGACGAAGGGAAGAGTTAGTAGAAACAATTGGATCAATAATAAGGCACGGTAAGCTGCAGTCTGCTACGAGCATGCCTTGAAGGGCATGCTCCCTTACATTCTGTCCGCGTTCAGAGTCTCGGAGATTCCTTTCAATTTACACAAAAGCTTAAAAAATGCGTAGTCTTATGCACGTGCTTGAACGTGGCTTTAAGAAGTCTGGATCTCAAAATGATCTAGTAAGTTTCAAACCTCCCTCAGAGTATGCACATGGAAGCTTAGAAAAGCCCGGGTTTCATTTTTCATTTGAAAACTGAAATCTTGTCAGTCAGACCCAAACAGATTAATAAGAAAGGAGAATAATTTGATTGCCTATTCCGAGAAGGCTCGCTAATCAGGGCTCGATCGACGAGATTTCAGCCTTGTTAACTCAAAATATTTTACACATTCGAGGATCCATAAAGCTCTATCCGACCAAAGCAATTGTTGAGTTCAAGCCTTTTACTTTCCGAAAGAGAGTTTCCGAGGTTTCTGCATGCGATATGGCTACCTTTACAAAGTCTAGTGAAAATAGCTCGTCTCCTGAAGACCCTATACCATCCGCCCTGCGGTCTTGACTTTTATGTACACGTATTGTAGCAGTAACTTAGATTCCTAATGGTCCTCTGAAAAACAAGGTTTTATCCAAGTTTTTCAAATCGGCCATCGTTAGACCGACAAGTAAAAGTTCTGGATTAGATTCAGAGGTCCTAGAAAAATATATCCAGTTTCTCTTCTTCCTTGTTGTCTAAAATTCTTGAAATGATTCTCGCTAAGCAGCTTCTAGCATATATTTAAAATTGTCAGAAGATTTTCAGATTGGATTCAAGCGACGCAACTTCACTAAAGCAGCTCTCCTCCATGTAACCGATGACATCCCAAGCAGAAAAGATGACAGGAATGTCACGGGCCCTAACACTGCTGGATATATAAGTTGCCGTCGACACTATTGATTACGATACCCTATCTGCTGTACTGGTGTTGTAGACATTCGATCCTGGATGTTCGTGTATTTTCTCAAACTTATCGACGATAAAGCGGAACTGCAACTCGCAGGACCGCCAAATGAGCGTCTTGACTGGAAGACTTTGGTCGTCTTATAAGTGGTACTGTAGAGCAACTGCCACTGCGACCTTTTAATTTAGGTGTCGTCTTTCAAAACTGCCAAATTTTAAAAGTTGCATTAAGAAGACTGCCTCCAATGTTAACCTTCACGTCCAATTCCTAACCAAGATTACGGAATGTCTATCGAAAGGACTTGTAAATGTTTAACTATCTCGCTGGTTCTATCTCGGCTGGATTATTGCAACTTCATTTTGGCTGTGCTACCGAAAACAGCCACTAGGCCACAGCTGCTGGCGATGAATAAGGCTGCAAGGCGAGTCGATATATTCTAGTGGTTCGACCGTGTGTATTCTTTGCTGAAGTAGCTTCGATAGCTTTCGGTTGATCAACGAATACAAGGTAAAGTTCTTACACTGACCCACAAGGCCCGTCATGGCTTGGATCCTTCACATCTAGCTGAATGCTGCACCATTTTTAAATTTCTAGTTCCCCCAGATTCTTCCCTGACAATAAATTAGCCATTTCGTTCCTTCGGTTAAAGACCGCTTGCAACAGAAGCTTTTGATCTGCAGGCCCTAGACTGTTCAAGTCACTTCCACAAATCTTGCGCAACGGTATTTACCCTCTTGCTGCCGACTATGGCACGTAATTTCCAGTCTTCTTGAACTGGTACTTCCACGCTACTCACTGGCACAACGGCCCTTCTGAATTAACTATGCTTGCTTCTTACTTTCTCTTTGTTGCGTGAAATGAAGTTCGATGGCTACCGAATGTGTACCGAAAGCCGCTTAAGCTTAGAAAGCGCCATGGAAAACTCTTCCGCGTATCACCCATATAGTGTTTGTGAATTTATGGAGTTTTTGACGGAGAGTCATTACTTTACGTAGTATTAACACCGTAGCTTCGCGACGCCTGTTGTGGGAAAGGCAGCAGTATCGCAGTGTAGCCCAACTAATTGTGGCCCCACCTGCGGTCAGCATTGAGGAAGTGCTGTGCAGTGCAATCGTTTCGTAAATTATGTACATAAGTCTACTCAGGTTTCTCTAACAATATAGTACATTACGGAACAATACAATAATACAAGCATTTCGGAAGAACAGCAGAGGCTGGAAGATTCGCAAAACGTAATTCATAAAGTGGCTCTGTTCGATCATGCTTTGCAATTTCACAGGAAGGATCACCGTCGACGGATACTGAGACCCCGTTCTTTTGAAATAAACGTGGTTTCAAGATTGACGGAGCAATGCACCGTAGAGAATCGCCCAACGTGACATCGGAGGTTGGCGAGATCTCAAATCGCAGCCTCAACGAGAGCAGGTGAGAACTCGAATCGCAGTGTCAATTTAGCGTAGGCTGCATATACATCGCAGTTCGCATGGTCTTACCTGGAGAGGCTAGAATTGAGCAGGTAGACACGGGTCTCCATAGTAAAAACCTTATTTCTGACATGATTCATGATGGCACATACAGTAAGCATATTATCAAGTGCTCCCGACGTAGTCACACGAAGTGTTATTGAGAATACAAGAGCAACTCGGTCAGGACTCCAATTACAACTGACTCAACAAGGGGCAGGTACAAAGAAGAGAAAGAATCCCGTTTCAAAGCACGGAAGAAATGAAGCAAGCCACACACCGCAACATATCTCCTCGCCCAGAACTCCCAGAACTCCCCGGCACTGGGCTCGGCAGCTCTCCAGACGCCAACCGGCTTCGGTGGCTTCCGACTCAGAACTGAACTCTGAGCACCTCTGGTGCACTTATCGCACCCAAGCTGTGACTTATCTCCTCATTAATCGGTAATCCAACATAGCAGATACCATATCAACCATAAACGTAAATGGGCAATAAACTGGCCACAATGTGATCAACGAGGCCATAAACAGCAACATACCTTGAACCAGCCACACATTGGGCCAACTTGGGATCCACAAAAACACCGTCTGCTCCGCTCCATCACGCAAGCGAAGGAACATCATCATATGCAAAAGCAGGCTAGCCAGTTTGCAAGACTCAGATTAAAACAGCGAAAGTTCCAATCTTGGAGATCTCCCATCAGCATACGGCAATCACATTCCTGGCTAGCAGGTTTCTCTGGCCAGAACAAGGCTTACCTAAAGCCGATTGTAATAGAATACTTAAACACGTCTCCTCTTCGCAAGCACCTTTGACTGAAATCAAGCTGACTTAACTCAATCAGGTGCAGTAAAGTGTCCGAACAAGTGGCAGAGCCAGGGGAGGCATAGGGGGCATTCCCTTCCCTACAGCGGGACAGTGATCTTGACCGCCCCACATTCCTAGGTCACCATCGTCAACGAAACTTTGTCCTAGTTCTACTCGATGAGCGACTGCCGAGCTTGAGTAGAGTGAACACTATGATTTAGTGCAGGTGTCAGCAAACTTGTCGGACCACTAGGCCACTTCAGGAGATCAAGAAGGCGCACTAGGCCACAAGCAACCGCACTTAACTCAGCCAGGCCAACGGAGTGGGCGTGGCGAGATCAGCAAACAAACAGTCGCAAAAGACGTACAGGCGGGCGCGGCAATTAAAGAGGTAGACGTATATCGTTCCTCTTCGGTCAGGCGCTTCTGTTCCAAGTTCTAAAAATAAATGCGGGCCACAATCTGAGTTGCAAAAGCAGTAATGAACGGGAACGAAACCACGACGAATGAATAAGGCCGGATCCATCAATAAATAACTTGGGGGCCGCTAGGCCGGATCTGGCCTAAAGGCCGGAGTTTTTGACGACCTGTGATATATCGTTTTAACTATTATTTTTCTTATTAGTTTCAGGTCTTGCCCTCTACATGAAAACCTTGCGGGCCTTGCCCCTACGTAGAAAAATATAATAGCCGTTCTTCCCCCTGAATGCCGAATGAAAATTGCGTCTTCACCATTGCCGAATGAAAGTTGTGACTTCACCACTGGTCTCCCAACAGAGTTGTGAAGTAGACTTGTCAAAGCAAGCTGTAACCAACGCAATCGACCTCTCAGCCATTGACAAGACCAAATACGCTAGAGATGGAGGCGTGCAGCCTCTGCCTGTCTCAAATAAGAGGACCAAAATCCATGCAAATTTCCTTTCCAAGCTATGCATTCTTAAAATTTCAATGCCATGGATCGCATAGAGGTACTGAAGAAAGTTGACGGAAAAGACTAGATCCCAACAGTGCATAAGTAAGGAAAACGAATCTCAGTCTGTTTTTTGCTCCGAAAGTTGGCAGCTACCAAAAGATAGTCGAAGCGGGACTGACGCGAACTCTTGATCGCCAGATCACCAGCTCATGAGCTCAGAGATCGTTGTGTTTTTACTAATTTAGCACGTCACTATAATCTCGCACAATCCTCCTCTCACACGTCGCACCATGGCTACCGGTGAGTTGTTAATTGAGAGCCCGGTGCACACTAGCTCATACAAGCTATCCCACGGCTATCCTTACTTAATCCCTCGAACTTGGGCTCACAAATTCGTGGAACTAGCTCTTCGAAAACGCTAGTCACCGTATTCATCCGTGGATGTTCGCAAAAAATCGCTCCGAATAAAGGAAAGCATATTGACACTTATCTTTTCTCTGGGTAAATTGTTCGACCTTCACGACTTAGGTCGTGGGTTCAAGTGCGATGTCTCAGCGCGAAGTCATCTTCATCGTCGGTGAGATGTGTCACAGCCTTCAACTTCACGTCCTCTAAATCGCTGCATTCTACTCGACCAGTCCACGTATAACCAACAGTCCAATTGTGCTTCCACAAAAGATTGGCATGTAAAAATGGCGAAAGATCGTGTATAAAAGTCAATCTTCAAGAATGCTGTGGACCTTCACAAAAAACTCGCAAGCTTTTGCCGAGAGTCCCTTCGTTCTCTCAAGGTTTAAAATACAAACCACAATACCTGCTCAAAGAATATCTAATGGGCTTTAAAATCAGCTCGTTGCTTAATGTCGTTGGCAGAGACAGCAAAATCTCTTCCAACCTGATCATAAATGTCTTACGGCCGTTCTTGCATGTCTCTGAAATAATTTGGAACACTAGCCGCTGGCCGTACTAGGGGCGGTATTCTAGCCAACGGATGTACTTGTTGTGTTCTTAGGGCGAATACTACTAAGGGATACATATTTGAAAGTAGCCGGTTTTTATTAGGAGCACAGCGCCGAGCAGTTGCTCCAGAGAGCACGTGCCTGGACGTCGTAGGGCGGCCTGCATGTATATCATGTCTATGGAACTGAGTGCGACGGAGCGGCCCCCTGCTGATTGACAGTAGTGGTAAGCCAAAAGGGCGGGCTGAATAGCCGGCCCACGAGGATGGACCTTTCGAACCAAGGCCAAAGCTTCGTCAGCCCCAGCACGTTGCTCTGTGCTAAGTGACATCACAACTGAACCGGTAACTTTAGCTGCCGACCCAGCATCAATCTAGCAGAAGTGTACTCGGTAGACTCACGTTGGCTGATAAATAAATAAAAAAATCCTAGCTGATTAAACAGCCTCTTTTTGTATAGCGACAGAAGAGCCTTTATGGCTATCACCTCTGCTTGCAGTGGTGATATAGAATCGCCCACCGCAGGAATCGAACCCACGACCTCGGTACCGAGGTCGTGAAAGCAACCGCCTTACCTAGTGTGCCATCGCGGCTCACAAGCTGATCGAACAGTCTCATTCAGCTGTCGATGCCTAATGACCGGGGCGGCTACCTATCGGACTCCTACCTAGGCCAAACTTACCTAGACACCAGTGCACGAGCGGCTAGCAAACTGGCCAGTCTAAGTTTCGCTTAGCCGTTCGTCTCAGGAGGCTGCGACGTCTTCGAAGTCCCTCATGCGGCCGTCGTGCTGCGGCGGCGACGGCAGCGTGGAGCCTCGTGGAGAGGCGGGCGGGGATGCATAGGGCTCAGGCTGGTAGCTCATCCCACGGCGAGATCCGCCGACCGCTCCCAGCAGTGCCATCTATCGGGATTCTCAGCACGGAACAGTTGTTACAGATCTTTTATGTCTAAGCGCATAGCGCGCCCGCACATTCTGGCTAGGCAGTAGTTCAGGGATAGGCGAACTCGGCCCAATCAAGCTGCCTAAACAGCAGGCCGTTCGATCATTCCACTAGTAAGCGTTTCCCCAGAGTAGCCGCCTCAGTCGCATGCACACCGCACGCATTCGACCTATTCTTGCTGCTATTCCTTTGCACAGGTATACCAAAAGCGACCCAACCCACAGTAACGTCCGCAGGATAAAGTCGTAAAAGTACCCTATCAATGGCCGGGGGCCTTTCTCGGGATACCTTGCCTGGCAGGATTCTTTTACCAGTCTCACACAGCTCTCAGCATCTTAGCTCAATAGGACCGCTGTCTCAAATGACTCAGCGTCTTCCTATATCCAACGTGCCCGCCTGATTTCTTATCGTGCGCCGTTCTTCTAGAGCACCTCTCATCCCGCCTGGGCATCACAGGCACTGCTCTGCAATAGTTCAGGTCTTATCTCAGTGGGAGATTCCAGAGTTTTGATTTGAATGGACAAAGATCATCCAAGGCAGCTCTGAAAATGGGGTACCTCAGGGCTCCGTGCTAGGTTTGGTTCTTTCCACGGTTTATACTCTCCCTCTTGCTGATGTGATTGCCAAGCACAATCTGGGCTTTCATTTCTATGCGGATGACACTCATTTGTACCTTTGCCTTCGAGCACCTCAAATTCTCTCAACTCACTTGATGCATGCATTGATGACATCTGCACATGGATGGCAGCAAACTTTCCTTAACTAGACGATGATAAAACTAACTTATTAGTTATGGGCAAACCGAGTGTGATTCAGATATTGGAAAGGCTGACGCTCAAAATTGGCTCGGTCAGCTTGTTTAGATAAGGATACCACGTCTAAGTTGGTCCATGCATTCGTGACATCCCGTCTCGACTTCTGCAACTCACTGTTTACTAGCCTACCGGCATGTGCGATCAGGAGATTGCAGCTGGTGCAAAACTCTGCAGCTAGGCTTGTCTGTCGTGAGCGTCGCAGCTGCCGTATCACACCAGTTCTCACCGACCTGCACTGGCTACCAGTCAAGCAACGGATTGACTTCAAGGTTTTTTCGCTCACTTTTAGGTCACTTCATTCTTTGGCTCCAGCAAATCTCTCAGATCTACTCCCCCACCAGGCCAAGCATCGTACCACCCACTTTTCGTAATCCAACAGTCTACAAATACCTCGTACAAACCTTAAATCCTTTGGAGACCGTGCATTTAGTTCGTATGCTCCCAAAGCCTGGAACTCCCTCCCGACCTGCGTCAGAACATCCCCTGACCTGACCACATTTAAAAGGAACTTAAAAACACACCTATTTAGGACAACATATAGTGGGTCCCTGCGATTCGTCGTTCGTGTGCTTATGCGTGCTGACACTGTGCATGCTGCCACTAACCACATTTGCATGCTGACCCTGTGCATGTCACCTCTAACCATGTTATTCATTTTGTTTGTTTTTCAAGCATGATTTTACTTACCATTCAATTGCATTTCCCTTTACAGCAAATGTAAAGCGACTAGAAAGAGATTGAGTTCTCTGAGGACGTTTTTATCAAGGGCATTATTATTATTGTTGTTGTTATTATGTCAAAATGGCCATCCGAACTTTCAAAGCACCAATGTCAGCCAAGTTTCGATCCGACCTTTGGAGATATCGATTGTTTACTGTAGCAGTCCCCGATGAAGTCGATAATCCTTAGTGGCTTTGCTATGGGGAAGGCATTCACACACGCAGGGCAAATATTTCATTCGAGTGAGTATTCAGTGCATCATCGGCTCGGTGGTCTCTGCCCTTCTCCTGTTTATGTGCCGTATCAGCCGACGCTTACTCGTTGTTCTTTTAAATCCTTCCCCGAGACCGTAATGCCACGATCTCTTTCCTTACTCGCATCTCTCCGATCAAAGTCAACAGCCAGACTCAAAGTTATAATCCACTTATTTCAATATCCAGCGATAAGAATAATAATTATTATAATATCTTTTTGTAGCACCATCATATAACATAATCTCTTTCATGGTTCCTTACAGATGCTGTGTTGGGAGCACTACACGATAATGGACGGTGGTTCTCGTGTAATTCAGGTGCTGCTAATAATATCTAGAGCTGTGACTATCGGGGTAGTCTGAGTCAAGTGCAACATTTCGAACGTGTCCTGCGGCCAGCCGTGGTTCGCCGAGAGATAGAGATAGAGAGAGAGAAAGAGCGTTCAGCGCTGCGAAGTTGACAGAGCGAGCATGCAAAAGCCGACTGCTCTCACTTGGTAGGTTACACGTCGAGAGCAGCACGCCGTGCTCAGAGCACTGTCTAAGAGCCCCATTAGCCTCCGATATGAGGACACGATCTGCAAACATGCAGCAGCCCTCGGCTGCTCAACTGCAGAGCTGGTTTGGTCCAGCGGTTAAGGTGCTCGCCCCGGCCAAGGTCAGGCTGAGGTCATTTGCTGGGGCCCCAAGGCACACATGTGAAGCGCCCGAATAGAGATTAATTTCTCTTGGGGCGCTATACAAATGAGTTATATTTCACTGAACCTCGAGTTACTGTAGGTGCCCAAGTAGCTGCCGCCGGTGCCCTCGGCTATCTCCGTCTGCAACCCGACTCACTTGCTGCCCAGTAAGGGTCGTCGCTCAGATGTAGGGTGCCTTCTTTCCGTGACTCAGGTCGCGGGTGCGAGTCACGAAGTGGGCAATCCTTTCTTTCCCACTGTGCAAGCTAGTGATAGCCGCTAGAGCCCCTCTGACGCCAGATAAATGAAGCTGTTGAATCGGCTTACATTCTTTTTTTAATGGATCTACATATTAATTCGCAGGCCTCGAAGACGCAGTCGATTGCCAGCGATCCTCTGCCGCTATCGGTACGAGCGTCGGCTTGCTGACCGGCAGACGAACTAACAGCATGGTTTACACAGCGAGTCTTGCTACTTACCCGATTCTGTCCCACTCGAGTCTTCAGGGTAAACGTCACCAAAACTTGGGGGGATGGCGGCCCAAGACTTAGGAAATACTAAACGAGGACTCAGCAGCCAAACGTGGTTCTACTCCGTGGCCAAGACTTAAGCAAGACGCAACAAACAGCCAATCATAATCGCCCTCAAGGACGCACCGCCTAAATTGCTTTTAAAGCTTGGCGGACGACTCGACCGGCGAAATAGTCATAACTTTTCTCCAGTCGCTGTTTAAGGGACACCAGGAGCTCATCGTGCATGAAAAAAATAGAGAGGCGGAGGGCGAAGCAAGGCAGTCGTGGAAGGTAGAAATTCACTTGGGGGTGCATTGCGGAAGGCCGTTTTCTAGCCCCCAAACAAACGGAATTTCCCCGTGATCACTCGGGGAACCCAGCAAGCAGGAAGCCAGACTTAGATGAAGACGGATCTCGTACACTTCTTTCAAGGAGAAAGACTGAAGTAGGACAGAAATAGGACAGAGGCAGGTATGAAGCAAGACTCACCGTGTAACCCGACTTTATTCCGAACTCGCAGTGTGTCCCTCGGCTATTCGGTCTGGACAGACGCTCCTCTTCCTTTACTCTTTTGTTCTCGCTCTCCGCAGTCACGCCTTTGGTATTAAATAGTGATTGTATCTCGGGCGCCGGCTTAGTAGTCCGACACACATCCCCAAACCACGTTTTATGCAGTCGCGGACTTTCAGCACGCTCCTAAATCAACTAGCCGGCGGTCAACTTTCTAAATCTCCTTCTCATAGTGTCGCTTAAATCGTCTTTGCGATCCAGCTTTTTGAAGCGAGATCCTGTAGGTGTAGCACCAGAGCAGTTTCCCGAGACGCTTCTACCGACTTCGACAATCCAAGCGCTTACCGGATACCCAGCCGCCGGCCGTTCGAAGAATCGATTTATCATGAGCAGTCGCAGCCACCGCTTACCGGATATTCAGGTCAGAGGTCAGATCTGGTGCATAAATGTGCACGTCCTACATTCGGTCAGCCACTCGTCCCAGTGTTGGCTATTCTTCGCTTGCGGTTCACTCTCTGTGTGGGCTCGCGCACCGGTCGGGCGGGCCTGTAACAGGCGATAGCGACGTGTGCCGGTGCCGCCTGCGCCGGCTTTACAGTGAGCCCCACTGCGAACAGGTGAGAGGCACCGCAAACGAACGCTTAGGTCGCCAGGTCTCCAGAGTAGTGGGGCGCGTGCGCCTTCAGCAGTCTGAGCGTTACGCATCGCGCTATGCATCCCCGATTGCGACTGCACATGCCGTCTGCGGCCTAGGGCGGCTCGCGCCGAACGCCTCTCGTATGAGGTCAGCGGGCGCGAAGTCAAACTGGGTCACGTCGGTGCGCCAGCCGGGGCAGCAGACGAGCCAGCTGCTGCCCCGGCTGACCTGCGCCTCCCGTCGCAGTATGCTTAGCTCGTGCTGGACGCGATTGTGTCCCGGCGGCGTCGCTTCCGCATATCGCGCCTAGCGCGAGTTCACAGCGAACGGCTGCGTACGCATAAGGCGTACGTACCCGACTTAACATTTGTACCTTGCTGGAGCTGCGGTGTAAACTGTGACGCACTAAGAGGTTGTGCCGAGTCCCCCCCCCGGCACCCCTACCGCAGCCTCTACTCTCTCTCATCTCTAGTACCTTGCTGGAGCTGCGGTATAAACTGTGCCGGGCTGGTGCCCTGCCTGCGGTGTAAACTGCACTCAGAGGCTTGTGGTTGTGCCGGCCCCCGGCCCCCGGCACCCCTACCGCAGCCTATCCGTGCGGTCTGCGTGCACCGAGCCCGAGCGCGAGCCGAAGCCGCCAAGCAGCCAAGCCTGTTGACGCTGTACAGATTTTCACTAGCAGCATTGATATGCTTTCCTTATAGTACGTACATGTAATGTGCCTAGAATTGTAATGTAATGTATCTCCGTCTGTGACTCCGCAAAGTCATAAAGACAATGTGCGTGTTACGCAGGAGAGTTTTGTATAGCGCACTCACAGCCTAAGCGGCTTTCGGTACGCATTCGGTAGCCAACAGACTTCGTCTCACGCAACAAAGAGAAAGTGGGAAGCATAGCAGAGTCAGGAGAGCAGTTGAGGTAGTGACTAGCATAGAAGTAGCAGCTCAGGACCGCTGAAAAAGGTGTGCCATAGTCGGCAGTAGGAGAGTAGTTGTCGTTGCGCAAGAATTGTGGAAGCGAGTTCCACAGTCTAATAAGTGATTCAGCTCTCTGTGGGCGCGATACAATCGTCTTTATTATTATAATAATTATTATTATGTTTCCTGCATGCAGCGAGCCTTGACGCCGGATTTTCTCTCGTTGCATAAGCAGGCATTAGAGCTGCAGCCAACTGCTGCTTCTATTCACAGTCACCTGTTTGGCTGGTCATTCGGCCGGCTCGGGTTCCTTGAGGTTAATTTAGAGGATGACTTTTGACTATTTGCCCTGTAGAGCATGGCTGCTGGTTTCCGTGCATTCTGATCTGCCTTTTCATTTTTAGCCGTGTACTTTTTATTCAGTTCCGTGCATCGGTTTGGTAAACTGATCACCTTCCAGAGCAATTGATCATCTGAGTGATGCTTGCTGGGGAGTCTTTGGGTTTACAAGTTGATAGTTATGACGGGTTGGGTATGAATTTGCAATAGCAGGGCGCTATGAGATCTTTCTAAGCACTTTTCATTAGCTGGAAGTGATGACAAAAGGCGAAAGGCTAGCATGCCTAGGCTCAGAAAGAAACGGTTAAGCAGACGAAGCAAACGCCGAAAACAACAGGCTTTACTGTAAACATTGTCAAGTCGCGGATATTGTAATGTGGTCGGTAAAGAGTGCCGTACTCTAGGTGCATAGGAATCGAAGGCACGATCTCCGCAGGATCTGACTTGGTCAGAGGCACCACTAAATGACCATAGTCAAAAGAGCAGGTGAAGGTCATTGGGGGAAAGGCTCGGGAGTAAGTAGCTTAAACAAAAGAGAGCTGCAGCAAGAGAATGAGCGATTGCCTCGCGATGCGTGGCAGGATGCTGGAATCAGTGAAATCAGCAACTGCAGAGATGCAGATGGAAGAAGTGCTGAAGCGAGGCTGAAGCTTCGTGATTCGTACGAGAGGCACGCTTAGCTGGGACTTTTGCACCACAAGTAAGCATCTTATTGCTCGATGAGGATGCAGAGGAATGGAGACTTTCTTCTGGATTGAAATGATCATGTTGCGAAGGTCATTTTGGTACACGGCACGCAGGTTTTGTGGCAGGGCTGAAGGGGTGATGCTGGCTGAGCCAATTGCGAGGATGAGGCTTTGCAATTTGCCAGTGATCCTTGATCTGGGCCTCAGTAATTAATTGCCTGCTATGTAAAGGTAGGCATGCGAGCATGTTTGTGTAGGTATGTACCGATGTGGAGCTTTTCCTCAGGGGTCCTAGACTAGCTGACCTCATGACTTAGGTCTGGGTTTCTGGGCTTCGGGCACAGAGCAGATATCTCTCCAGCAAAGCAACAGCTTAGTCATCGCAGCTTTGCAGAGTAACGAAGGCAGACCACAATAGTCTTGATGTGGGAGTAAGGATCACCTAATTTATTGCCTGCAGAGCACACTAAGGCAGGAGGAGGCTGAGACTACTTCAGCAGACAGGCCAGGCATGACGGAGCTAAGCTATGACCAGCCTTGTGGCTCAGAGTTAGTGAGACTATTCGTTGCAAAAAGCCGATTAACCAACGGGACCCACTGAACACGATTTTTTTTCCTTCATCCGTTGAAGAATATAGTGTTCTTCAATTACATGGCTTTTAAGAGGACGAATGCCAAAATGTGAAGCTTACTAGTTCAACTTGCCAACGGGCTATGAATGAGTTTCACACCGAACGGCTGCGATCTGTGTTTCTAAGCAGCTTAGGGGATTAAGGGATTAGGGGATTCACGACGACGAACTTTTGGCTCGTCTTTTGGGCATTGTAGAAATTGAACATGTTGGGGAAACTGAGGAACACACCCAAAATACCCAGGGGTGTAGTTAAAATGTAACGGGATTGGGAAAATATATCGCAGTTTTGATTTGTGAAAGTGATTTTCACAGCTTAGGGTCCCTGCCCACAGCTGTCAGTAAAACCAGTGCTCTGTGTATTGCGTTATTTTCTGTTCATCTCCAGGTCATCAGTCAGTGTCGCTATCAGCTCAGTCCTGGCAGCATTGGCTAAAGCTTCTCTTTGGTTGTCTATTATGTGAACAAGTAAAAGTAGGGATGGACTGATTTCAATAGCCACCTATGTATGGCAGCGTAAGAGCCAAAGTGGCTAGAATTCTGCTTGCAGTAGGCGATAAAGGAGTGCCTGATGCAGGGCTTGAACTCACGACCGGGTCCTGTGGTTCGAGCAGCCGCCGTGTGGCTAAGACATAGGAGCAAAAGCTAGCAGTGGTTGATTAAGGATTTCCTGCTGTTGTAGTCGAACGCACAGTTTTGGTGGTCCAGCAGAGGCACCTTAAGCGTGGCCTAAGTCTGCGGCCAGCTAGGCTCTTGGTAATAGGAAGCGTGCAACATGACTCGCTATGAAGAATTCCATGCTTGTTCCTAAATACTGCTGTGTTGATCAGTTACCTCACTGGGCAGGGCTTTTAAATCGGTTCTTTTTTGTATCCTTTGAACTAGGCCTAGAGACTCCCAGCATGTATTCTTCGGCTAAGCCGTTCAAAGGTCAGAAATACAGCAGCCTAAGGAAGAAGTGCCAATCCGAAGGCCAGCTTTTCAAAGATTCTCTGTTTCCAGCGACCGATGCATCCCTATATCGGTCTGGAAGCAGCACGAAACAAGGTGCAGTGCAGTGGAAGAGGCCCAAGGTAAGACGTGCCGACTGGTCAAAGGTCAGGAGAGTCCTTATGTCTCGGAAAGACTTATCTGCATGACATCGTCTTGTCAGGGCTGTTTGTAACGGTACCATCAAAGGCTCTCTCCCATTTTACTAAAGTTCTCTTTTGCTAGGTTCGCAGTCAGTGCCGTCCCCAGTGATACTGGGAGACCTGGAGCGACAGATGCTGTCCTAAAAAATCTTCCGTGATTTTACGTTGTGTTATTACATTACTGCAGGAAGCTGCTTGGTCTACTTCTTTTCATAATTTACAGTCTCCCTCCTTGTCGGCATAATCGGTAGGCAGAATCTAGGATTTTATTTAAAGCCAATGAGATAGCAGTACCGATGCTTTTATTCCTTTGTGCCTTCCAGCTTGTCGACTCCCACGGGTCAGTACCGGTGCCACAGTCACTCGCCACTCTTAGGTCCGCTGGAGCATGAATTGACAACTTTTGCACTTGAATGGCTACATTCTCAATTCGATTGACGATAGGAACAACTTAGTAATCACGGGTAAAACTAGTGTTACTCTGAAATTGGAAAGCCTTGCCCTCAAGATTGCCGAAGCCAGGAAGTCTGCTGCCGTATCTGCACACAATCTGGGTGTAGCTAGATGACCATACCAGCTCCACAGTCAAGTCTGTGTACTTTCAGTTGGACACCATTCCTATAATCTGGGCTTGATTAGATAAGGATGTCAGTGCAAAGGTGTCCACACATATCTGATATCCGTCTTGAATTTATTTAGGGGACTTTTAGGGATTCGGGGACTTTTAAGTCCCTACATTTTTTTTCTCGGTCCTTCATATCCGCTGCCTAATTAGCCTTAGTAACATACCACCTCCTTGTCCGACCCAAGCCGTTCAGCCTCTAACCAAAGTCAAAGCCGTGGAGACCGTAACTTCAGTTTGTGTGCTCACAAAGGCCGGACCTCAATCGCGACTGAATTCTAGACATTCCTTGACTTGACAAAGAAGCAAGAAACCCCTACTGTTCCTCATAGCTTTTTTGCCCTCGTGAATTCTCCATTCCATGCATGCTGACACTGTGCACGCTATCAAAACCAATTGACACGATTTATTTCCAGAATTTATGAAGTGCCTCGAAAGGGGCAAGTTTTCTTTAGGTACTGTACAATTTTTACTATTACTATTACTACTTATCTTCCTAGCCTCAACAGAGATTGTAGGGTAGGTAACTTTCATAGTCTTGCATATTCCAGTATCAAGCTGCTATGGCCTATCGGCAAGGTAATGTAATCTATCTCCGTCTGTAACCATACAACGACTAAGTGGGGGCTATGTTAAAAGAGTTTTTTAGAGCACACTCAAAGCCTAAGCTGCTTGTGGTGCGCTTACTGTAGCCAACAGACTTCACCTCACAAAAAAAGAGAAAGTGAAAAGCACAGGTTGAGATGGGAAGCTCAAGGTCAGATGGGAAGTTACGGAAGTGAGTGAGCAGCCTGGAGCAGGATGTGCCACAGTCGGCAGCAGTAGAACAGATGTCACTGCTTAAGAATCGTGGAAGTGACTTCCACATTCTTGACCCTGCAGAGCAAAGCGTCCGTCGCCAACTGTTTATAAGAGCAGAATGGAGCAGCTAATTTTTATTGTTCATAGAGGACCCGAGGGCACGAGGAGGCAATATGCTGCATCTTTTGCCCATCGTGATTGCACCGGGGCTCTCGAATTCCTTACTTTGGCTACTTTGGCCTGCGACTGTCTTCGTTGTCATCAAGACTAGTGTAAGCACATGATCTGAACTGCTTATGAGTTACAAGGGTCATTATGTGCTATGATTCCAAGGTAGGGTAGAGATAACAAATATACTAGCTGATTTAACAGCCTCTTTTGAATAGCAACAGAAGAGCCTTGACGGCTATCACCACCACTTGCAGTGGCAATACAGAATTACCCACCACAGAATTCGAACCCACGAATTGGGAAAAAGCAACCACATTACCAAGTGTGCCATCGCGGCTCACCGAGATGTTACATAAAAAAGGAAATTAACATACATACAAATATATATGCTGAAACTAATTGCAAGATTAGTGTAAGCACAGAGAAAATACCATCGTTCTATGCAAAGCAAACTTTCAAATTGAAATGCAACTTGTCGACGAGTTCATTTACCGTCTTTAATTGATTAGCCCAGCAAATACTTTGCTTTTAAATTTCAAATGAGATCCACAGCCTCTTAGGCTGTAAGTGGCACAGGACTACTTAGATGATACTGAGGCACAAACTCTGGTAGCTTGTTGGCCATTGATGACCGAACAGTGATAGCAGCCTGCAGAGCAGAGGTGGTTCTTGTATAAGACTTCCCGTAAACGTTGCCAAGATCAGCTGTGTAAGATCCCTCAATGAATTTTCAAGTTTTTTATTGAGCTAAGTAGCTCCTTTGCTCTGGTACTAACCAGATAGTTCGTCATTCAACCTTCGCGAATAGTTGGTGAGTGCTAGCATGCTGTATCTCTACTTTATGTTAATCTGTCCAGACGGCTTTCAAGTGTTTTCCATAGATTAAGTAGGACCTTCAAACCTTCCTAACCTGAATATGGTTATAACAGCAAGTATTGTCATTATTATTATTGTTGTTTAGACTAATGTTTTCCATCTGCACTTGCCGCCTGCATGCAATAAATGACATCCTCGGCACATATAAAGCTCAGATCATTGTTTATATTTGTTATTTTTTGTTATCCACAGCTTTTTTGTTATCCAGTGACTGTGCAGTGAAGACTGTTTTCGAAACCATAAGGCTACCGTAATGTTTCATTGTAAATAGTTTCATAATTTTGATCTATCATGTTCTTGGCGATTCTGCTTTTTGCAGCCGTTTAGCATGGCAAGCTTAGTGTTCAAGCATTTTGCATTAGCCAGACACCTTAGTTAGTCAGGCACGTTAGCTATGCGAGAGTTGCTAATTATCCCCTCATTAAGAACTAGGCACAGACCGGACGTAGTCCGGACAATGATGTTAGAGTAGATGTCGATGTCAATTTAGACTAGATGTAGTGCGGTTAGAAGGCCGTCTTGTGGTGAAGCATTTTTTTAGTGTCCATGTTACCAGTTGGTATCGAGTGATAGCATACGATGAGCCCAAGTCTCACTGTTTAAAAGCAGCCAAACATGTTCTGCTGATTCAGGAGATATGCGAGGACCCTCGGCTTTTCGTAGGAGGTACCAGTGTGGGTGATGTGGAACAGGGTCGCCTCGGCAACTGCTGGCTGGTTGCTGCCACAGCTTGCATCGCTAGTCACAAGTCATCGTGGAAAAAGGTAAGGTTACTTCTATAAGCTCTGCTTAATCTCATTTGTTCGCCTGGTAATATTGCTGCTACAATATATACTGTAAACTCTAGGTAAGGGCATGACTTATAGGTACACCAACAGCTGGCAAGGGTTTGCTACCTATCATATGGCTCCCACAGAGTCGATGGGCTTTGCCGACGCATACTTTTTAAGGTTGCCGAACCTTTTGAAGGATGAATCAACATTGACCTCTCTTGGTTCCTCTTCTGGTTCATAACAGTGGGACAGATCGATAGCCTCATTCGGTATCCCATGCACCTCGCTGTCGCATTGTGCTCTTCTTTTAATTTATATACTGAGCAAAGATCCGCCCAGACTTCCGTGCTGGTATCTTTTGCCGAAAGGCAGTAGTTTATCGTCTGATTAATTAAGAGTTACAATCCAGTCATTGGGCTGTTTTTCGGTGGCAATCAGAAGCTGTATTGTTCAAGAGAGTAGAAAGATAAGAAAACCTTAGCTGTAGTAGCTGTAATGTTGTAGCTGTCATTTTGTGTATCGATTGAGATACCACACATGCCTACATGTATCCGACAACTTCGAAATAAGGAATACCACTAGTCTTATCACCATTGGAGTACCAAGGCTTGTATTTCCATTTTCAGGTCCTCATTTAATAAGGTACACTATTGTGGTAGCTACATTTTAACCTAGCCACATTTGCTGTCTGCATTGCTCACAAGCCACTTGCCTGGGTTTATTTTCAAGCCTGTCTGTACCGGAAAGCGCCGTGATAGTCATGCAGATGTTCTCACTGCCCTCCCCTAATTAGTAGCCTTATAATTAGCATAATGGCAGAGAGGCCAAGCATCTCATGTACATGTGAATCACAAAAACCACCCACCTCATGCTGTCAGCTTGGGATCAAGGCCGGATGTAGAGGTGTATGTCTGAAACTGGTGTTCATGTGTAGGTTTGCCCCACGACAACCCAGGAGGTAAGATACTCGCTGCTCTTAACGACCGAAGTCGTGGGTTCCATTCCTGCAGTGTGCGATCATTTCTTGTCCACGGCAAGCAGTGGTGATAGCCGTTAAGGCTCTTCTACCACTATAGAATCGAGGCTGTTAAATATGCTAATATTATTATATTATTATTACTCTTTTCGTTTGTTGTAAGTTATCCTCTTTAGGCTGTGCGTGGATTGGTTTGAAAACTAGACCTAATATGTGATTCATTCTTAAAGTTGGCATGCTGCAACCATATCTTGCTTGGATGGGACCAATATTGTGTAAGATTTATCATTTCTTACCATCTATTCATATTTCTGTATTCCAGATAATCCCTAATTCCGATGACCAAGAGTGGGACCCAAAAACCCCCGAAAAGTATTGCGGCATTTTCTGCTTTCGTTTCTACCATCATGGCGACTGGGTCGATGTGGTCATCGACGATCTGCTGCCCACGATCGGTGGCAAGCTCATATACATGCATTCGCAGACGCCTAACGAATTCTGGAGTGCGCTGCTGGAGAAAGCCTATGCTAAGTACGTGCATTCTTCTTTGGTTACTTCCTATGTTGTAGGTGCTGTACTTGAATTTCAAGACTGCTGATTTAACGTCAGTCACCGTTCTCATTGTGATATCCATTTGTTTTGGTTTATGCGTGCACGCCTGTTCATTTTGTAGCATCCTTTCAGAGTTTTCTTTCTAAATTGGATGTAAGTAACTAACTTTCTCTTTACGAAATTTATCTGAAAGCTTAAGTAATGCCTATCTTGCCTTGCTTGCTTAACTAGACGGTCGAAATGTGTTTGATGTTCCAGTATATGGGCAGATCGATTACAATTTTATACCAAAACTTAAAATCTAGCAAGGACGTCTAGTAATATTTTTAGAGCAGACCACTCCAGAATCAGCAACCGCTGCTGCGAGTGTCTGATGGCCTACTCAGGGATGCAGCCTAAACTAAAGTCTCTCTGCTAGTTCCGCTGGATCTCACGACAGAATGGGGTGCCATTGATCTCTAATTCTTTTCGAGGGCCTATCATCTTACCTGGGCATCCACTGGCACTGGACTGCAATAGTTTAGGTCATATCTTAGTGAGAGATTTCAGAGGATTAAAGTCCAGTGAGACTTAAAGTCTGGGGTACCATTCATTCGAAAATTCATTCCCGAAACTGCCGATATGATCGCCAAGCACTACCTAGGTTTTTGTTTTTACGTAGGTGACGCACAGCCCATGCTTAGATTACCACATTTCTTCCTTTCAGCGCGCCGAACTCTCTATTATCATACTTTGCAGTACGCGTTGCTGAAATTCACAATTGGATGGCAGCAACACTTCTCAAGTTATATGACTGTAAAACTAACTTAATAGAGGAAAACCTAGTGCTACTCAGAAGTTGGAGGTTTTAGCCTTCAAAATGGGCTTCAAAATGCTTAGCTAAGGAAACCACTGCCAAGATGGGCATACATTTGTGAGTTTTTTCTAGAGCTATGCGACTCACTACACTCAGGTCTTCGTGCCCATGTAATAAGATGCTTACATTTGATACTAACCTCTGCAGCCGTACTTGTCTGTCACGAACGCTGCCGCAGCCATATGGTACCACTTCTAACCAATTGCACGGGTCCCTTATGCAGCGTATTGACTTTGAAATTTTTCACTCAATTCTCTTGCTCTAGCCTAAATAACTGAATTGTTTACTCCGTATGCTTTTCGTAGTAACTGAATTGTTTACTCCGTATGCTTTCCATCGTAGCACCAGCTCTTCTGAATCGAGTCTGTTAACCAACGTCAAATGATTTAGAGAGCAAGATTTTAGTGGGCATGCTATCAAAGCTTGGAGCTCACTACCGATTGACTTCTCAATATCTGTTGACTTGATGTTATATGTTATTTAAAAAGAAGCTAAAACCCCACTTGTTCGTCATAGTATTTGCTCCATACGTATAAATTGTCATTCAATTGATATAACTCTGTGTTTAGCTTTTCACAAACGAAATATTTATTTCTTGTTCACTTTTGGTCGATCTCGATTTCTAATAATCGAACTGTTGCTGCATCAACAAGACAGGAATTTAGTTTTAAAAAGCTTAAACTTATTGCATATGCTGACTGATTAAAAAATTTGATGTCTTCTGAACGAATGACGAGGAAGTTCTCATTAGCAGAAAGGTCTGATTCAATAGAGGTATTGTGAAAAATGCACCCTGGTGATCAAGAACGGAATTCCATATGAATGTACAAAGAGCATGGTCTTTAAAAAGTGAGATTTAATGGTCGCATGGCTCGGACTAGACTCCATTGTTTTAATCTATGATTCAAACAAGGTCATGGTATCGTCTTTTGAGTCATCCAAGATACGCAGCATCCCCAGACGGATAAATACTATTCAAATCTAGAGAAAAGTTGAAGAGGAGTCCCCCAAAACTGCGTTCTCTGTCATTCTTGCTATGGATTCCGTTGGTTTTTCGGCGAAGTGCTGATTCATCAAATGGTCTGTGCACTTTACCATCCAGCTGCTGGGTTTGAGTCTTTCAGCAGCAGTTTTTTGTTGGTCTGCAGGAGCCAGCCGACCCAGGGCTCCCTCTTTCGACTGAAAGAGTGTGTCAAGTGGCTGGGCTGACTGACACGCTCTTGACAAGCTCAAGGTGTGGTTACCTTGGGCGTTTTAGTGGCTGCTCTCAAATTAGAGTGAAAGCCCTGCTAAGATTTTATGTTGCTATATAAACGAACCTGCTAAATCGGCTGATATTTTAATTCTTTTCATTGATGCTTTTACGAGTCTACAGAATGACTACTGCAGCATTTTTGGAAGAGCTGTTGCTTTAATCGTGCTTCCCCAGTTGTCCACCTGAATTTTCCCGATTTTTCAGTGATTAAGCCACATTGCTGGGATGGTATTGGCTCAAATTTGAGAATTTAAGATGGGAATTAGTTAGAAAATCTCAGTGCATTATTTAACTTATCTCGGAGACAGAAATGGCATATCCGCACTGTTACAAAGATTTCGGTTTCCTGAGAAGTACATTTGAGGAAAGTGACAAATGTACATGCTCGAAAAATTTGCTCCATCATTCGTCTTCGTCATCTGAAGTATCCAAATTTCAATTAACCAGAGAGGATGCTACTTGTCACTCAGGGAAAACAATTGTATGAGACGACCTTATGGCTCAATAGGTAAGGCGGTTGCCTTTCACGACCTCGGCGCCCGAGATCGTGGGTTCAAATCCTGCGGTGGGCAATGCTGTATTGCTGCTGCAAGCAGTGGTAGTAGCCTTTAAGGCTGTTCTGTCGCTATACAAAGAGAGGCCGTTAAATCAGCTAGTACTCATCATCTGACTAGGCTAAATTAGGCAGACATTATTTAACCGCATTGATGACGTGCAAGGAGTAATAATAATAATAATAATACATTTGTATAGCCCCCTGATAACTTAATCCTTTTCTAGGAACTTAACATTTGCTACAACACAATAGATAGAAAATAGGTCGCCTTTCGATATTTCTAATTTGACCCGACCTTGGGCACTCCTCTTTTGTCATTACTTTGTTTGACCGTGGTAGTCTCTGTTGGGCATATGCTCGTGCTTGTTGAGTCAGTCACCGCTTGATGCAAATCTCTGCCTGAAGAAAATTAACTGGCACTATCGTCACTGGCGCAAGCTACGAACTATTGCTGAATTGTTTCATTGTGCAGGGTGTTTGGATGCTACGAAGAGCTTGACGGCGGAGGGCTGGAAGAAGCCCTGGTGGACTTCACAGGCGGTATCGCCGAATCGATTGGAATACGCGATGAGGGATATGATGCTGAGGACGTCAAGCGCCACGATCTTTTCGAGTTGCTTACGGAAGAGATAAAGAATAAATCGCTCATGGCTGCAGCTATACCGGTAATTTGCTGGTAATACTTTCTGGCAGCGAGAGCTGTGACATATAAGTGCCCTATAAGCCTGATGAATGCACAACTGAAGCAAAATGGCTCTTCTGTATGGGGCTTCTTCTTGTTTACAGGCCACTGGCGCAGAAGACATGGAGGCTTCAACACCAGAAGGTCTTGTCAAAGGTCATGCTTATAGTATTACTAATGTTAAGGCAGTTGCACTTGCTGGCTCGGGTTTCCTCAGCTTGTTTCGCAAGGAACACCTTCCTATGGTGAAGTTAAGGAATCCGTGGGGTCGATTTGAATGGAAAGGTGCATTCAGCGATGCTTCGACAGAATGGAATAAGGTTAGCAAGGCAGAGAGACGCAAGCTGGGAGTTGATGTCGAAGACGACGGTGAGTTCTGGTAAGTTTCTACTTCAAGCTGATCTTCTTTGAATTTTAGCATGCGATGTTCAGTAGCATACGGCTCAAGGTTCATGAAGATTAATCCCGTGTTTTCATGTTTCCTTACACTATGTTGGGGTATGTGAAAATATAAGATTATTATAAGAACAATACTAATGATACATTTATGTAGCACCTTCAGAGAACTTAATCGTGCTCTCTCCCTCTCTCTCTCGCTAGGCACTTTATGTATGCTTCCAAGGAAGCATAACTATAGCGGTAGCATGGTAGCATTGTACTAAGCATGGTAGTGGTAGCATTAGTGGTTGCATGTACTGTGTCAGAATGCATAATATGTTCAGTTGTAACATGCACAGTGTCAGCACACAAACTCGCAATGGGTACATCACAAGGTAACCAAGACCTGCTACTTTGAGGCTATAGATTAGTTCTACTCTGGGCAGCTTGCTGCTGTTGGTGGAACTTGTGACAAGAGATTCGCAATACTGCTTTGATGGTGCTGCAAACGGCTTTAAATTGATGGAGAATGACGTACAATTCACCCTACCACAAGTTTTTACAGGCCTTTCGGCTGCAACTTTTACCAAGATAGAGAACTACCAGCCAACTATTAGCTTCAAGTGAAAATGCGCGCCCTAAACTAGCCCTGTGCAGTGACGGAATGTGATTTTAAAGCTAGCGAGTCTGCCGTAGATTCTGCTTAGGCAATTCGGACCTTTCAGTGCTAGCCCGAGTATATGGCATGAGCTACTGACCTGATGACCCTCTAGTGTGCTAATGCCTCTGGTCAGTTAAAGAGCAAACAATGAAGACAAACCTAAGGGTCCATTCTCTGGTCCACATCGTACAACTTACTGCCGGTTCCCAGGGCCTTCTATTAGCTATGTTGCAAAAACAAGGGCTTCCCTAGATGAACGGATGTATACTTCCGTGATGCACATGCTTGGATGGGGTAGGCAAAGTTTTGCGAATTAATTAACATTTTATATTTCAATGCACAATACAATGCCAACCCCAGCACGTTGCAAATCCTGGCCAAGGCATAATCTCCTTCTGCGAATGGTGCCTTGCTGTCCAGTATTGACATGATCATTTCACTTACCAGGAACACCAGCAAGATGCAGCCACCTGAAGCTGGCGTTGTCGCACTTAGGTTGACCTGCTACGGCATTCAATTGCTAGAAGGTGTATGGTTCATCGCTACTTCCCAAGTCAAAATCACCCCTGAACCGCTTACCAGCTAGTCATAAACTTGCACACATAATATTAGATTTAAACTGCTAAGGATAAGACTAGGCTGCTGATAGGCAGCTCAGTCTTATCTTTACCTTTAGTAGTTTGGTATTTGTAGATCGGTAATAGATCTGTATTTGGGCTGCCTATCAGCAGCCCAATACCGATCAACAGCATGCCGTTTTTTAACACACACTCATGGATATCATTTTGGGGCACGACTGTACTCCAGACTGTGCATTAGTGTTAGCACAACTTGCAGACCTTACTAAGCGAAGTGCGATCCTTCATTTTAAAGTAATGGCCGGCTGATGTAACAAAGTCATTTACGTAGCCACTGAAGAGCCTGGGCGGCTGTCACCCCCATTACAGTGGGCAGTGAAGGATTGCCTTCTGAAGGACCAAACCACGACCTGGGTCATTAGGGGAACCACCACTGGGCTAGGACTCAGAGAAGCAATTTAGAAGTTTATCGGTCTTTGTCAATCAATACTCTATTGCCAGACTGCTCATTAGCAGAACAGATCAAAGGATGCAGTCTTGTAAAGTGACAAGCATTTTTCTTTATCTACGGTCATAGGGATTGACACCCAAGGATACTTCAGCAGGCTGCTGAGGCCATGCCCCACTCACTGCACAATACCATACCCACCGTGTTCATTCTCGAGTTAGACTCATACTGGCATGCCTATATTTAGTGCCCATTAAAATCGTTATTGGCTCGATTCATCAATTACTAGTTATGCTATTCCGAAACTCCGTGCAGGTATGACGGAGCATCAGTAGTGCTACGTGATAGCTAGACACATAAGAAAACAAACGCAAAACCAACTAACAAACAAAGGTCCGGTGACACTTCTCAATTTATATGCTGTTTAGAAGTTATGCATGCATGCACCAGAGAAGATTATTATGCATTGATTCGCTCCCCTCGACATAAATGTTCCTGCCGGTCCAGAAAGGTTCCTGCACAATTGAGATTATAAATACAGGGAAGATGAAAAAAGAAGGTCCACTTAATTTCCTCAGTTCTCTAACAGCTTGTGTTTATTTTTAATTTAGGATGCTGTTTGATGATTTCTGCAAGCACTTCGTGCAGTTGACAGTGTGCAGGGTTCTAAACACATCTTGGCTGTCTGTCAGTAAGACATATACAGAAAGTAGATTTCGTGATGAATGGAAAACACCGTCAAGAGCTGGAGGCTGCGTGAATAATAAGACGAGCTACCTGCAGAACCCCCAGGTAAGAATACAGTATTGCTGTGGTATAATTTTTGTAAGTATGTTTTGTCGTTCTCTCTAATGTTCTCTAAATTATCTCCTGCATCTAATGCTTAAACCTGTGCAGTGGCCAGTATAGCATACTATAGAGAAATCTCCGAGGTAAAGTTCTAGTAAAGTAAAATGTTCTCAGCAGGTGAATATTTTGTGTTTTTTGGAGCACGGTCTCGTCTGATCATGTTTCTTGGATATTAAGACCCGTATGCACGTGACGTGCATGACTTCTATTGTAGAATTTAAGGCACCAGTGCAAAATTTACAAATCGTGGTGTTTGAAACACGGTAGGCTGTATTAATTGGTTGTGTGACTTTACAGCTGTTTCTCTGGCCAATGTGAGGTTAGTATTTTTTCTACTAACGAAACCATTTGACAATGAAAGCGATGCATTGTTAAGCAAATGACATTTCAAAATGTAAACACCGAGCATAATGTCTGATAACCAAGCTGAATGTTAGCCAATACTTACGACATGATTGAGTATTATCATGAAATGACATGTCTTGACGCGAATGCTATTATAACGGTTAGCAGCACCAAAGAGTGTGCCCAGTCAATCATCAATCCAGCACAATAGAGGAGTCAGAAGGCTTGCTTGCATACCGAGAAGTGGTAAGCCGATGCTTGCTCTACTCAATGACGTATACGACCTGCTTAATATTGAAGCTGGAGTTGGGCCCCTCATGTTCGACTTTGACTAAAGTGAAACTTGCCATATGGCAGCAGACGTTGCCCTGTTGATAGCATTGCTCCATGTCAGCTGACTCACCGATCTCAACATGCTACACGTAACCTATGATAAGTTATTTAATTACTGTCTTTTGAAAGGGTATCCATGAAAGGCAAGTAAATATACCAAGGGTATAGTGATAATAGAAATAAAAATATGCATTCGTGTAGTATCTTTAACCAGTACATTACTTTCAAAGGGGCACTTTACATATGCTGGAAAGTAAGCATTTCAACCGATTCTGATAGTGCACCATTTCATCATGTGTAAGGACACAGACTGCCACCCACACGGACGAAGCAAATGCTGTGAGTAACTAGTTGATTCTCAGCTTTCTTTTTAGATGACTTCAACCTAGAGGATAGCTTGATGTCATTTGGTAGCGAGCTCCTGGCATTGGGAGCATAGCGATTGAAAGCTCGGTTTCAAAACGAGTTTTGGTTAGTTAAAGACACTGCTAAATGACTACATTCAGAAGGGTTGACTGTGCAAAGTGAAATCCTGGGACTATATGTTTCAGATAGGTAGGCCGTAGTAAGACAGTTAATTTCCCTACACGTGAGTGGCAGTATACAGAAGTCGATGGGCTGCTCGATTAGGAGTAACTGAACGTCGGATAGAAGTTCTACTCCCTGGCAGATGCAAAGTTCACCATAGCTGCGCCGGGAAGGGATTAGGGGTTGATTCTGGCTGAAAGTATGTCTACGGATATATGTCTATGAACCCCTTCACCATCACCGCGAGAGCCTACTAGCCCTCGTGATTCAGCTAGAGTAGAGGTCGGCAAGCTCTGGCCTTTAGGCGAGATCCGGCCTCGCGACCCCCTAGTTATTAATTGATGGATCCGTAGCCTAATTGATTCGTCGCGGTTTTCCTCCCCTTTCACTATAGATGTACTTTGACTTACGAGTATCCCAACTGACGAGTCGTCGAGGCAGGAGCCCTTTCTTGGCTGCTTTTTGCTTTGAGTTGAGAGCTAACAGTTATTGTGCTTGATTTTGCTTCGCACATTTCGCAGTATGATTGCAGAGCTGCGACTTTGCTTTGCACGCGGCTAGCGGCTGCAGCCCTTAGCTGTAACGGATTTGCTCCAGAAAATGTTAATGCAGAGGTCGGCAAAATCCGGCCTTTATGCCAGATAGGCCCTAGCTAGCAGTCCAGTCTGGCCTAATGCCACTCTAGTTATTTATAGTTGAATCTGGCCTAATTAATAATTATAATAATGAAACATTATATTTAGTAACCTGGAGAGAACTCAATCTCTGTCTAGGCACTTTACACTTGCCTCAAAAGAAGCACGATCGAATGGTCAGTATCTGAATTGTTGCGATTTTGTTCCCCTTACTGTCGGTTTCAGTTCAACTGTTCCCCCATGTATATTTTCAGAACTGATGTCAGGCGCTTGTATGAACGAAAGGGCATGGCCGGGTTGGGGTGAGAGACGTCTACCCCTGTAATTGCCATGTCTGTGAGCCAGTTGGGGCTTTTTGTTTGTTTGTTCGTCTGGTCACGCCCACTCGGGCAGGCAAGCAGAGTGGGGGCGGTTTCTTCTGGCCAATATGTCTTCGTGACCTCTTGAAATGGCCTAGTTGCCCGGAACCTTTGCCAGCCTCTGAGCTAGTGGCTTATCGGGTGGCAGCACTAGGGCCTAGCTTTAAATCGTTTCTCCTGATTTACTAGATGGGGCTAAAAATACTGCTGGGGCCCTTTCATGTTCATATTCGGGGTCGGTTTCGAAAGGGTTCGAACAATTTTTAAAGGCAGCCATAATTTTTTTCGAGTTGCTACTGAGGCGACTCATTTTAGGAAGCTCTGAGGATGCCTGCCGAGTAGCCGACCCTCGGCACACAGCTTCAAGCCCCCAAATTGGCATAAACATTTCTTATCGAATTTCAGCAAATGTTGCCCATGTAGAGGTGGTGAATAACAAGTTAGAAAGGAGGCCGAGGCAGGTAGATTTTGAAATGTAAGCCATGACTTTGTACCACTCCCCTCATGGTCAATCTTTGGCTAGCTGTGCCAAAATAATGGTTATGTCCTTGATATACGCGCCTAACAATAAGCTTTTATGAACCTTGAACGAAAAGAAAATTTCTGGATCTTGATGACAAGTATATGTACAGATTATATCTTTTTGCAAATTGGAAAGATTTGGTGAGGTCAGCAACAAGATGTCTGGCTCAGACCTGTTCTAAACCGATATAAGAGTGGGCATTGTCATGCCATAGCTTGCTAGATTGCTCTCTGAATGAGGTGAAATTCTTTTTAAGAACTCAGCTCCACGGCAGATGGCCTCCGGTCGCTCTGTATTTTTAATTTGCGTTATGTCTATTCTTGACTCACAGATTTTCAGATTAAGATTCCAGCAGCAAGTTTTATATTGCATGTGATAAGCAATCGATGTCATTCACTAATGTACCAGCATTTTTGTGTCTCGTGCCATCTGCAATGTCAGCCCTACTCAAGATCACCCTAATGCCCATTCTCTATAGATAAACAGTCGAATGTAAATTTCAAAGTATGTCAGTTACTTTAGACCGGAGGTGTGTTCTACCTGTCAATAGTGATCAGCTGACGAATGCTATGCACTTTAGGTCACTAAGTAGCTGATATAGATAGCCAGGTCACTATTTTGTGTAATTTCTGTCTTGAACACAGTGCATTGCAACTGTATACTTGATTCGACAGGTATGAAACCTGCTATAGTTCATCCTACTTCTACTGGTTGATACTTGTAATAGCTCACAAAATGCCGGCAGCTAGAGGGATTCCCTAAGAAGCTGTCCAACTGCCCTTGAGGGGGTGCACCTCTGGTGCACATGCCTAAAGTGTTGGTGGAGGCATACTGGATAGAAGCTTGTAAGCTGCGGTCGTGGTTTCTACCGTTTGCTGGCCGGGCAAATCACCGTTGCTACTCACACACATGGGCTCCAAGTGAACTTGGTCTATTAGTGCATGTATCTTGGTTCCCGTAAAGAGCCGAGGCCATTTGCTAGGAGGCTGGTATTTCCCAGTCGCCACTATTTTTGCAGGGTGCCAACAGTGCCCTCTCCGCCTCTCATCCTCCTACCCCCTCCCCTCTCTTTTTTCTCACTCTCTTTCTCTCTCGCTCAAATCACCCTTACATTCTCCCTCTCTTCTCAGAACCTTTTCTTATCTTTCTTTATTTCACCCTACCTTCTTCTAGATGTGTAGATTTTCTGTAAGTATGTTTAGCCTGACACTATCTATTAATGTTTGAACTAAGACCGGTATATATATACCGGCTCATATTCTATCACTCTGGTGTAGTGTGGCATAGAAACAGACCATCCTTACGTAAGTTGCTTCGTCATCGCCTCTTCGCAGGAGTTGTAGTCCTAATAGTTTTGCTAGAGTTTGCGAAGGTACGAGCAGAGCTTTCGACAGTCCCTAACCTTGACCGGAGCTTCCTGCTCCTGCCTCGGTCTAATGGTCTGCACCGTACATTATCCACAGATGAATGGTCGTATGGAGTATTGCATTTTCTTGTGTGTGCCGTACATAAATCGTGCACACCACATCAAATGTTTAACGTGGTCGTCCAAAGCATAAGTTAGCCACGGAGATTGGTGCATTTTACTCGCAAAGAAAGAGCAAAATAAAAACGTATTCTCCAACTGTTACAGATAGTATTTATCGGTATGATCTCTCGGGCTTCCGAAAGCGCTCTTTTCAGGTTTACCTATAGACTTGCAGGCAGTCTCTCTTGGAGCTGGCTGTTCATGCGCGATGTTTTCCTTGGGCTCCAATGTGGTGCTACTGCTCTCATTAAGGCAAGTGATTTACATGAACATTTTCATCCTTTATGCTTAATGTAGGAACTACTAATATAGCCTTCATTCTATGAACTTACTTCGTATTTTAACCGCGTATGCTTGCAGGTTTTGGTCTTAAAATCAGTGCTAAATAATGCACGCGTCTTCTAGCTTATGTTGCATGGACTAGGCTACGTTATGAGACGAATTTCAGCCTGAACAAAGCAAACGATATTCCGGGAGCTTAATTTATGCACGGCTTCCTCAGCATCGGTCGATGCCTCATCCAATATGACCATGCAGCCGATAGGTTCTGCACCAAAATTCTAGCAATTAGGAAGCGCCTAGTCTTAATGCCAATTCCAGGGTGATATACAATGCTTCGTTCTTTATTCTTTGTTCTTCTTTGTTCTTCGTTCTTTAACCTTTCAATTATTATTTACGGTAACATTGGAGATTTTTGTGGGCTGCGGCCTCAGTATTCTTTGTAACTGGAAGAGAGCAGTGTCAGGGTGTGGGTGAGTAAGGTGTGTGCATGCACGCACAGGCACTCATACCCGTGTGCACAAATACGGAACCACATATTGAGATGGAGATAAGCAAATACGCACACAAGACAGATGGATACAAAAACACTCGCAGAGTTAGAGAGGGGGAGAGAGAGCGAGAGCAAGAGACCCAGGTGCACGGTATAGGCAAAGTAGAACGTAGGAAAGGCATGCATACTGAAATGCAAGACGGAAAGAAAGAGCAAAAGAGAGAAAGGGAGATGTAGGAGCAGCAAACGATTGAAGATGGAGAAAGCAGAGAGATGGAAAAATGGGAGAAGGTAAGAAGGATGCTCGTAGGCTGAGGTAATTGATTTGTGCTGCAGCCACCCCTTTTTTTGCAGACTCAGATTAAGACCTGGGCCAGTTTGTCTCGACACTCACGAACAGCAGAAAGCTAAAGCAGCTCGAGTTCTGCGATAGCCTGTACTCGACTGATGCTATGCACAGACAACATAGGCATTGAATTTGTTCGACTACAAGTATTTTTTGCAGAGCTGTCTTTACAGTATCGATGGTTAATTTTTTGCTGCAAATCTGTCTTTATAGTTTGCCTTTTCTGTCACCAAAGAGACGGATAACGTGCTGGTCAGCTTGGAGCAGTGTGTGGACAATCGGTCTTCTGAAAAACCAGCCATAGGATTCCATGTGATGATGGTGAGTTGAGATTAAATTTACTAACAACTGAATCCTTCTCGAATCGTCATTAGTGCGTGTTTTTTCTGTTTGGACTTAGGTGGAGGAGAACCGCATTAGCCGTCTACATGAAAAGCAGAAAGTAGTCAGCTCGTCAATATTCAAGAATAGCCGAAGTGTTTTTGGTCGGTTTGAACTAGTTCAAGGGCGTTACGTCGTTCTTCCGTGCACGTTTGAACCCGGCATCGAGAGGCGGTTTCTGCTGCGCGTCTACACGGGGCAGTCAATGAACAGTAGGTGAGTGCTGAAGTGGAGAGCTACCTGACTAGTGCATCCGGTTAGTCCATCTGACTGCTATCTTACCTGATTGACAAGCCTACAGGAGACTTTTCTTGCTGCTGACCTGATTTATTTTGAAAGGATGTGATAGCAGGCCTCCTAGTGATGGCACGTAATGGCATATGACAAGTCAGCTTGTGGTATGATATCTCTTTCATTTAAGTCCTTAAAGACTCAATGGTGTAGTCATCCAGCTCTGTCAAAAATCTTGTTAGCAGAACTGTCATTCCAAGGCTTTAACTTAAGCACACTCAATTCAGCCATCTCTGGGCTAGATCTGTTGATCACATGACAGCAGACACTGTGCTCGAAGTGCTCAAGCAAGCTCTAGTGCCGGAGCGATCGTACTTCTAAAAGAGCTGCAGGCAGTGCATGTGAGATGGAAACAGCAGTTGTACGGTTATTAGCAATCGGTTGAAAATGTGTCTGCAGTTTTCGCACAAAGTAATTTGAACAGCTATTTGTTGCCAACGCTTTCCAGCGATCTCGGTCACCTGTACTGCAGCGTTTTTTTGCAAATAGGCTTACCGCCTAGGCATACTTCTTGCTGGGCGCTCTGCCCCAGCGCTGGAGCGGCGGCTCAGTGGCGCCGTCACTAAAAGCATAGTGCACCCGGCTAGTTTATTGGCAGACATTAGACTGCCAAGGAACACGAAAACAGACGAAACATAATAATATTATGAAGAGACAAGAGAATCAGGTTAAAGCACAAGGTGATGAGTGGAAGCAATAGGTGAGCACTTTTTAAACCACGGAAGCAGACCTAGTGACTATCATGACTTGTGACACCTGTTCCGCTTCCGGACTGAATGCAGTGCCTGTTAAAGCAAGTGGTTTGATGGAATGAAATTTGTGCTTTGTTATTCTCTTGTTAGAGCGTTGACAATGGACCACCCGAGTAAGGCAATCTGCTGTGGTCTGTGCGTACGGCCTTACTTGTTAGCGACCAGAGTGCAATTCGTCAACGCATCTGGACTTCCGGCTTCTTCTTCAGGTATGCCAAAATTGCCGTTTTCCTTTATCGTAACACCTGTAATGATATGTATATTTCACGTCGCATTCAGTTATTCCTGCTTATCCGACCATACTTATATTTCCAGCATAGAGCCTCACAATGCATTACCCAGATTAACAGTAGTGCGACTAATTGTATGACTAATTGATTGCCTCAAGTTGATTATAATTGCTCCGAACTTTTAATTGATTTGGCTGAGCCGAGTCAGGCGGCCATCATCATGCTCCTCATGCAAGTGAGCCGCTGTTGATCTGCGGAGGCACTTGCTGTAGTTGGAAGAATTATAGCGGTTACTTTTAGAAAATGACGGTAGCGTTACACATTCGGTTGATGTCCGAGCAAACCTCATCGGGGAGAAAGGCAAGACTTTATCTTTGGTTCTTTTTTTGGCTCGTTAGAAACTTGATGGAATTTAAGAAATTTGGCTTTTTATGAACTCGTAACCCAAATATTCCTGTTATTTTTATGTATTGGCAACTTTTTCACGTTTTAAATATTGTACACAATAGTTTGGCCGATCTTTGAGCTACCGCACAGGATTCTAAGTATTTATGAATGTGCACACTTTAATGACCCGTTACCTAAGGCTTAAGAACTGGGATTACACGGCTAAAATATAAAATGTCTATCTGTAATTCCACAAATCTACACAAACTAAGTGGGTATTACGAATGAGAGTTTTGTATAGCACACTCAAAGCCTAAGTCCAAGTTAGTCTATGCATTTGTGACATCCCGTCTTGACTTCTGTAACTCACTGCTTGCTGGCCTACCGGCATGTGCAATCAGGCGATTACAGCTGGTGCAAAACTCCGCATCTAGGCTTGTCTCGCCGTTGCCACATGACCACTTCTCGCCTACCTGCACTGGCTACCAGTCGAGCACTTTTAGGTCACTTCATTCTTTGGCTCCAGTCTATATCTCAGATCTACTCCCCCACCAGGCCAAGCATCCTACCGCCCGCTTTTCGGAATCCACCAATATCTCGTACAAACCTCATATCTTTTGGAGACCGTGCATTTAATTCGTATGCTCCCAAAGTCTGGAACTCCCTCCCGACTTGCGTCAGAACGTCCCCTGACTTGACCACATTTAAAAAGAACTTGAAAACACACCTGTTTAGGACAGCATTTAGTGTGTCCCTTTGACTCGTCCTTTATGTGCTTATGCGTGCTGACACCGTGCATGCTCCCACTAACCACATTTGCATGCTGACCCTGTGCATGTCACCCTAACCATGTTATTCATGTTGTTTATCAAGCATGATATTACTCACCATTCAATCGCGTTTCCCTTAGCAGCAAATGTAAAGCGCCTAGAAAGAGATCGAGTTCTCTGAGGGTGTTTTATCAAGTGCATTATTATTATTATTTTGATAAAGCCTAAATGGTATTCAGTATGCATTCGGTAGCCAACAGACTTCCATCTCATGAAAAGAAAGAAAGTGAGAAGCAGAGCTGAATTAGGATAGCAGTTCCGGTAGTGAGTAGCATGAAAGTAGCAACTCAGGACGGCTGGAAAAAATTGCCATAGTTGGCAGCAGGAAAGTAGATGTCTTTGCATAAGAATTGTAGAACCCACTTCCACTGTCTAGTTCCTGCTGAGCAAAAGCTTTTGTGGCCAACGGTCTTTAAGCAGAGGAACGGAACAGCTAATATGGTGTCTGAGAGAGCCTGAGGGCACGAGGAGGCTGAAACTGGTGCATAAGTTAAACTAGGTATGAAGGAGCCAAGCCGTGGCAGGCCTTGTGGGTCTGCGTAAGAAATTTACTCTGTATCTGTTGATAAACAGTGAGCGATCGAAGCTCTCAAAGCAAAGGAGACACATGGTTAAAGCTCTGGGATTTATTAACTGGCCTTGCAGTTATGTTTATCACCAGTTTCAGTGGCCTAGTGGCTTTTTTCGGTAGCACAGCCAAATTGGAAGTGCGATATAATCTTCCCAAACAGAACCAGGGAGCAAGATAGATTTTTTCCAGGCCACCTGTATCGACAGTCCCTAATCTTAGATTTTTGATTTAACGTAATGGGTAGCTGTGGAGGTAGCCTTCCTAACGAAACTTTAAAAATCTAAGCAGCTTTCAGAGACGATCACTGAGTTCAGAGCTCAAAATGTCTTTTAGTGCAGCCACAAGCTTTGGTTGTCCTATGAGTAGCAGTTCAGTTTTTTCATCGTTAAGTTTAAGGGAATGTGAGAGCCAGTCTCCCTTTCCAGCTTAGCACTCTACTACAACTAAATGTAGCTTCACTGTAAAGTCTGCTGAATTTCAGCTGCGTAACATTGCAAAAATTAAGTTCTGCTTTAACAGGGATATAGCAACCAAGTTGGTCATTGCATTTGTTTCAGGTCTGAATTCTCTGACTCGCCACTTGCCTCTCTTTCAACATGTGATATAAAGCACTTCCATTAGGTGTCTATATTCGCGGCTAGGCTTATCTGTCGTTAACTTTGCAATCGCCAAATTGTACCACTTCTTGCCGAACTGCAGCGGCTCTAACTCAAGCGTATCAACTTGATTTGTGTACATACTATTGGTTTCCTTTATTCTCTCAATCTGACCCATGTTTCCCAACAACTTTCTAATCAGGCTAGGCATCATGCTGTCAGCATCTCCTGACTGAAGTCGCTTAGCTGTGTTTCTAACTAACATCACCCGAAGCATGGAACTCACTAACGACACCCCTTGACTTGAAGACATTTATAAAAATCTAAAAAAACGCACATATTTCTCACAGAATTTTCTTGGTCCGTTGGAATGGTTTTTTTGTGTGATTGTGCTTGTTGACACTGTGCATTTTATAACTGATCAGTTGATAGTGTCCTTTGCAGTATATGTGAGGTGCATAGAAACATATGCAGTTACCTTAGCGTGGTGTATCGACATTCTAATATTATTCCTATTCTCTCGAGTGACTGCAGGTAGTTGTCATGCATGTCTTCACTTTATCTTTATTGTAATGATCAGGAGTGTCTGCCCATGTAATTGATGTGCTGCTCAATAGTAGTCTTATGGACTACATATTTATGAAGCTATTTTTGGATGTGCTATTACTTATAACTTTTATCGGACATCCGGAGACGATTGAGTATTTATATTTTTCTCTGCAGGCGCAAGGCTCTACCTCGTAGTTCGATGCGAAGGTCAGACCGTGAAGATCCCGGCATGCAATGCCGAAGAGCAGCAGTGGACGTGGGACAGGTCGGTACTTTTCTTTCGCACCAGTGGACGGAGCCCGATTCAAGTACTGGTAAGTTTGACAGCCACGGACTCTCATGCTTAGTGAAGGTTTCCCGCGTTTTGTGCATGTTAACCTATTCAGTTTGCTAAAGTTGTTGTTCTTGTTTCACTGCAATTCTTCCGTGGCCCACCGTCATATTCCCAAGACTAACTTTAGTGAGTAGGTGCTTGCTGATTAAACAGCCTCTTTTTGTATAGCGACAGAAGAAGCCTTTACGGCTAATACCACCGCTAGCAGTGGCGATAAAGAATCGCCCACCGCAGGAATTGAACCCACGACCTCGGGAACGAGGTCGTGAAAGCAACCACCTTACCTAGTGTGCCATCATGGCTCACCATAGGTAGGCTCCCTTGTCATAAGCTCCGAGTTCTAATGTATAAACTTCGTCCGTCTCAGGTCATGGATGAGAAACCAATTACCGACAAATTTATGGGCCAGTTTACCATCAATTCGTCAGGAGCTTGTGAACTGGAAGCCACGAGCTTTGCACTGAAGCCGAAGAAGGAAGGAGACGTGCCAGTCGCTGGAGCAGTGGTTGCTGCTGTCACAACAAGGCGAGATCTGGACACTTTTTGATCCAGGGATACTTATTGTTTACTTACATTTTAGCCACAAATGTGCTGTCACTTTTTTATAGCCTTTGCCACCAGTTTAGCTTGGCGATGGCTACTAATGACCACGACTAATTAGTCTGTCATTAGCACACTTATCGGTTTCCATGTGGAACCTATAAGGTCTGCATAAATCGCTAAATATCTTTGCATAGCTTTCGTGCCATTGGGGAACGCTGGAAGCGCACACCTTCGTCTCTGGGTTGGCCGCATGAGTATTTTTCATCACAGGTCAGCCTGGCTTTGTCTTTTAAATAACCTCGTCAGCTCATTTCCTCGTGGTGGCAGTATATTTGCCTGGCTTTGTTTATTAAAGCATCGTTTTCAGTGTTATTTCGTTTTATCTTTCTGTATTAAGTATTGTTCGTTGGCTTGTCCTAAAAGCCGGATGTTCTAGCATGCTCATGCATCACACGGCAAGGCTTTGACTTAACCCTGAAACTACCCAGTTGATGTCAAGCCTGTCCGTGTCTAACCAGCTGCTAAAATGGCATCGTGACCGTGATCGTGGTCTTAAATTTGACTACATCGCTTTACAGTTGCCCATAGGGTGCCACTTTAGTTCCTATAAGTTATAGTTGACTTGAAGCAACTGGTGAGAATCAGTGCATCATGTTGGATCTAAAACGCTGTCTCTGATTGTCTCTGATAGGCTATCAGGTCCTTCTGTGTGCATAGCTAAACTGTCACCTCCTTGTCATGATTGTAATTAAATGTTAATGTAAGTACAATGCATTTGTTTAGTGCCCACGAGAACTTAATTTATACCCACGCGCTTCAATGATCTCCACCCATGCCCTTCACATATGCCGCACGGCTAGAGCTAAGGCCTTGGTTGTTAAAGATGAGTACCTTGACCCGTGGGTCAAACAAGGGGTATTCTGTGCTATGTGGAGAAGAACGCATCCCTCTCAACTATGCAATGAACGGTCAAGGCCTTTTCCTTGCGGCAGTTTCCAATGAAGCCGCAGCCCGAGTAATTCCCTGCGGGCACTCGGCTGCCAACATCGTACAGTGTTCCTCTCAAGAAAGATGCAAAGCAGCAGTAGAGAGCGATAAGAACACTGCTAACACTGGACGATAAGCAACACAAGAACACAAGCAGGCCTATAAACTTAATGTGCATGCACTGAGTGCTTACATTTTGTTGGGTTCACTTATTTGAGCAGGTGATGAGGAGAGCAGCTTACCTTTCCCTTTTCTCCCCTCCCTGCTAGGAGAGATCCGTAGTCTCTGTGACTATCAGGATCTCGGCTTAAGTTGAGTCAACTCATAACTGTTTTAACAGCTTCATTTATACAGTGACAGAGGATTCTAAATGCCTATAGCTGCTGCTTGCTGACGGGAATAAAGGATTGCAAGTTGCATTTGAGCCAAGCTGGTTTGGCCCAGTGTTTAAGGTGCTGGCCGCGACCAAGGTCAAGGTGAATGTAGTTAATGACCGAGATCACGGTCTCGAGCCTCGTGATATATGTGAAGCGCCTAAATAGAAAATACGATATCCCAGGGGCTATATAAATGCATTATACTTAGTATAGCATTCAATCCATGAGCTTCGTCATGAAGAGTGAGCACTCAACCCCTGAGCTATTATCTGCGGCATGGCTATGGTCACGAGTCTTCAGACATCTGCTGATAAGGCCGGCGATCCTCTACAGACTGGTCCGTTCTTTTGCAATTGGGATCTAGTGACGTTGGTAATAATACTGATGTTTTCTGGGTAGCTTGTACTTGTGTACCTAGTTTGCAATGGTAGTACTGAAACCGTGGTGGGCTGGCGTCGTTTGCACCCCTCAGCAAAGGCAGCAGGTCATTGCTTGAGAATGAGGGCATGGACAATGGCCTGATATTTGGTAGGTGAGCCCGAACCACTCGTTTTCTTCAATTGGAATTAGTACCCGAGGTGACCGAAGCTTACTTTGGAAATGATAGCTACATCGCAGTTCGAATAAATAGGACAGCTCTTGCAGCTTACGGAGCTCAGCAAAGTATGCCCGGGAAGAGCATGCGTCATGGCATGATGGTTGATGGCTAACAACAGAATACTGTTGTTTATACTTTAGAGTTAAAACCGCAGTTGCCCGATGCTTAGTTCGGAAATTACAGCCGCTTTGTGGTTCAAATATTTAGAACGGCTCTCTGAGCCTGGCCATTGGAGGCCATTGTTCGGGAAAGCACGTGCTACATTGAATGAAATTTGACTGGTAGTTTCGGAGCCCCATTATGTATAAGTTGGAGTCAAAACCATAGTTGCGAGAGAGTATTCTTTGTTAAAATGGCAGCTGTACCTTAGTGTCGTGCAGTTATTCGTGGGCGCTTTGCGCCCTGCTCCAAGCAGTGAACTGCTGTGAACAAATTACGTGAATCAGGGACGTTCTGCTTATACACAGTAAGAGCACTGCTGGCAAACAAAAGTGGCCTGAAAAAGTCCTAAAGTATAGTTAATGAGGCTGGCTCGGTTGCGTCATGCTTTTGAAATTACAATACACAAGTAATGTGGACTCGGTTTGACTCAGATTCAAACAACAAAAGTTCCAACTTTAGAAATCCCAGACCAACGTATGAAAAATTGCCCTCCTGGTTAACAACTTTGTTATTCTAGAAAAAGCTTAATGCGATAGAACCTAAACGTCAATAGCAATATTGATTGGAATTAAGCTAACTAAATCAGGTGTGGCCAGGTATAAAGTAATAATGTATAATGTAATCGGGTATAACGGGTATAATGTAACCGGGTATAATGTAATCGGGTACAACGTGCCCCCATAGAGGTTTAAAGGAGATTTGGGAAATCAAGCTAAAATAAATTTAATCGACAAGTCAACTATGAACAGGGCAAGCTATGCTTGAGATGTAGGCATGTATCCTCTTCTCTGTCTCAAACTAGTGTGACTGAAACCCAGGCGAATGAGCATTCAGTTATGAACATCTTAAAAATCGAATACCGTTGACCAGGCATACGTTCTTAAATTAGTTTGCAAAACAGATTTGAGTACAACAAATTTATTATTTCCTCGGTGAGCATAATTTCAGGTGTCTGGCATTTTTTTTTATTATTTTCCAAATATAAATCACGGTTGATGATTTATAGTGTATTTGCTTAGCTTTGGGTACGTCAGGTTTGGTAGATTTTCTGTATCAAAGATCGGCTGCACTATAAATTACCCGTTGCGTATAATGATATTGACTTTCATTAGGTTTACTTGTTATAGTTAATGACATATGTGTTGCATGTTATTTTTTGTAGAACATTAAGCCATTTTTCTGGTTGATATAGTTGTTTAAATTAACAAATATTTGTGATTTGCGATGCCACGGGAGTGCAAGAATTTTCAATATATGATAATATTAATAATAAAACACTTTATAGAGCGCACTCAGGGAACTCAATCTCTTTCTAGGCGCTTTGCATTTCAGCAAAGGAAACACGATCGAATGATTAGCGCTAGCATGCTCAATAGACAACAAGACTAACGTGGTTGGGGGTGACATGCACGGAGTCAGCGTGTAAGGGTGGTTAGTGGCTGCATGCAGTGTCAGCACTAATAAGCAAATAAGGATCAAATCATAAAGACCTAATAAATAATCTGATAAATAGGTGCGTTTTTAACTTATTTTTATATTTGGTCGAGTCAGGGGATGTCGTGACTCTAGTTGGGAGTTATTTCCAGGCTTTGGAAGCATACAAACTGCAGGCACGGTCTTCAAATAATTTGAGGTTTCTACGAGGCACAGGAAAACAATTAAATTTCGAAGCGTGTGGTAAGATGCTTAGCCTGGTGGACGAGTAACTCCTATAGGTAGGCTGGGACCAAAGAACGAAGGGACCTAAAAGTGAGCGACCAAACATTGAAGTAATAATAATTATAATATTAATAATAATAATGCACTTGATAAAGCGACCTGAGAGAACTCAATCTCTTTCTAGGCGCTTTACATTTGCTGCAAAGGGAAATGCAATTGAATGGTGAGTAATATCATGCTTGATAAACAAACAACATGAATAACATGGTTAAGGGTGACATGCACAGGGTCAGCATGCTAATGTGGTTAGTGGCAATATGCACAGTGTCAGCACGCATAAGCACATCAAGGACGACTAACAGGGACACACTAAATGCGGTCCTAAATAGGTGTTTTTAAGTTCTTTTTAAATGTGCTCAAGTCGGGGAATGTTCTGACGCAAGTTGGGAGGGAGTTCCGGGCTTTGGGAGCATACGAACTAAATGCATGGTGTCCAAAGGATTTGAGGTTTGTACGAGGTATTTGTAGACTGTTGGATTCCGAAAAGCGGGTGGTACGATGCTTGGCCTGGTGGGAAGTAGATCTGAGAGATAGGCTGGAGCCTAAGAATGAAGGGACCTAAAAGTGAGCGACAAAACCTTGAAGTCAATCCGTTGCTTGACTGGTAGCCAGTGCAGGTCGGCGAGAAGTGGTGTGATACGGCAGCTGCGACGCTCACGACAGACAAGCCTAGCTGCAGAGTTTTGCACCAGTTGCAATCGCCTGATCGCACATGCCGGTAGGACAGTAAGCAGTGAGTTGCAGAAATCGAGACGGGATGTCACGAATGCATGGACCAACTTAGACGTGGTATCCTTATCTAAACAGTTCCAATTTTTAGTAATGTTATGTAGCTGAAAGTAGGCAGATTTGACTGTGGAGCTGTTGTGGTCGTCTAACGAAAGGTCATTTTGAAACTTGAACCTAGATTTTGAGCTGATTCAACAGGAGATATGCTGGCAGAGCCAAATTTGAGCGTCAGCCTTTCCAATATCTGAATCAGACTGGGTTCGCCCATAACTAGAAAGTTAGTTTTATCATCGTTTAGTTTTAGAAAGTTTGCTGCCATCCATGTGCGGATGTCGTCAATGCATGCAGCGAGTTAGGTGAGAGAACTTGAGGTGCTCGAAGGCTGTGAGGGATCAAAGCAAAGGTACAACTGAGTCATCCGCATAGAAGTGAAAGCCTAGATTGTGCTCGGCAATCACGTCAGCAAGAGGTAGAGTATTAACCGTGAAAAGAACCGGACCTAACACGGAGCCCTGAGTACCCCATATTTCAGAGGTACCTCAGATGATCTTTGTCCATTCACGTTAATACTCTGGAGTCTCCCACTGAGATAGGACCTGAACCATTGGAGAGCAGTGCCAGTGATGCCCAGGTGAGATGAGACGCGTTTTAGAAGAACTATGTGATCGATAGTATCAAAATCCACCGAAAGATCAAGCAAAACAAGCAGAGACACTCTACCCATGTCTGCATTCACAAGTAGGTCATTGTATACCCTAAATAATGCTGACTCTGTGGAGTGATTAGCTCTAAAGCCAGACTGGAACTTACTAGCAAGGTTTGAAGTTTCGATAAATGAGTTCAACTGGTCTGCTACGACCCGTTCCAGTTTCTTTGATAGAAATGGTAGTAGGGAGACTGGGCAGTAGTTGCTTATGCTCTCTTGGAAGTCGATGCGTGATAGTGATAGTGATAGTGATGCTTGACCGGTAGCCAGTGCAGGTCGGCGTGAAGTGGTGTGATGTGGCAACTGGGACCCTCACGACAGACAAGCCTCGCTTCGGAGGTTTGCACCAGCTGTAAGCGCCGGATTGCACATGCCGGTAGTCCAGCATGCGATGAGTTACAGAAGTCAAAACGGGATGTCAAAAATGCATCGACCAACTTAGATGTGGTATCCTTATCTAAACAAGCCCGAATTTAAGCAATGTTATGTAGCCAAAAGTAGTCATACTTGATTGTGGAGCTGACGTGGTCGTCTAATGGAAGGTCACTTTGGAACATGACAGCTAGATTTCGTGCAGATTCAACAGGAGATATGCTGGCAGAGCCGATTTCGAGCGTTAGTGTTGGTAATTTCTTAATCACACTTGGTATGCTCATAACTATAAGTTGGTTTTATCGTTGAAAAAAATTGAAGAAAATTTGCTGCCATCCTTGCGATGATGTCACCAATACATGCAGCAAAGGATTTTTAGAGAATTTTACACGTGGTGGGCTGAGAGGGATCAAAGCAGACGTGCAGCTGAGTGTCATCAGCAGAAGTGAAAGTTTAGATTATGCTTGGTGATCACGTCGGCAAGAGGAAGAGTATAAACCATGAAAAGATTGGACCAAACAGGAACCCTGAGGTACCCCATATTTCAGAGGTTCCTCGTGTGATCAATATCAGCTGCAGATATTCGACGATTTAAAGGTCATTGCCCTTTTGCTTGGACTTCAAGGTGGCTACATAGATATCCGTGTTTGTTAAGTCTTTGGGGTGGTCGTTCTGATGTTTTTCACAGCAGAAAGAAAGACTAGTCAGAGAGAACGAATGTAGTGCCTGGGAGTAACAAAGTCAGAGTGCCTACTTCCTGCCTTGCGCATAAAGAATAGAGTAATGAAAAACTGTGTTAAGGCCCCGAACCAACCAAGATGATTACACTTTTAAGTACTTACAAAAAAGGTTCCCGAAATTAGCGAGGCAGAGAATATTTGTCGGTCCATAGACGCAATTATCGTTCAAAGACACTGTTTACATAAAAAATGACTGAGTTGGAGTTGCAGGCACGGGAAAGACTTAAGTCTGTGCTAGAGAACTTTCTCAGCAATCTCAACTCTGCTGACTGTGCGCGAATCGTTGGGAAAATGACTTAATATTAGCCGGCACTTGGCAGTAGCAGAATGAGTGTTAAGACACATTTTTTAAGCTCCTACTTTGACTTTTCCCCGTTAAATTAAGCGCATTCAGACCCTAAGGTTAAAACGCGTTACATATTCTAAAAGAGCATCCAAAAATCTACTCAAATCACCTATTTGATTGAAAACGACCGACACACAAGTTTTATTTGCAGGCCAATGTTATTATGACCGCATAAAAGTAGACTAACGTTTGTCGAGCTGCGTCAGCCGCAATTATAATCCAATCTGCCGGTGGGTCCAATCACAGCACTCGCCGTTTGGAGTTTCGACGAATCGTTACGCAGGTCGATGGGAGGCGGAGCCTCCTTGTACTTAATCCAGCTGTTTTATCCTTTATCCGGTCGCTTGCGCTTTCGCAGGGTGTGCGCTAAGCAGGTAGGTAGTCAGGGGCAGCGACATGCGCCGGTGGTGTAACGCGCGCCCACTTGACCGAGTGCGCCACTGCAAACAGGTCAGAGCCGCTGGCTCGGCGGAGTGCAATCGCGACCAGTGCGGCTTCCGTACGAGCATTACGTTCGGCGCATCGCCGAGTTCGCCCACTCGTTTTGTCTGCGGCCGAGCATTGCACAGAGTTGCTTTGTAGTAGGCTGCCAGGTAACTGCAGGTGCCTGCCGCCCCACCGAGAAGCTACCTTTCGCCTGAGAAACGATAGGCCATCTTGGGGCACGTGACTCTGCAGCGGCGCCCTCTGCCGCCTATCCGGTACCTTAGGCGTTTGACGTCCCCGCGGCATCCCTCCAAGGTTAAACCGCCTTGAGCGAGCGCAGTGTACAAGTAAGACGATAGTATGGCTCGCCATTCGTTTCTTGCTGGGGGTGTGGTGTAAAAAGTGGCAGTTCTTAGAGGCAGCTGGGTGTGCACGTCCCCCTATCGCGTCTCTACCGCACCGCAATGCAAGAGGTCTGCAGGCAGCATGCAAGCCTGAGTCGCTAAACGGTGGCGAACGCGAGTATTCCGAGCTGGTAAGCGAGTTGAGCACTCGCAGTCAGCTGAGCACTCTGAACCAACGTCTCGACACTGACTTGTTTTTACTGATGAATGGCAGGGTAGTGGCATACAGGTTTCATGGCCTGCAATCGGCTGTCTCGAGTCTTGAGCACAAACGCGGCTCAAAGGGCTCAAAGCCTTTTTCCTGTTTGCTTTGCCTGCCTGCTTACCTGTCCATGAATCTCGCTAAGAAGAAGCTCTCATTGTTTTCTTGAGTATTTTTTGCATGATTGTCAAATCATTATGATAATAACTCTACACACAGCAGTTTATAGGTGCTTTACGTCTGGCTACAAGGTAAGCAAATAATCAAGCGTTAATGTTGAGCCATTTAAAGAGCACACAGAAAAGCCGCAGTTGAGTGTAGGCAAAGAGTAGGAAACAGCATTCGTTGTTTGCCACCATCTCTTGGCCATTGCTGCATGCAAGCAGCTGTAAAGTGCGTGGATAGCGACTTGGTTCTCCTAGTGTACTTTGCTAAAGACTTATTATTCCCAACAGTTCGAGCAGATGGATCTCACCCACTGGCTCAGTAAAGTTGATCATCACTTACTGCCGCTCAAAGGTGACTCTCACTTATCGATACCGTAAATTTGGCCTTCACTCAGTGCCATTCCTGGGATAATTGTACGCCCGGGAAAGAACTACACAGATGACGCCCCCTGTTTGTCGAATAATTTTCGAATACATTTGAATCTGAGCACAGACTAAAATGATTATAAATCAAACTCAAAATTCCGGCAGAGAATAGTTGCGTTCTGCTACATTCTAATGAAATTAAATATTGTAGGATTGCAGTCGTGATATTTTAAATAGAAAATAATAATTACAAAGTCTATTATTACAATTTACACAAACCTTGTGGATAGATTTTACTCGACTTCACCGTGGAAAATTGTTCAATGATAAGATCAAAATAAATCTTACTTAAATTTTTCCTTTCATTCCTTACAAGTATCAAATTGCTGAGACGGTCTTGCCGCGTTGAAGAGCAAAAATATGATACCAATAAGTTTTAATTTGTTGAAAGAGCGTCCACAGCTGGTAGCTGATACCGCAGTCTCCAGAAGAATTCTGAAAAAAATTTGTACATTCGTAAATATACCAGCTCCATATGCAACAATACAACTTTGAAGATCCTTTGGAGTTCTTTTGGTAAATTTTCAATTCGTTTCCTAAGAATCAATGTTATTAATTCTTTGCAATCGATATCATTGTCGTGAATCATTCCAAAATGAAACTTTCACGAAATTTGTCGGTATATTTTCAGAGAAAAGAGCTTTAATTTTTAGCAGGAATTCAAATATTATGTCTGCATTCTTTATTCCTCAAAATCGTGCCGTAATCTCTTGCTGAAGAGATCGAACACGCTTTTCTTGACATACAATGTCTTCCTTGACTGTAAGTCCGGCGTCTATTGCATATTCTCCAAACACCCGCTTACGTAGCCATATTTTATTCTCAATTTATATATGCCAACCTGAGCATTTGAGTTTGGCGATTTTGGCAGAATCTTTGCTCAAATTGCTGTGATTTTAATTAGTCATTGCCTCAAAGATTCAAGGTCAGACGCTGCTCCTCTATAATCAGTCCTAGGATCCTTCAACCGTTTCTGGATTTTTTCTGAATTTTGTCGAGAATAGTATTTCAGAATTCCAGTAAAACTCCAATGTTACAACTTAACAGAATTGATAGCGCTTGTACAGCGTCATGTCTGGCTTCAGCACTCATTTATAGGTCTCCCGACATGCTTTCGAGCAGCTCTATCAGTTCGTCAAGTCCTTTGTATTTAGCTTTGACAGCTTCTGACGGCCACTCCATCTTTTGTAGGATTCCGTTTTATTGTTAAAGGCAGTACTTGATTCAATTTTTTTTGTATCCCAACGAAGTGTCGCACGAAAAAAAAGAATGGACACTTTTCACTCTCTCAAAATGTTACGATAACTGTATCTTATTTAGAAGTGTGCAATCCTGCTAAATTTAAACTGTGTTTGTCACAGTTAACAAAATCCTCTTTGGAGTTTGTGGCTCACATTTACTGTTGAAGAGGGACGTATACAAAGTCATCACAGCGGCATTATCATAGCACGATGACTGACATTTAGCAAACGAGGTATGGTCGGATTTAAGAATCCAGCATTACCTTTTCAAGGCTTGCTGCATATTTTTTGTTTACCTCAACGAAACATTTAAATGTTTCTTTGATCATACATTTCTTACTTTCAAAATTCACATCGACATACCTGATGACTCGGCTAGCTGTTCCAATGTCTTAGATCACGAGTTGAATTGACCAAGGTACGGTAATACTTACTTTCTTTAATCTGCAAATAACTTTCTTTTTACACTTGGTGCAATTAGGGAGCTTATGTTGAATTTTCGGGTGAAGAATAGGAAACGGATCCTGGATTTTGTTGAACATGCCAAAGGTGTATTCCCAAAAGTGAGTCATATTGAGCAACGAGCTTGATCACGGAATGTAAATCTCCAACATTTTTACGCTCATCTAAACACAAGCTTCTTCGTGGCCATACAGTGCCAAATATTTTGAAACTAGAGACTACTATTTTCAGATATTTTGCCATTTTTTTCAGTTAAAACTTAAATTTCAGCTACTGAGTCAATTCCAGTACCTTAAACTATCCTCATTTAAGCTTCCTTCTAAGTAAAAGCTTTGCGATGGCTCAAATTGTTTTCATATAACCGTAGCTTTTCTGGTCTTTCCATTTTTTGAATCTGCCAGTTAACTCATACGAAGATCGATAGTTTCCAATCGATGATATAAGCAAGAGGAAGCAAAACAGCAAACAGCTTTATTAATTAGTGAATTTAATAGTCATGATCGATTTATTTCCTCTTCATTTTCTAATCGACGTTAAAATCATGTCAATGTAATTGAACGTTCACCGATTACTGTTACTGATTGCAGACCGTTTCAGTGCTGAAAATGACATGATCCAAGAGTAATAATTTCATCAAGAAGAAATTGTGATATTATTGATAGTTTTTTTTTATTATCTTCTAAGTAGCCAGTATCATGAAATTGTAGTACAGAATGAATATCATTATTTTGTGGCGGATTTAGAAGATTCATTGCTATTATCATTCACGTCTATGCCAACAAGTGCCGTGTCTTGTTGGACTAGCTCAATAACTTAGTCATCGGTATTTTTCTCAGCATAGATTGTAGCATCTGTCTGAACCATGTTTTCTGGCAAGTTTTGGTCATAATATGGTTCATTCTTTCCCTTTCCATGTTTTGAAATAGCAGGTAGATGTCCGCCGTCTTCTGATTCAGTCTCTAATCAGTGTAAACTTTCAACATCCTTCACCTTGGATTTTTTCATGAAACTCACCATTAATTTACTAGACGTCTGTACTTCGTTTCAGCTTTTCTCTTTCTTTTCCAACGTTCTGGTCCACTTCACTTTTTTTCTTAATATGGCTGAAAAAATATATATCTATTTTTTATATCGCAAGTAAGTAAATTTAATTCAAGAGCGTTTTAGCAAATACATCTTTGCAATTATAATTTGAAAATATGAAATCAACTGACTAATTAACCGCAAGCTTAAAATAATTCAGTGAGAAAAAAACAACTCAAACTGTTATATGATAAAAATAGTTCAGGAAGAGCCGCGAATTATTAATACATATCAATCAGCAAAAAATAATATGACTTGTGTATAGAGCCATCGGAGAAATTAATCTCTTTCTAGACACTTTATGTTTGCTTTAAGCGAAATATGATCATTTGGTCAGTGGCAGGGTGAGCAATGTCAACAAGAATAGCACGATCATTTGGTCGAGAGTGCGACTTCTTTTTGTTTATCGTAAACAAGAACTTTATTGGGACAACTGACGAAGGTACTTATAATAGCCAGGGGTGTGGTTAAAAATGCAACAGGGTAGGGCAAAAATGAATCGCAGTTTTTATTTGTGGAAGTGAGTTTCACAGCATAGCGTTCCAGCTCACAGCTGTCGGTAACACTGCTGCTGTGTGTATTGATTTATTTTCTGCACAGCAGCATTTCTGTCATCAGTCAGTATGACAATGAGCTCAGTCCTGGCAGCATAGGCTGAAGCTTCTCATTCACCGGTTCATTACACCTGCATTTCTCTTAAAGTTAGCCATCGTTCCATTCTGAGCGGACAATAAATCCTCACGCCTTCGTGTTTATTCAGGCTTTCAGCGACGCTGTACTTGTCAGCTCGTTTGTCGTCAGCATTAGCTATTCCGACTACCCCACCGGGCAATCGGGACAGTGGCCAAACTGAACTGTGACAGAACTTCCTTGTTCGTATTTGTATGGCAACATGAGAGCATTAGTGGCTAGCAATCTTCTTGCACTAAGTGATGAAGGAGTGCTAGATGCACTTTCGGGATCGCATTGGCTGGAATTGACGACCTATATCGTGCAGTTCGAGTGCCCACCGAGTGGCTAAGACGTATTAACAAAAGCAAGCAGTGGTTAATTAAGAATATCCTGCTGCTGGACTTGAACCTGGGTGGTACAGTTCAGGCACCTGACCGTGGGCTAAGGGCTGCAATGTTGGATATTCCAAGTTAAGAGCCTTGGATGCAATAGGTGAAACGTTTACCGGATATACATGATCGTAACCGGAATTCGTTATTGGGAGGTACTGAAATTTTCAAGCAGGTGAACCCTGACCTTGCACGAACCAGCCAATAACGGCGAAACTTGAAAGTTAAAAAAGTCAAACTGTGCAGCCAGGCTTGTCTGTCTTGAGGGTCGCAGTTACGACATCGCACTTCTTCTCGCCGACCTGCTCTGGCTCCCAGTCAGGCAGCATATCAACTTCAAGGTTCTGTCACTCACTTTTAGGTTCCATTATTCTTTGGCTCCAGCCAACCTATCAGATCTACTCTCCTAACCGACAAAGCATCGTACCAGCCACTTTTTTGAATCTATCTTTTACCTACACCTTGCATAAACCTCAAAACATTTGGAGACCATACCTTCAGTTTGTATTCTCCCAATACTTGGAACTCACTGCTGGCAGCTTCACGGCATACCCTTACTTAACAGCATTTAGAAAGAAGATACAACGCATATGTTTTTCATACAGTTAATGGATTCATGTGATTCGTCTTTTGTGTGCTTATGCGTGCAGACAATGTGCATGCTGGCACTTACCATGTTTGCATGTTGACCTTATGCATGTCACCTCTAAGCATGTCATGCTTGTCGTCATTGAGCATGCTACCACTGACCATTCGATCATGTTTCTTTGCCAGTTATCTGAGGGCAATAAACAAACGTATTATCATTATTATTATTATTATTATTATTATTATTATTAATAGCAGGTGGCATCCTTCTTTGGCCAGTTAAGCCTCCGGTAATAGGAAGCATGCCATGCGAATCACAATGAAGAGTTCCATGGTTGTTCCGAAATGCTGTATTGTTGATTAGATACCTCACTAGTTACGGCTTTTAAGTCGGTTCTGTTTTGTTTCCTTTGAACTAGGCCAAGAGTCTGAAGCATGTTCTTCGGCTAAGCCGTTCAAAGGTCAGAAATACAGTAGCCTAAGGAAGAAGTGCCAAGTCGAAGGCCAGCTGTTTGAAGATTCTCTGTTTCCAGCGAACGACGCCTCCCTATACTGGTCTGAAGACAGCGACCAACAAGGTGAAGTGCAGTGGAAGAGGCCCAAGGTAAGACATGCCGACTGGTCAAAGGCCAGGAGAGTCCTTTATGTCTTGAAAATATTCCTATGCATGATATTGTCTTATCAGGTCTGCTTGTAACGGTTCGCGAAAAGGCTGTCTCAAATTTTACAAACGTTCTCTTTCGCTCGGTTCCCAATCAGTAATTCCCTCAGCGATATAGCCAGACCTGAAGTGGGATACGCATTCCTAGAAATATCCAGTCATGTGTAAATTACTGCATTCCCTCAAGAACATCGACGTGGTCATTGGCCAGTTGTTATCCTCGTTTGTCACTCACCTTGCCGCTGTGTAATCCACAATTTATAAAAATGATGATGTCAATATTTATTACTATACCCTATTAAAACTATATGAATTCATTTCCGAGTGTGTCAGGCTAGATAGAAAGCATATAAGCTGATTAGTTACCTTAAAAACTGCAGCTTACGCAACTCTTAGAGGACAGTTCGCAAGAACGCTGCACATGCTGTGAAGACTGTGGCGGTTTTTAACCTCCCTGCAAATTTCGTCAAGTGAGGGCATGTAGCGATGTCGCTTGGTGGAGAGCTCTAGGCGCACAGAACTAAAGGCGCTGCTTCTGAAGGATGTGAGGCTGGTTAGCAGCATAGTTAAACGACTACACCAGAGAAGTCGGTCTTACCAGGGTCGAGGGTGTGGATTAAATAGCTCACCAGGCATTCAGCAGCAAGAAAATACTAAAGGCGAGTCGCAGCAAGTCAAAGTTGATGTGCTACTTTATGTGTAGCCTGTTCAGGTAGCGCCAACCTGCACTGGCTACCAGTCAAGCAGCAGATCGACTTCAAGGTTTTGTTGCTTACTTTTAGGTCACTTCATTCTTTGGCTCCAGCCTATCTCTCAGATCTACTTCCCCACCAGGCCAAGCATCGTACCACCCACTTTTGGTAATCCAACAGTCTACCAATACCTCGTACAAACCTCAAATCCTTTGGAGACCGTGCATTTAGTTCGTATGCTTCCAAAGTTTGGAACTCCCTCCCGAATTGCGTCAGAACATCCCCTGACTTGACCACATTTAAAAAGAGCTTAAAAACACCTATTTATGACAGCATTTAGTGAGTCCCTGTGATTCGTCCTTGATGTGTTTATGCGTGCTGACACTGTGCATACTGCCACTAACCACATTTGCGTGCTGACCCAGGGCATGTCACCCCTAACCATGTTATTCATGCTGTTTATCAAGCATGGTATTAATCACCATTCAATCGCGTTTCCCTTTGCAGCAAGTGTAAAGTGCTTAGAACGAGATTGAGTATTTGAGGGCACTTTATCAAGTGCATTATTGTTATTGTTATTTTTAGGAGAGAAGTTGTTGCCATCGCAGTTGTGACTTTCACGACAGATATGCCTGGCAGTCGAATTTTGAACCACTTGAAGTGCTTTGATTTATGTAATTTGTCACTGCACACCTGATAGTGCTACTTGTGCACAAGTATCGGCAGTGATATTGTAAATTAAAAAGACAGTTTTTTGTTTATCGAAGAATTCTCATCCTTGTAGCTTCCCCGTTTTTTCAAATTTTTGCAACGACACCCTTCAAGCTAACATCAGCTTACCTAGACGAGGGCTTGCAAGGCACTACAGTCGGCTAAAAACAACCTTATTCGTTCATTCGAGACTTTTCTTGAGATGGCTGTGCAGTACACGCGCGGCATTCCTCACTCCAACCATTCGATAATTTGAAGTCTTTGTGGAAAGATCTTTCTCAGGCAACGTAATTAGATCTCATGCTATTTCTGTTCCTGGCAAGAATACTCTAAGGTACGTAGCAGTCTCATTTCTCCTGCATGATCCCCTAAGATCCCCGTGTTTCTATTTTGCATCCGAATTCATATTTTTTGAAATTTAGTTGTTGATTTTAATATTTCTCTTAATGAAATTATAGCAACAATGAGAAATTTGAATAGCACGCTAAGAGTGCCAAATATCTTTTCAGGCAATTTAGTTACCTGAAAACGTAACACATGCACAGCATCAGCCGGCATTAGCACAAACAGGATTATAGCATCCGATGGATCGAATGCTGAGAGGAACATGTAGGCTTTTACCTTCTGATCAAATGTCGTCACTCAGGAATGTCACGGCGTCAGTCGAGAGTGACGTCTAGGCTTTGGGAGCATACGAACTGAAGGTACCGTCTCCAAATCATCTGAGGTTCGCTGGAAGCACATTTAATATACTTGAGATAGAAGAGTGGGTGGTGCGAAGCAAAGCTTAACTGTAAAACGTCTTAACTGTAGGAAGTCTTAACTGTCGTAAGTTTGGATAAGTTGGCCGGAGCAAGGGAATGGAGGTAACTTAAAGTGAATGGTAACACTTTGGATCCGATAGGGTGCGGTGCTTGATGGGGAGATAGTGCAGGCCGGTGAAAAGTGTTCTAACGCGACAGTCACAACATTTACGATAGCCGAAGCTAGCGGCAGTTTTGCACCACCAGCAGTAGTCTAGTTACACAAGCATTATACAGTACAAGGACCTGTGAGTAGTAGGTTGCCAAAGTCTAAAATCGACGTCACAAGTGTGAATGCAAACGATGTGTAAACGTGTAGATATTTTCAGGTATAGGTTCAGCAAACAGGATGTCACTGTTGCACCTTCAAAAGTTATATTGGAGGGTTAGCCTAGTTTTTGTCTCGAAAATTAGCTCCCAAAGTTTTTCTGGAAAATGCAACCCGGGCGATGGCCTAGCAAGAGCACTCATTGATATGCCAAGGGATGCCTGCCCTGCATGATGACTAGTCATCTAGGTCGTGTTCGAGCCAAAGATGGTTGTATGTAGGACTAATATAATTAGTGTCATCGCAGCTACCCTAAGAAATTCAAGAAGTCACTGTACACATTGTAACTGGATAGCTCTGGTTGTCACTAGTAATTTCGTCGCTCAAGTGTCTCTGTGATCTTGAATACTCAAGCAATACATTTTATCCAAAACTCTTTGAGCTGCTTTAAATTAAGCAATACATAGATTAGCTGGTACTTTGCATGACTAACGTAATAAATATGTCCTTCGCTTAAGATGCTGTCTCGGAATCATTCTAAAAGTTATTTTGTAAGCCTCAAATTAAGAAGGTAAAACTAGATCGGAAGAATTCTAGCAACTTCCAACCAGTCTCTCTACTGCTGTTCCTATCAAGGACAGAAGTATGTAGTCAGACCGGTTACAACTCCCTCAAAGATTTTAAACCGAGCAACTTCCACTCAGGTTGACGAGTAAATCACTAGACGGATTCAGCATTGCTACAAGTGTATCTTCACAGGAATGCTGACTCAAGATGAGTCTATCTATCAGTTCCTTTGGATCTCTAAGTGGTGTTTGATACCATTGACGACTCAATCCATCACTAAGTCTTTCTCAAGCGTCCATCATCTCGCCTTGGAATTACTGGCACTGCACTATAATGTTGGAGTTCCTATCTCAGCAGGAGATTTCAGAGCCTTGATTTCAACTTGAAGCAGTCAGTAGGGGGCCTTATAATATTTGTTCTGCCAACTATTTGAGCGGGTCCACTTCTATTCATAATTTGTATTATTCCTCTTATCCATATAATCCATAGGCACAATCTAGGATTCCGCTTTAGGTTAATGACACACAGCAGTACCGATGCTTGGATTCCTTTCTGCCTTCCAGCTTGTTGACCTCTCTTAAGCTCATTGAAGCATGTATTGACAACCTTTGTACTTGGATGGCTACATTCTCAAATTGACTGACGGTAGGACCAGCTTACTAATAATGGGTAAAACTATTGTTTCTCTGAAATTGAAAAGTCTAGCCCTCAAAATAGCCATCGCCAAGAAAAAATAAAGCTGTATCTATACCTAATCTGGGTGTAGCTAGCCGACCACTTCAAATCCAAAGTCAACTCTGCTACGTTCAGTTGGACACCATTGCTATAATTTGGGCCTTCAACAGATAATGATATCATTGCAAAGGTAGTCCATTCTTATCTGATATCCCGACTTAAATTTAAGGGCATTTTAGGGACTCGGAGACTTTTAGGTCCCTATATTTTCCTTTTTTCGGTTCCTCCTATCCGTAATGCTTCCTAATCAGCCTTAGCAACGTACCTTTGCAACGTACCACATCCTCTTCTGACGACTCAAGCCATTTAGCCTATAACCAACGTTAAAGCTCACAGAGACGTTCTCTTCAGTTCGTGTGCTGACAAAGGCCGGATCTCAAATGCGACCGATACAGCGACATCCATTGACTTGAAAAAGAGAAAAAGCAAGAAAGCTAATTTTCCAAATAACTTTCTTTGACCTAGTAAATTCTCCATTCCATACATGCTGACACTGTGCACGCTATCAAAACCAATTGACACGATTTCTTTCCAGAATAGTTGAAGTGCCTCGAAAGAGACAAGTTTTCTTTAGGTACTATACAATTTTTACTATTACCACTACTACTTATCTCCCTAGCCTCATTACAGATTGCAGGGTGAGTGACTTCCGTAGACTTGCATATTCCAGTATCAGGCTGCTATGGCCTATCGGCAAGGTAATGTTATTTATCTCCGGCTGTAACCACACAAAGGAATAAGTGAGTGCTATGCTGAAAGAGTTTCTAGAGCAAACTCAAAGCCTAAGTGGCTTTTGGTGCGCTTACGGTAGACTTTACCAGACATTTATCTCACAAAAAAGAAAGAGAAAGTGAAAAGCACAGGTTAGTCGAGTGGGAAGTTAGGGAAGTGAGTGAGCAGCCTGGAGTGGATGGAAAAATGGGCCACAGTTGGCAGTGGGAAAGCAGGTGTCGTTGCATAAGAATCGTGGAAGTGACTTCCACCTTCTTGACCCTGCATAGCAAGGCTTCCGTTGCCAACTGATTATAAGCGCAGGAATGGAGCAGCTAATTTATTGTCCGTTGAGGACCCGAGGGTGCGAGGGGGAAGTACGCCGCATCTTTTGCCCATCGTTATTGCACCGGGGCTCTCGAATCCCTTACTTTAGCTACTTTGGTCTGTGACTACCTTCGTTGTCATCAAAACTGGTGTAAGCACATGATCTTGACTGCATATAAGTTACACGGCTCATTATGTGCTATGATTCCACGATAAAGTAGAGAAGTTTCATATGAAAGGAAATTAACGTACATACAAGTGCATATGCTGAAAATAATTGAGAGATTATTGTAAACATCGAAAAAATGCCATCGTTCTCTGCAAAATTCACCTTCAAATTGAAATGCAACTTCTCGATGAGTTCAAATATCATCCTTAATAGATTAGTGATACAAATATATTGCTTGTGAATTTCAAATGAGATCCACAGCCTCTTAGGCTGTAAGTGGCGTAGGACTGCTTAGATGGTACTGAGGCACAACCTCTGGTAGCTTATTGGCCATTGGTGACCAAATAGCGATAGCAGCCTCCGGAGCAGCTGTGGCTCTTGTATAGGACATTCCGTTAACTTTTCCAAGATTAGTTAAGCAAGATCCCTCAATGCGTTTTCGAGATTCTTCAAGATTATTATTGAGCTAGGTAGTTCCTATGCTCTGGTACTAACCTGCTAGTAGTTTGTAATTCATCCTGCAAGAATAGTTGGTGAGTGCTAGTATCTCTACTTTATGTTAATCTGTCCATCCGGCTTTCAAGTGTTTTCCATAGATTACGTAGTTTAAGTAGGACTTTCAAACCTTCCTAGCCTCAATATGGCTATAACAGCAAGTAATGTCTGCATTTGTATTACTTTTATTTAGACTAATGCTTTCTGTCTGTAGTTGCCGCTTGCATGCAACAAATCACATCCACGGCGAATTACAAAGCCCAGGTTATTGCTTATGTTTGCTCTTTTTATGTCATGCACATATTATCTGTTAGCTAGTGAGTGGGCAGCCAAAGCCGTTATCAAAACAATTAGGCTGCCAGTACGTTTCGCCTTAGATAGTAACGTAATGTAGCCAGCCATGTTCTTGGTAATTCCGCTGTCGCTTATACCAGCGTGACAAGCTTAGTGTGCAAGCATTTTTCATTAGCCGGACGCCTCAGTCAGTCAGGCACGTTAGCAATATTCGAGTTTTTCATTATCTCCTCATTAAGAACTAGGCCAGACCACGTGCAGTCTACACAACGATGCAAGGCTAGATGTTGGGGTTGATTTAGAGTAGATGTAAGGCTATTAGCAGGCCCGCTTGTGGTGCTGCAGTTTTTAGGTGGCCATGCTACTCGTTGGTATCAAGTAATTGCTTAAGCTGAGCCTAGCTGTCACTATTCAAATTCTGCAAAGCAAGTTCTGCTGATTCAGGACGTATGCCCGGATCCTCGACTTTTCGTAAAAGGTACCAGTGTGGGTGACGTGAACCAGGGTTCCATCGGTGACTGCTGGCTTGTTGCTGCGACAGCTTGCATTTCTGGTCACAAGTCATCGTGGAAGAAGGTGAGCAGTTACAGTTACCTAAACTCTGCTTAATATCCGTTGCTTGCGTGCTACTATTGCTGCTGCACATACTGTAAGCTTTCAGTACTTACACATCTTACAGGTTTGCCAGCCGCTGGCAATGGTCAGTGGTCTCTTAGCTATCACATAGCTCTCCCAAGCCAGTGCGCATAGCTACAGCATGCTTTTTTAATGTTGCTGAACCTTTCAAAGGACGACTCAACCATGAACTTTTCTTGGTTGACCCTTCTGGTTCATAACAGTGAGGCAGTTCACCAGCCTCATTTTGTTTTTTCACAACCCATTCAAAATTGACATTTTAGAATAAGTGTCTAAGGGAATAGTTTAAATTATCCTTTTAAATTGGCAAAGCCTTTACGATTAAAGGAGATGCTATGACCACAGCCGAGGGAGAATCCAGAAACTGATATTTTTACACCGTGTTCTGCTTTTGAATTATATATTGACCAACGATCCACCCCAAGTAGAGTGACAATTCAAAAGTTTGGTTGTTCAGGGGGTAGCAACCAGAAGCTGTATTTTGAAAGGTATTTGAAAGATAAGATTACATGTGCTATAGTAACTGTAGTGTCGAAGCTGTGATTTGCAGTTATAATAGAGATACAACACATGCCTATTAGTCTCTAAAAACTTCAAAACGAAGAACACCTCCAGTCTTATTACCATTTGAATACCGAAGCTTGTATTTCCTCTTTCGGATCTCATTTAATAAGTTGAACCATGGTACTGGCTACATTTTAACCTATCCGCATTGCCTTGTCTGCATTTCTCATTAGGCACTAGCCTGAATTTTTTGGCAGCCTGTCTGTACCAGAAGCGAACGTTTTAGTCATGCAAGTGCTCTCATTACTATCCCCTAATTATTAACATTATAGTTATCATTACGACAGAGAGGCCAAGCATCTCATATACATGTGATTCATAGAAACCACCCACCTCATTCTATTTACTTGCAGTTAAGGCTCGATCTAGAGAGGTCATTCTAAGACTGGTCTTCTTATGTCAACTTCATTTGCTTTCGTTAATTTATCCTATTTAGGCTGTGCCTGCAATGGTCTAAGACTAGACTATTGAGGGATTTACTCTTGAGGTTGGCATGCTGCAGCCGTATCTTGCTTTTGTGTGACCGACACGGTGCAAGATGTATTATTTTTAACATCTTTCCCTATTTCTGTACTCAAGATAATCCCTGATTTCGAAGACCAAGAGTGGGACCCAAACAACCGCGAAAAGTACTGTGGCATTTTCCACTTTCATTTCTGGCATAACGGTGACTGGGTTGACGTTGTTGCTGACGATCTACTGCCAACGATCGATGGCAATCTAATTTACGTGCATTCGAAGACGGCTAATGAATTCTGGAGTGCACTGTTGGAGAAAGCGTATGCCAAGCACTAGCATTCGTTGGTTGCTTCCTATTTTGTCTGTGCTGTGCTCCAATTTTAGGACACCCTATTTACTGTTAGTCAGTGTTCTCATTATGATAATACCCTCTTTTGGTAAGTTTTTAACTTTTACAATTTGGAAGTGCGTGTCATCCTATTCTGTAGCATGCTTAAGCATGGTTCTTATTTGGACGTAAATAACTAACCTCATCTTTGCAAACTTGTTGTGAAAGCTTAGTAAATGCTTATCTTGCGTTGTTCGCTCAAATATAATTTGGAAATATGTTTTAATGCTTAAGCGTATGAGCAGATATGTTAGCTCCACAGTCAAATCTGCCTACTTTCAGCTACATAAAATTGCTAAAATTTGGGCTTGTTTAGATAAGGATATCGCGTCTAAGTTGGTCCATTCATTCGTGACATCCCGTCTCGACTTCCGCAACTCTCTGCGTACTGGCCTACCGGCATGTGCGATCAGGCGATTACAGCTGGTGAAAAACTCCGCATCTAGGCTTGTCTGTCGTGAGCGTCGCAGCTGCCATATCACACCACTTCTCGCCGACCTGAACTGGCTACCAGTCAAGCAACGGATTGACTTCAAAGTTTTGTCGCTCACTTTTAGGTCACTTCATTCTTTGGCTCCAGCCTATCTCTCAGATCTACTTCCCACCAGGCCAAGCATCGTACCACCCGCTTTTCGGAATCCAACAGTCTGGAAATACCTCGTGCAAACCTCAAATTCTTTGGGGACCGTGCATTTAGTTCGTATGCTCCCAAAGCCTGGAACTCTCTCCCGACTTGCGTCAGAACATCCCTGACTTGACCACATTTAAAAAGAACTTAAAAACGCACCTATTTAGGACAGCATTTAGTGGGTCCCTGTGATTCATCCTTGATGTGCTTATGCGTGCGGACACTGTGCATGCTGCCACTAACCACATTTGCATGCTGACCCTGTGTATGTCATCCCTAACCATGTTCTTCATGTTGTTTATCAAGCATGATATTACTCACCATTCAATTGCGTTTCCCTTTGCAGAGATGTGAAGCACCTAGAAAGAGATTGAGTTTTCTGAGAGCGCTTTATCAAGTGCATTATTATAATTAAACCCGTACAAAAGGCTAAAATGTCTGCTCTCTTGCAATATGCATGGCTGATATTCACGCTTGGATTGCAGCTTCCCTTGCAGCAATTGTACAGCGCCTAAGAAAGAGATGAGTTACCCGAGGGCGCTTTATCAAATATATTATTATTAATATTATTATTATTAAGAGACCTCCCCAAGTTGTGTGAATACAAAATAACGTAATAGCGACAGGAAAACTTTGTGTTATTTGAAAGCTACAAATACTATTCTCGGGCTTGGCCAGCATATCTCGGCATCACAGGGAAACTGTATACCCTATTCCAAAGACTTAGTATTGAAGAACTAACTAAAGCAGCTCCGTAGTAAAGTCTGCTTATTTTAAGTTTCGTAAGCAAGCAAATTACCTAAGAAAATTTGCTTAGCCATCAATATACCGGTCTACAGTGAAATCATATCTGACTGTAAAAGACCCTAATCTGCAATATCTAGGCACATTACAATTTTTCACTAGTCTCGTTTTGAAGGTATTAATTATAGTTCATATTAGTGTTTCACCGAGTAAATGTATCTATTAAGATTGCAACAAAATCCTAATTTAGCCTAGACTGATGTAATATTGCATCGCATTGCATAGTACCGTTATTCATAAATCATTCAAAGTTTAATGCCTCATTGTGTAATGCAATGCCAAACTATTGCCAGGGGTCTGATGCAGTAAGCGGACGTCATAAATCCCAGCTGGAAAGGTTAATGTTAAAAATATTAAAGACTTTGCGAGAGACAATTTGAGCTACTGTTACATGAAACTGTCATTATTTTATCCACAGAGGTACAATTAAGAACAGCAATGCCTCGAAATTGCGTTAATAACGTGGACAATGTGACCTATATTTGTGGGGAAGTGACCTCTGCCAGTAAAGATGATATACCTATTTCTCAAGTGAAGGAGGCATATCATTTTTACTTTGCGGTCAAGGTTGATGACCAAGACCAGCAGCCTTGTTTCCCTCATACATGCTGTGCAACGCGTACAACACAGCTTTCACAGTGTTTGAATGGAAAAAGACCATCGATGCCCCTTGCAGTACCCATGGTGTAGAGAGAGCTAAGCAACCGCATAGATGACTGTTACTTCTTCTTGGTTCCTTCACTTTCCTGCGAAATGACGAAGCAAACGAAGCCGTGAATAGCCTACCCAAACATGCCATCTGCACTGAGACCAGTTCCACACGGTGAGGGACTTCCTATTCTACAACCTCTAGCAGTATATTCTCTTGATTCTTCTGATAAGGACAAGGAGAACCAACCTATTTTGCTATTGGTATGTAAGCTTGCAGTGATCTCGATTTCCGCTGTTGTGCATCATCTTTCCTAAACAGAATGACACAGGAAGAAATAAATAACCTGGTTCGTGATTTTGACTTATCCAAGAACAAGGCAGAGTTGCAAGAATCAAGACTCCAACATTTGAACTTCTCAATAAGATGTCATAGTTACTTTAATTAAAAATGATAATAATAATAATGCACTGGATAAAGCACCATCAGAGAACTCAATCTCTTTCTAGGTGCTTTACATTTGCTGCGAAAGGAAACACAATGGAATGGTGAGTAAAATCATGCTTGAAAAACAAACAACATGAATAACATGATTAGGGGTGACCTGCACAGGGTCAGCACGCAAGTGTGGTTAGTGGCAGCAAGCACAGTGTCAGCACACAAAAGCACACGAAAGAAGAATCATAGGGACCCACTAAATGCTGTCCTAAATAGTTTCCATTAACTTTAAATAGTTTACATTAACTTTACATAAGAAGCGTCACAACCACTAGGAGGCTTTCTTCAGAAAGGAAAGTAATTTGGTATTCTGCTCCGATATTGAGGACGTCATGAACAATTCAATGCACTGCAATTACAATATACAAATGCAATACAATTACAAATACAAAATACTACAAAATACTACAAATACAATTCACTCATGACCAACAAGAATGGACAATATTTTTAAAATCTCCGAAACTGAGTCTTAAGGCTGTGTTTTTGCACAATGGAAACTGTCTTCCATCTACTACCGTAGGGCAAGCTGTCTGCATGAAAGAGGCGCATGAAAACCTGAAGCAGCTACCGAATTCAATTGAGTATAGCAAGTACAGCTGGCATCGTTGTGTTAATTAGAAGGTCGTTGCCCTTTCAATGGTACTGCAGAAGGGCTATACAAAACACATGTGCTTCTTATGCGAGTGGGATAGCCGAGCTAGGTAATTGATTTTATTGCAAAAGAAATGGACTCGCGGATTAAAGTTAGCAGTTTAAGAGAAGAATATCTAGCACCCAGAAATGGTTGAGACTTGCTACATCCTGCTACCATCTTTTCTCATCCAAATTTGTTTGATGAAGAACTTCGTGAAAGCCTCAGATCAAACTTTACCAACTTCCCGATACCTGCTTCAAAAATTCCTTCAACTCAGCAAAGAAACGATTAAAGATGGAGATTTTTCGGTCATTAGATTTGAGAGCTTTTCTAAGATGACCGGTTCATCAACTTGCCGAAAGGAGATGCAAAACCAGCATGGAATGCTTTTCACCTTGATTCTATAAATTTTCTCCGGAATTTAATGGCAGATAACCGCAAGAAACTAGTTGACGACATGCTGATGCCGAATCAGATATTTAGCTGCAAAATGTCTCTAAAGATTAGTTTTCTTCATTTCCATTTTTATTTCTTTTCTGAAAACTCTATCTTTAGTGATGAACACGGTGATCGTTTTCATAAAGAAGTCATAACAATAGAGCAAAAATGGCAGCGAAAATTTTCGACTAAAATGCTGGCTGCCTACTGCTGGACACTCTCCAGAGATACTCCCGAACCCTCGTACAAAAGACAGGCAAAAAACTAAGAAGCAGTCTATGATTTCATTTTTTACAGGTATTAATGTAATGTATCACAGTCTGTAACTCCACAAAGTCATAAAGACCATGTGGGTGTTACGCAGGAGACTTTTGTATACCCACTCACAGCCTAAGCGGCTTTCGGTACGAATTTGGTAGCCTACAGACTTCGTCTCACTCAACAAAGAGAAAGTGGGAAGCATAGCAGAGTCAGGAGAGCAGTTGAGGTAGTGAGTTGCATGGAAGTAGCAGCTCAGGACCGCTGAAAATGATGAGCGGTAGTCGACAGTTGGAATTAACCTTAGGTCTATCACTATTGTAATGCAGGTCTTGAGGTGCATAATAATTAGTTATAGATTGCAAAAAAATTATAGCCGATTTTGTAATTAGACCATCACATTTATGCTGAGCTTAACAGTTTCATGAGAAATGATCAACTTTACGTCAGTAAAATAATTTTTTCAAATATTCGTTGATCAATAATGCCACCGCCGAGAAGTGCCATGAATTTGTGACTTTCCTCTAGAATTACGTGACTCACTGCTGGTAGTTCTTTATGCCCACGTAATTAGATGATTAAAGTGGATGCAAACCTCTGCAAAAACGGGTCCCTGATGTGGCCTATTGAATTTAAGGTCTTGTCCCACATGTTTATGTCTCTTCATTCTCTTGTTCCAACCTGAATAACTGAATTGTTTACGCACTATGTTTTCTATCCTAGCAAACCTGGCCTATCACATACTCTGGCTCGAGTTGTATAGCTGAGCCTCTAACGTTATAAGGAGATTATGCCTTTATTGCGCATGCTTTCAAAGGTAGGAGCTCACTACGGATTGACTTTGCAGCATATTTTGATTTGACGGTATTAAAAAAGAAGCTAAAAACCTACCTGATCGTCCGTGCACTTGCTCTGTCCATGCGAGTTGTCCACAATGTTCTTGTGCGGTAGTTGTCTAAGGTCTCACTAGTTAGCAGTTAGCGTTTTTTCTTTCCAGTACATTTAAAGTGCCCTTAAAATGATTTATTACTCTTTGGTTGCTCTACGAGTGACTTCTTATCATTAACATAAACGCTGTGCGAACTTTCTAAACTAAGCCGATCGTGGACACTCATCTGTCGTCATTACATAGCTCGACAGTACTAGCTTCTGCTTGCCATGTGCTCGCCCTTGCTGAGCCCGTCATTCTTTAATGCAAATTTCTGCATGAAGCAAATTTACTAGCACAATCTTCACCTTCGTAAGCTGTGTACTATCGCTAAATTCTTTAATCGAGCAGGCTGTTTGGAAGCTATAAAGAGATTGATGGTGGCATACTGGAAGAAGCACTGTTGGACTTGACTGGTGGTATCGTCGAATCAATGGGAATTCGTGATGGAGGTTATGCTACTGATGACTTCAAGCGCAGCAATCTTTTTGAGCTGCTTAAAGAAGAATAAAAGAATAAATCGCTCATTACTACAGCTACGGATGATAAGCTGGTAATATTTTCTTGCTAAGAAGGAAATGACATTATGCCATCAAAGCCTGCTGAATGAAAGAAGCAAAGAAGTTGAAGCAAAGAAGCTCTTCTTTGGGAATTCCTTGTTTGCAGGTCACTACTGACGACACGAAAGGTGAAAGCCCAGAAGATCTTGTCAAAGGTCATGCTTACAGAATTATTAACGTTAAGGCAGTAGCACTTGCTGGCTCGGGGTTACTCAGCTGGTTTCATAAAGAGTACCTTCCTATGGTGAAATTGAGGAATCCATGGGGTAAATTTGAGTGGAAAGGTGCATTCAGTGATGCTTCGATAAAATGGAGTAAAGTTAGCAAGGCAGAGAAACGCAAGCTGGGAGTTGATGACGAAGACGACGGTGAGTTCTGGTAAGTTTCTACTTCATGGTTATATACTTAAACCCTATCAACTGCATAAGCTTCGCAAAAAATAATCACGAGTTTTCGCGTTCATCTAAAAAAATATTGGGGTATTCAAAATCATAAGATTATTTTAATGAAAATTATGACAGTACATTTATATTGCACCCTCTGATAACTTTTCTTCTCTCTAGCCACTTTATATATGATGTCAAGGAAGCACGAAAATTTGTTAGTGGTAACATGCACAGGTTAACCTTGCATAAGCTCACAAAGAATAAATCACAAGGCCCCAGCAAATATAGCTAAAAAGGGGAGTTTGTAGCTTATTTTTAAATGTCGTCAAGTCATTAGTGTGGTGACGTCAGTCGGGAATGAGTTTCTGGCTTTGAAAACATCCGCACTACAGGTATGGTCTCAAAAGAGTTTGATGTTGGCTTGATTCACAGCTAAATGATCCGATCCAGAAGAGCGGGTAGTATGATCCCTTGCCTGGTAGAGGAGTCGTTATAATAAGTAGGCTGGAGCCAGAGAATGAGGGGTTCCACAAATGATTGATAGATCATTAAAGTCAATATGCTTCTTCATTAAGAGCCAATGTAGCCCAGCTAGAAGTGGTGTGTTGTGGTAACTGGAACGCTCACAACAGACTAATCTCAGAGTAGAGTTTCCCACTAACTATAAGCACCTGATTGCACAGGCCGGTAGATCAGTAAAAGTGAGTTGGAAAAGTAGAGGTGTGATGTCACGAATGCGTGGACCAATATGAATATATTATTAATGTCTTAGCCAGCCCAAAGTTTAGGATTATTGTGTGGCTGGAGAAAGGCTGCATTGTTCGTGGAGCTGATGTGGTGGTCTGTTGAAAGATCACTTTGGAAAAGAGCACCTAGAGTTCGCAAAGATACAACAGGAGATATGCTGGCAGAGCCAATTTTTAGCGATAAGTTTCGAATTTATGAGTAACTATAGGTTTTCCTATAGCTAGTAAGTTGGATTTATAGTAATTTAATTATAGAAAGTTTGCTGCTATCCTTTTGCAGATGGTTAGCAATAAATGCAGCAAGGGAGCCAAGAAGTTCGTAATGCTGATTGGCTGGGCGGGATCAAGGCAAAGGTACATACGAGTGTCGTCTGCATACAAGTGAGCGCCTAGATTGTGCTTGGCGATCCATCTGCAAGAGGGGGAGTATAAACCGAAGACAGCCTGACCAAGCACTGAGTCCTGAGATACCCCATTCTTCAGTAATTCCTTGAAAAATCTCTTCCCATTCACGTAAATACTCTAAAGTCTCCCAATGAGATGGGGCCTAAACCAGTGTCGTGCAGTGCCAGTGATACCAAGATGAGATTAAAAAACCACCCGAGAACAAATTGATGATCCATAGTGTCAAATGCTCATGAAAGATTAAGCAGACTAATCAGAGACTTTTCCTAAGTCTGAATTCCTGAGAAGGTTGTTATACACCCTAGACAGTACTGACTCTGTGGAGTGATTGGCTCTAAAACCAGACTAAAACTTGCTTACTATGCTATCAATGCAACAGTTTTATTGGTCTGTCGCCACTCGTGCCGCTGTCTTTCATAGGAACGGTTGAAAGTAGACTGGGCGGAAGCTGCTTAAGTTTTCTTGGTCAATGTTACTTTCTTAATTAGTGGCCTAACAGCTTTAGAAATAGGCAGAGAGATCACAGGAAGCTAAGGACATACTTATAGTGTTATTTTTGCATGGTGGCAGCAGATCTATTCGTCGTAGAAGTAGAGCGGTGGGAATAGGTTCTAGAGGACTGGCAGTCTTCTTTGATTGCCAGATAAATTTAAGGATGAGGTCACTAGTGGCCTCCCTGAATGCAGACACTGAGGTGCTGCATGGAGTTTAGTGAGGGAAGAACGTTATAATCTTTATTTAGGGACAGGAGTCTAGAAAGGGTGCAGTTAACTGTTATCTGTTTACCTTGCTGACAAAGAAGCTGGAAAATAATCAGCTGGATTGCCTCAGGGATGACTAGGTAAGGAGTGAACTGGGAGTGGTTAAGGAGATGGTTGGGTGTGTACATCAGTACTTGAGGATTTTGCAGCTGTTATTTAACATTTTTCATAGAAGCTACACTTGGCCTTTGCTAGGATTGATTGGTTTGATATACAGTAGTCTTCGAATGCATGTCGATTAACAGACAGTCCGGATCTTTTTTCTTAATAGACCTAGCTAGTTTAAAGTCTGCAGTAAACAAAAGACCATTTAAGCGATGACACACCATGTACCTTGTCAAAGGTGCCATCGCGTCGAGGATGTAAGATAGCATCGTGCTGCAGCATTTTAAAATGATGAAAGGTTGGACGGAGGATTGAGAAGCAAGAGCAAATAAGATAATCTCGTGCAGACACCACCGATGTCAATAATCTTGCGGTTTCTCAATTTACATGTGACTTTAGATGTGGAACAGGGCATACACTCTAGACTGAGTAAAAGCTGCCAGTGGTTACCTAACACGGTCAACAAATTTTAATAAACGTCATGTTATAAAATAAAATTGATCATTTCTTATCCATTTTAACATCAACACAAATATGACAATGAAATTGCAAACCTGGCTCTAATTTCTGTAATCTACAATAAATTAATGTGCACCTCAAGACCTGCATTTCAATAGTAATAGACCTACGGTTAATACCTGTAAAAATGAAGTCATAAACTGCTTCTTAATTTTATTAGCTTGCCTTTTGTATAGCTGTACGGGAGTATCTGTGGAGAGCGTTCAGCAGTGGCCAGCCAGCATTTTAGTGGACCATTTTCGTGGCCATTTTTGCTCCATGGTTATGATTTATTCTTCAAAATGTACGCCGTGTTCATCACTAACTATAACACAGTTGTCAGGAAAGAAATAAAAATGGGAATAAAGAAAGTGAATCTTAAGAAACATATTGCAGCCAAGTTTCCAATACTTCATCAGCATGTCTGCAACTAGTTTCGTGTGGTTTTCTGTCATCTATAATTCAGGAGAAAGTTGATAGAATCAAGGTGACAAGCATTCCATACTGGTTTCGGATCACTTTGCAGCAAGTTGCTGAACCGCGCATCTTTGAAAAGCTCTCGAATATGAGAACCCAAAACAACTCCTTCTTCAATAGTTTCGTAGCTGAGTCGAGGGAATTTTTCATGTAGGTATCGGAAAGCTGGCAAAGTCCAATCCGCGGCTTTCATTAAGTTCTTCATCAAACAAAGTTTCACGTGAAAAGGTCATAGACGGATTAATCGACCCATCGACCATTGATTGGGGCTAGATATTCTTCTCTTCAAATGCTAACTTTAGTCAGCGAGTCCATTTCTTCCGCAATCAGTACGAATACCAAGCTCGGCTATTCCACTCGAATAACAAGCACATGCATGTTTTACAGCTCTTCTGTAGTACCATTAAAAGGGCAACGACCTTCTAATCAAAACAGAGCTGCCAGCTGCACTTGTTATACTCAATGGAATTCAGTAGCTGCTTTCAGTTATCATAAGCCTCTTTCAAGTAGACAGCATGCACAACTGTATCAAATAGAAGACGGTTTTCATAATGTAAAACACAGCCTTAAGACTCAGTTTCGAAACTCTTTGAAGTATTGTATATTCTTGTGGGTCATAAATGATTTGCAAGGCGTTCATGAGGTCCTCAATACCAGAACAGGATACCAGATTACTTTCTTTTCTGAAGAAAGCCTCCAAGTGCTGGTGAAGCTTTTGATGTAAAGTAATTATGGCATCTTCTTTGAGATGTTTCATTGTTGGAGTCTTGATTCTAGCAAATCTGCCTTGTTCTTGGATAAGTCAAAATCACGAACCAGGTCAATTAGTTATTCCTGTGTTATTTTGTGTGGGGTTGATGATGCACCACAGTCAAAATCTGGATCACTGTAAGGTGACGTACCAGGTGCAAAATAGGTCGGCTCTCCTTGTCCTCATCAAAATAATCAAGAGAATATTCTGCTGGAGGTTCTGCAATAGAAAGTCTCCTACCACGTGGAACTGTTTTCAATGCAGATGGAACGCTCGGGTAGGCTAAACTCGATTTCGTTTCCTTTGTTATTCCGCCGGAAAGAGGAGAAACCAAGCAGAAGTAGCAGTCATACATGCTGTTGCTTGGCTCTCTCCACGTCATGGGGACTGCAAATGGCATGGATGGTCTTTTGCCAGTAGCAAAGCGTGTATGCGGGAAACAAGGCTGGTCTTGGTAACCACCCTTGATTGCAAAGTAAAGATGACATGATTTCTCCAATTGAGGAACAGGCATATAGTCTTTACTGGTAAATGTCATTTCCCCACAAATATAGACAACAGTGACAACGGTTGTAACGCATTTCGAGGTATTTTTTGTACTTCTATGGATAACATAATAACAATTTCATGTTTCAGTAGGTTAAGTTGTCTCACACAAAGTATTCAATATTGTTAATGCTCATCCTCTCCAACTGGGATTTATAATGTCACCTTACCTTACTGCAATACCGATTGGCAACTGTATTGCAATGCATTAGAAAATGATGCCATCAACTCTGAACGATTTATGCGTGACGTTACTATGGAATGCGATGCAATATTACACCAGTCTAGGCCTTTTTAGGATGTTGTTGCAATTTTCAATAGACACATTTCCTCCTTGAAACATTGAAAATGAGCTGTAATGACTATCTTCAAAACGAGACCCACAACAGTTTTCTGGTTATATTTCTGTTCAGCATACTTACATACTACAGATTAGAACCTTTTTAAGTTACTAGCGGTTTCACTATTGAATTGTGGAAGCCGAATTTCGTAGCATGGGTGATGATAGCAAAAAGGTAGGAGAATATTTCAGCCAGTTTTATTTTGTTGCTCTTTCAACTAGTATTTGATAAGTGCAAGGCTCTCGTAATTTCTTTAACGTAGAATAGAAACGAGAACAGAACTGATTATAAGATGCGACCTGCTACCTTGGGTCTGAATACAAGTTATACGTTGGTCAGCTTGCTGTTGGAGGAGCTCACCACAAGAGATTCGAAATACCGCTTTGATTGATCTGCAGCTGCCTTTAGATGAACGGATCAATGAGCGAAAATCCACCATATCACAAGTGTTTACCGACCATCGGGCTGCACCCTTTACCAGAATAGAGAAATACCAGCTAAATATTAGGTTCAAGTAAAAATGCATCCCCTAAACTAACCTGCCGCTTCAGTAACGAATATTAAGAACAGCAAGACCAGGCTGCCTTTCAGCAGCCCAAATACAGATCACCAGCACGCAGCTTTGTGTACTTGCACTCATTAAAATGATTCTGGGGCATGACTGTACTCTAGAATTCGCGAAAATGTTAGCACAACATGCAAATCTTTCTTAGTCTTGTGTTGTCCATCACTTTAAAGTTAAGGTCGACGGATGAAGCAAAGTCATTTACATAGCAACTGAAGAGCCTTGGCGGCTGTCACCCCCATTGCAGTGGACCGTGAAGGATTGACTGCTGAAGAACCCAATCACGACCTGGGTCATTAGGGGAAGAATCATTGGACAATGACCCAGAAGCAATTTAGAGGTCTCCTTGGCCCTCGTAAGTAAGACTCTATCGAGATAGTTTATTAAATAGTGGGGTTAAAAGTATAGAATTTCAAAGAGTGTTCGACTTTTCGCATCTATTATCACAGGGATTCGTTCTCAAGGATAATCTAACAGGTTGTAGAGGGCAAGCCCTAACTCACAATACCATACCCATTATATTTATTCTCGAGTTCAACTCACACTGGGATACTTATCTATTTGGTGCGATTCATAGACTACTTGTTATTTACCTGAGTTGTGCTTTTTCGCACAGTGAGGTTGAAAAATCCATGCAGGTAAGAGAGAGCATCGGTAGTACTAAATGATTGCTGGCCACATCAGCACACAAACCAAAGCTAACAAACAAAAAAGACCCAATGAATCCTCTCAATTTGTGTGTTGATTATAAGGTATGCATGCAAGCATCAGAGGAAGTTATTATGCTTTGGTCCCATCGTACTCGACTTAACTAACTGTGCCGGTTCAGAACGGTTCGCGAACAACTGAGATATGAATCCAGGGAAGATGCTCGACGATGGGTTCACTTAGTTTTGTTAGCTTTCTAGAAGTTTGTGTCAATTCTTTTAGGATGCTGTTTGAAGATTTCTGCCATTACTTCGGAAATTTGACCGTGTGCAGGTTTATAAACACATCTTGGCTGTCTGTCGGTAAGACTTACAGGAAAAGTAGCTTTCACGATGAATGGAAAACACTTTCAAGAGCTGGAGGAAGCACGGATAATGAGGGAAGCTTCCTGAAAAATCCTCAGGTAAGAATAAAGTATTTCTGTCGTACAATTTTTGTACGTTTCTTAGTTCTCTCAGATGTTCTAGAGATGTTCTAGAGATTAGCACCTTTATCTAAAGCTTAAACTCGGGTTAGTTGCCTCAGACATTTGATGGTCCACACGGTTCTCCCGAATGATCAACATAGCATTCTATAAATACAGACAAATCTTTGAGGTAAAGTTTTAGTTAGATGAATCGTTCTCCGAATGTTTGTATTTACCATGTTTCTCGGATATTAAGACCGGTATGGATCTGAAATACATAAATTCTATCATAGAGTTGCAGGCACCTGCCCAAGCAAAGCTGACGAAATAATTGTGATATTGAAGACATGGTGCATTGCATTAAGTGCTTGCATGACTTCACTGCTGTTTTCCGGTCAATGTAAGGCTAGTGTTCTTTTCTACTAGGGAAAACCATTTGACACCAACTTCGGTGCATTATTAAGCAAATGACGTTTTAAAGCATAAAACCTCGGTATACTGTCTGCTAAACATGCTCAATCCTAGCCAGGGCTTGCGAAATGACAGAGTATTGCTACGTCATGAATTTTCCTGACTCGAGTGCTCGTATAGCGGTTAGCAGCACCAAAGAGTGCCCAGATTCAGTCATCACTCCAGCATGCTAAATTAGTCAGAGTAGTTAATCGCACACTGATAAGTGGTAAGCCAATGCTTTCTCTACTCAAGGACGCATACAGCCTCCTTTATATTGAAGCTGGGGTTGGGCCCCTCATGTAACTCCGAGATTGAAGTGAACCTTGCCAAATTGCAACAGACATTGCCCTTTTGATTCATCGCTCCACATCTGCTGACCCATCGATCTCAAGATGCTTCATTAAACTTAGGACACATTAAATTTCCAGCATTTGAAGCGACATCAATTAAAGGTGAGTAAATATAACACAGGCATAATGATAAAAAGAGAAAAAATTATGCATTGATAAAGTATTTTTAACATATAAATTACGTGTTAAGGGGAACTGTACATATGCTTCAAAGTAATCATTTTAACTTTAACTTTAACTTTAACATTTTAACTGTTTGTAATAGTGCACAATTTCAGCACGTGTAAGGACACAGACTGCAATGCACGTGGAAGAAGCAAATGCTATGAGTAACTAGTTGGCTCTCGGGTTTCTTTTTAAATGCCCTCAACTTAAAGAATAGCTTGATATTAGTTCCTAGCAAGCTCCAGGAATTGGGAGCATAGAGATTACAAACGCCGGTTTCAGAACGACTTTTGCTTAAAGACACTGCTGAAGACTACATTCAGACGAGTCGACGGTGCAAAGTGATATCTTGGGACTAAGATTTCCAGATAAGCTGGCCAGTATTAAGAGAGTGAATGGACCTAAGCGTGAGTAGCAGGATACTTAAAAATCGAGATGCTCGACGAGGAGTCAACACAGGTTAGCCAGAAGTTTTAGTATGTGACAGATGCAGAGTTAACCACAGCTGCATCGGGAAGGGGGCAAGGGTTTAGGCGTGTGCCTAGAATAGAAAGCCTTGCTCTTCTAATATGTGGTGCTGATGTGCGACCATCATCACACGCTCGGAATTTAGATGTCGTCTTTGACAGCTGCCTAAACTTTCCTCGGCTAGCCATCACGTTCGATCCCTATATAGGATTATGAGGTGTTTTTCATGGTGGCTTGCAAAAAAATTAACTAGCTCCTTAGCTCTGTTTCGGCTAGATTATTGTAATTCTCTTTTTGCTGGCCTAACAAAAAAGCCACTAGGCAACTGCGGATGCATTTAAATACGGCTGCAAGGCTAGTTTGCTAATCACAGAGGTTTGACAGCATTTCACATTTGCTAAAAGAGCTAGGACAGCTGCCGGTTGATCAAAGTGTACAGAACAAAGTCTTACGCTCACCCACACGCTCGCCAGGGCTTGGCTTCTCCCAACCGAGCTGAACTGCTTCACCAGTTTCAGCCTCCTCGGGCCTTCAAGTCCCTTAGAGACAATAAATGAGCTGTTCCATTTCTTCGCTTAAAGACCGTTAACGGCAGAAGGTTAGACTATAAAGATCCTAGACTGGAACTCACTTTCACGATTCTTTCTCAACGACAGCTGCTCTAATGCTGCCGAATATGGCACATCATTTTGGGCCGTGCTGAGCTGCCACTACCATGCTACTCACTGGCTGAAATATTCTCCTGACTCTGCCATGCTTCCCTTACCACTTTCTCTTTGCTGCGAGAGATGAGGTCTGTTGCCTACCGAAAGCCGCTTAGGCTATCAGCACACCATAAAAAACTCTCCAGCGTAACACCTACATAGTCTTTATGGCTTTGTGTAGTTACAGAGGGAGATACATACATACATAGGGCTTGATCCGGGCTGAGGATTTGTCTTGGAATATATGTCTATTACCTGCTCACCATCACCCAGAAAGCCTGGCAGCCACCCCGATTCAGCCAGTGGCTTACCTTGAGGCAGCACCAGGGACCAGATTCATGTAGTTTCTCTAGATTTCTTAGATGGGGCTAGAAATGCTGCTGGGCCTCTTTTGTGTTGATATTAGGGGTTGGTTCTGAGAGGGTGCACACAGTTTTTTAAGGGCAGCGATCACGTTTTAGAAAGCTCTGAAGATGTGTTCCATGTAGCCCATTTTCTGCACGCAGCGTCAAGCCACAAAATGGACATATATTATAGAAGCTCCTTTGGGTTCTGATTAGAGTTAGAGAATAAAAAAGTTCTAGTAAGTTGAAGAGCCTCTGCACGTATGTTTTGAAAAGTTAGCCTGGACTTATCGGCGATGTAAGAATCGTGGTTATGTCCTTTATAATAATAATAAAAATAATAATAGTAATTTTGCACTTGATAAAGCACCCTCAGAGAACTTAATCTCTTTCTAGGCGCTTTACATTTGCTGCAAAGTGATATGCAATTGAATAGTAAGTAAAATAATGCTTACAAAACAAACAAAATAAATAATATGGTTAGGGGTGACACGCACAGGGTCAGCATGCAAATGTGGTAGTGGCAGCATGCACAGTGTCAGCACGCATAAGCACATCAAGGACGAATCACAGGGACCCACTAAATGCTGTCCTAAATAGGTGTGTTTTTTCAAGTTCTTTTTAAATGTGGTCAGGTCAGGGGATAATCTGACACAGGTCGGGCAGGAGTTCCAGGCTTTGGGAGCATACGAACTAAATGCACGGTCTCCAAAGGATTTGAGGTTTGTACGAGGTATTTCCAGACTGTTGGATTCCGAAAAGCGGGTGGTACAATGCTTGGCCTGATGGGGTAGTATATCTACAAGATATGCTGGAGCCATAGAATGAAGAGACCTAAAAGTGAGCGACATAACCTTGAAGTCAATCCGTTGCCTCACTGGTAGCCAGTGCAGGTCGGCGACAAGTGGAGTAATGTGGCAACTGCGACGCTCACGACAGACAAGCCTTTAAATGTGCCCTTCGAGCCTAATCGTATGCTTATGTGAGCATGGAGCGCAAAGAGAATTTCTGGTTCTTGATGACGTGAATAAGTGCAGACTACATTTTTTTTTTAAATTGGAAACATTTGCTGGGCTCAGCAGCACGATTTCTGGCTCTGAAATGTCCCAACAGACACCTGAGTGGGCGTTGTGATGCTATAGTTTGTGAGATTTCTCTCCGATAGAAGTTAACTTCTTTTTAAGTACTCAGTTCAACGGGAGATGGCTTCAGGTTGCTCCATATTTTACATTGCGTTATAGATAATTTCAATTCCCACGTTTTCAGATTACAATTCCGACAGTAAGTTTTCTGTTTCTCGTAAGAAGCGATGGAATATAATTTACTGATGTCACTATTTTTGTTTCATGGCATCTGCAATGTCACTCGCTACTTAAGATCATCCTAATGAATATGTCTACTACTTTAGACCGGGAGTCATGTTCGGCCTTGCAGTAATGATCAGCTGATAGATGCCATGATGCACTTTTTGCAACTCAGTAGCTGCTTTGGAGAGCCAGGTCACTGTTTTGCATAATTTTGTCTTAAAAAAATTTGCGCCTTCAGTGTATTGCAACTTTATGCAGTTGACTCTGCGTATAAGAATACCAGACATAGGAATACTCTGCTTATAAGAAGAGCAGTTGTGAATTGCAGATTTTTTGAAAGTTGCACCCCGAATATGGGAGATACTCCTAATATAACAACGGCTTATTTGCGGCCCGAGCGTATTCTTATTAGCTGATTCGACTTACTTAATTAGAGCAGGCATTCAACCTGCTATCACTCACTCTACCCATACTGGCCATTACTTGCATTAGCTTAAAAACATGCTGACAGCTCGAGAGATTACCCCAAGAGGTTGCCCAGCTGCCCATGACCAGTGCATCTGACGTGCACGTACTTAAAGTGTTAGCAGAGTTATACTGGATAGAAGCGTCTAGGCTTCATTCGGGATTATCGTATGCTGGCCGGGCCAGCTACCGAATTGCTGATAAAAATATGGGCCGTAAGGGATCTTGGTATCTTGGATTCTCTTACCGAGTCGAGGCCGTCTGCCACGAGCCTGATGTCTCCCATTCGCCGCTAAATCTGCAGTGCGCCAACAATGCCTCCTCAGCCTGTCTCTCTCATTCTCTCATTCATTCTGCTCCTCTCTCGTTCGAACCACCATCGCGTTCACCATCTATTCTGTGAAGATTTGTATATCACTTATTATTTTACCTTACCATCTTCTAAAAGTTTATCTATTTTTGGGCATGTCAAGATTTTTCATAAGTATGTCTAGCCTTCCACTATACATGAATATTTGAACTGAGACTGTTCTATATATATATATATATATATATATATATATATATATATATATATATATATATATATATATATATATATATATATATATATATATATATATATATATATATATATATATGTATATATACATATACACATATACACACGCACACACACATATATATATATATATATATATATATATATATATATATTGGCTCAAATTCTATGCCTTGTGTGTAGTGTAGAAGAGAAACAGAAACATTATCCACAAATGCATGGTCCTGTGGGGTAGGGCATTTTCTTGTTTGTACCATATGCACTAGGGCGCACTATCATCGAATCGTGCCTACAAGTACAGGCAGCTGGCAAGCATTTTTGCAGGTTCCATTCTCGAGGGCAGAATCTGCGTGAGTTCTCATATCGTAAATCAGCTCTTCAGTGTGCCTTGCTGAGCACACAGTTTGCCACCCAAGTCTGTTTTTTCAGTGCACAGGTTACTGTTCTGCCAGTTTTAAAAGACTCTTTGGTGTGGGGTTTTAGGGTTTAGTGTTGATGGCCTCTGGGCGAGCCCAGGTGCATGGTGCGTCACAACCTAGGTCATTGGCTCGAGTCCGGTCGTCTGCAGTTCCTTATTGCCTCTGTAAGGAAGTTATGGAAGGTGCTTAGTCTTAGAGACCCGTGTTGTGGGTTCGAGTTCTGTATTGGTCAATACTTTCTTGACAACTGCAAACGGTAGTTATGACCACGAAGGCTCTTCTGCCACTGTATACATGAAGCTGTCACATCAAGTTATCTTACTTTCATTTTTATTTTGTTTATAGACATTAAGGCTGTTCTGCCACTACGTAAATAAAGATGTTTAATCAGCCAGCCTAAAACCTATCTATTTTGTCTACTTAAATTAGAGGCAAAGCTAAGCAAAAGCCTAAACGCGAGTAGCAGAACCGAGATGGTGGCAGTTTACTTGACGGGAAGCTACTGCCTCATGTGATGTTTTATCGTCCAGCAAACATTATTTATCTTAGTATATCTAATTTCTAAATTGCAGCAGCTTGATCCTTTTAAGCAGAACTCGAAAACTGATGCTATAAATAGCATTTAAGGATCCCAGTGATACATTTTTCAACAGTCTCAGCTATCATACCTCGATTCTCTCCAAACTCGCAAGATTTTGTTCCACCCCTTGCGATAGGCAAGGACTTCCTAACAAGTGAAAGAGCAGTACTTATTCTAAACCATCGCTAGAAAAAGGCATCGACTTAACTCCAGCCATGCATGCTTGAGCATAAATTGTATTCACCACATCAAATGTGTGATCGGTCGTTCAAAGCACAAGTTAGCCACTGAGTTCGGTGCAATTAATATTCAGACATTAATCTAGATTTCCAATCTTGACTACAAAACTCATGCTTTTGCAATTATCTGACGTTGCATCTATTCCATGTTCTGTGAATTCCAAGAAAAGAGAAAAATGGAAGGTCTTTGGCATCTTTAGGAGATAGTATTTATCGGTAAGATCTCTCGGGTTTCTGCAAGTACTATTTCCAAATTTACCTAGAGACTTGCAGGCAACCTCTTTAGGTGCTGGAGGTTCAGTCACAATATTTAGCATGAGCTCCACTGTAATGCTAGCGCTCTCATATGGGAATGCGATTTGCATCAACACATTCTTCTTTCTTTCGCATTAAATACTAATATAACCTTAATTCCAGTAACCTACGTCGCACTTTAATGGCTTAGACACGCAGGTTTTTATGTGTCATGCAGTGCTAGAGGGTGCGATTGTTTTATAGATTCTGTTGCATGGGCTTGGCTGAGTTATGCGACGAATTTGGCACCAGAACAAGGCAAACACAATTTGTGGAGCTCATTTTCTACACGGCTTCTTCAGCATCGAGCTACACCTCATCCAATATGACTGTGCAGCTGATAAGTTGTGGATCAAAATTGGATCAATTAGCAAGTGTCTTGTCCAAATTGCCCTTCCAGGTAGAAATACAATGCATTGTTTTTTGTTACCATGTTTCAGCCAAACCTTTTGGTAATATTTCCAATGTTTCTGGGCTTTGGCCGAACTATGCATAATACCTGTAGGAGAGTAATGCCAGGGAGTGAGCATAATGAGAAGTGTGTTCTCACACACACCCTATCTCCCACACACACGCAGAAAGAAATAAAAAGAGTGAGACCTATGAGCAGCAAGAGAGAGAGAGAAGACAACAAGAGAGTAAAGCTAGAGACATGCAAAGTAAGAAAAGAGACAGGTGGCAAATAGAAGGGTAAAGGTAACAAGTTTATTTGAAGGCTGATGTGATTGATTTGCACTGCAATAGACCCTGCTAACTTGGGCTAGTGCAAGAAAGAAAGAAAGAGAACGGGAGATCAACGTAGACACTGCAAGGCAGTGAAAGTAGATACATGTAGAGAGAACGCAGGCAGGCTGCAAGCAGAGGGCAGGAGGTGCTAAAACGATAATGAAAGGCTGATTTGATTTGGATTGTTACTGTCGCAGTCGCCCCTTTTTGTTTACTCTGAGTAAGACCTGGAATAGTTTGTCTTGAACCTGTAAAATGTTTATCCTAAATAGCAAAAAGCAGAAGCGACACGATTTCTGCAATAGCCTGCAGTCGACTGATCCGATGCAAAGATACCGCAGGCATTGCGTTTATACGATTGGCTGTCGTTTCTGCAGAAGTCGGTCTCAACGGTATTGACGGTACAAATTACTGTAACACTGTCTTTATAGTTTGCATTATCGGTCACCAAAGAGACTGAAAACGTGATAATCAGTTTGGAGCAATATGTGGACAAGCTGTCTGCAGAAAAGATAGCTGCGGGATTCCACGTGATAATGGTGAGTAGAGGTTAAATTACTAGCACTTGTTTGCTCATCGAATCGCCATTAGCTTGGCGTTTTTCTATTTGCTATTAGGTGGAGGAGAACCGCATTACCCGCTTACACGAGACTCAGAAAGTAGTCAACTCATCATTTTCCCAGAACGGCCGATGTACTACTGGTCGGATTCCACTGGTTCAAGGGCGTTATGTTATTCTCCCCAGCACATTGGAACCTGGTATTGAGCAGGGGTTCCTGCTGCGAGTCTACACCGGGCAGTCAATGAACAGTAGGTGAGTATTTTATTGGAGAGACTTGGGTAGTGGATTGAGTTAGTCCTTCCAATTGATGACTAATCATGCCGGATTCACAAGCCTACTGAGTAATTTTCATGTTGTCGAGCTGATTTATTTGGAAGGAGGTAATTGCAGGCCTCTAGTGATGGCACGTGATAATAAATGCAAAGCAATTTTCCAATACGACAAGGGGTGGGTGAATATCTTTGGCCTACTATGCTTATGCAATTGCTTCTAATTGCTGATTTACCTGGGAATTCACCATATTTAATAATAATAATATTGCACTTGATAAAGCACCCTCGGAGAACTTAATCTCTCTCTAGGTGCTTTACATTTGCTGTAAAGGGAAATGTAATTGAAATGGTGAGTAAAATCATGCTTGATAAACAAACAAAATGAATAATATGGTTAGGGGTGACATGCACAGGGTCAGCATGCAAATGTGGTTAGTGGCAGCATGCACAGTGTCAGCACGCATAAGCACATCAAGGACGAATCACAGGAACCCACTAAATGCTGTCCTAAACAGGTGTGTTTTTAATTTCCTTTTAAATGTGGTCAGGTTAGGGGATGTTCTGACGCAGGTCGGGAGCGAGTTCCAGGCTTTGGGAGCATACGAACTAAATGCATGGTCTCCAAAGGATTTAGGGTTTGTACGAGGTTTTTGTAGACCGTTGGATTCCGAAAAGCGGGTGGTACGATGCTTGGCCTGATGGGGGAGTATATCTGAGAGATAGGCTGGAGCCATAGAATGAAGGGACCTAAAAGTGAGCGACAAAACCTTGAAGTCAATCCGTTGCTTGACTGGTAGCCAGTGCAGGTCGGCGAGGAGTGGAGCAATGTGGCAACTGCGACGCTCACGACAGGCAAGCCTAGCTGCAAAGTTTTGCACCAGCTGCAATCGCCTGATCGCACATGCTGGTAGGCCAGTAAGCAGTGAGTTGCAGAAGTCGAGACGGGATGTCACGAATGCATGGACCAACTCTGACGTGGTATCCTTATCTAAACAAGCCCAAACTTTAGCAATGTTATGAAGCTGAAAATAGGCGGATTTGACTGTGGAGCTGATATGGTCGTCTAACGAGAGGTCGCTTTGGAATATGACACCTAGATTTCGAGCTGATTCAACAGGAAATACGCTGGCAGAGCCAATTTTGAGAGTCAGCCTTTCCAATCTCTGAATCACACTGGGTTTGCCCATTACTAGTAAGTTAGTTTTATCATCGTTTAGTTTTAGAAAATTTGCTGCCATCCATGTGCGGATGTCATCAATGCATGCAGCAAGTGAGTTGAGAGAATTTGAGGTGCTCGAAGGCTGGGAGGGATCAAAGCATAGGTACAACTGAGTGCCATCCGCCAAGAAGTGAAAGCCTAGATTGTGCTTGGCAATCACATCGGCAAGAGGGAGAGTATAAACCGTGAAAAGAACCAGACCTAGCACGGAGCCCTGAGGTACTCCATATTTCAGAGGTACCTCAGATGATCTTTGTCCATTCACGTCAATACTATGGAGACTCCCATTGAGATAGGACCTGAACCACTGCAAATCAGTGCCAGTGATGCCTAGGCGAGATGAGAGGCGCTCTAGAAGAACTTTGTGATCGATGATTTCAAAAGCTGCCGAAAGATCGAGCTAAACAAGCAGAGAAACTCTGCCCATTTCTGCATTCCTAAGTACGTCTTTGTATACCCTAAGGAATGCTGACTCTGTGGAGTGATTAGCTCTAAAGCCAGACTGGAACTTACTAGCAAGGTGTGAGGTTTCGATATATGCATCTTGACGCTTGGGAATAAAAGCTTGAGACAGATTTGCACTATTGTAGATGCATGTTGGGATATGCATTGATCGTGCAAATTCCGTGCAGGTCAAACTCCTTGTTGCTTTTCCTGTCGGGTGAGATTATTATCCCAGCAGGAAAACTGCTCATGTGTTGCGATCATACCCTAGGATATAATCCCACGAGTAGATATTGCCCATAGCTGTGTGAAGATACTCACTTAACCTGTGTGCACTCAAGTTTAAAGACTTGATGTAATTTGCAGTATGAAGGGAAGCAAAACTTCACTTGAGAGTCCTTGGTAGAAAACTTTACTTTGTTCATGTACGAAAACCTCTTTCATTGCGAAAATCAAGCGATTCTGTTATAACAATAGAAGTAATAAGAATACATTCGATACAGCGCCCTTAGAGAATTGAATCTTTTTCTAAGCGCTTTATCATTGCTTCAAAGGAAGCACGGTCAAAGAGTTAGTGGTATCTTGCTCAATATATATATATATATATATATATATATAATTCATTTGTATAGCGCCCCAAGAGAACTTAATCTCTGTTCAGGCGCTTCACATATGCCTCAGGGCTCGAGCCCACGACCTAAGCCAGACCTTAGTCGGGGCGAGCACCTTAACCGCTGGACCAACCCAGCTTGGCAACAAACGTAAAGAATAACATGGTTAGGGGTGACATGCACAGTGTCAACTTGCAAGTGTGGTTAGTGGCAGCATACCAAAGTGTCAGCACAAATAAGCACATGTAAGGAGGAATCACAGGGACCCACTAAATGATGTCATACATAGATGCGTTTTATATTCTTTTTAAATTTGGACAAGTCAGGAGATTTCGTCAAGCAGGTCGGTAGTGAGTTCCAGGCTTTGGGAGCATAGGAACAAAAGGCACCGTCTCCTAAGGATTTGAGGTCTGTACGAGTTATAAGCAAATATTCAGATTTCGAAAAGCTGGAGGTGCGATGCTTAGCCTTCGGTGGGGCATAAGATCAGATCGCTAGGCTGGAGCCAAAGAACGAAGATACCTAAAAGTAGAGTCAATACCTTGCTTGACTGGGAGCCAGTGCAGGTCGGCGAGAAGTGGTGTGATGTGGCCAGTGCGACGCTCGCGACAGAGAAGCCTAGCTGCAGAGTTGTGCATCACCTATAAGCGTCTGAGTGAACAGGCTAGTAGGCCAGCCAGCAGTGAGTTACAGATGTTGAAACGGGATGGTAAAAATGCGTGGACCAATTTAAATCATATGCCTGAAAGGATGAAAATGTGTAGGAGGTTGGTGTATTATTCGGCTGGATTATTGTACTATTTCATTACACAGTGACTGTGAATTTATTGTACAACAATTGTACATTGGTTCAGGAGTTTAATTCGTTCCATGATAGAGCTCATAATTCAAATTACTCGCATGTTAAATCAATATTCTCCATTGAAATAAACTGAAATGCCATTAATCCGTTCCGGACCCATTCAACACCGCGATTGCTATAGCATGTTTTTAATTAATATATTCACTTATAAAAAACGAATGCTGTTTAAAAAAATACAATACAATGTACTGCAATTAACGGGTTTTATTGATTATATATGTGCAGCGTTAAATTGGAGATCAGGCGACTTGAAGATGGAGGAGAAAGGTTAAATAAATACCTAAATTTTTATTCCAGAATTTATGCCATTTTTCCTCACTTTTCATTTTAATATGCAGGGGATTTTGATGGAAATCATACTATGTCTAATGAGGTCTTCTTCATTCTCACTTTAAGATTTTTTTAAGATGAGTAACGCAGTTGTCATTAAATAGCTCTGTAGCACGCTCAGTTAAAACTATCTATTGGTTTTTTATTTTGGAATAAAACTTGAAAATTTCTCCCACATCCCTTCCTGTATCTCACAAGGTAGAGATAACCTCTGCCGTCTAACCTATTCCTATTGCCTGCAACACCTCAATGTGCTGCTGCGTCTGTAGCTCCTTAAGCTCATTCGCTGTCAGTTCCTCAAAGTTCAGCGCTTCGATGAGCTCGCTCATGTCGCGTTCATCCAAGTCCAGGCCCACCGGCTGGCCAAAGGATGCAATCTCCTCCACCACTGCCGCTTTGCATTTGAGTCATTCAAAAGTCTGCTTCAGAAACAGCCTCAGGCCATGGCTTCTTAAATGCAGAGGTCAAGGTCCTCTTGATATCACCCTGCCAGGTCATGCCAATTATTCTGAGGCATATCACGATGCTATGATGGTCCTTCCAAAATTCTCGAAGAATGAGGTTTGTGTTCTTTAGGTGCTCGGTGAAGAGCTTCTTGAAATTAGAAATCATCTGGTAGTCCGTAGGCTGCAGGATAGGGTTGTGTTGGGCGGCGAAAGGTAGAGAACCTTTACCAACTTGAACTCTTCGAAGATGTCATCTTCGAGTTTAGGTGGTGTGCATGTGCATTGTCTAGCAGGAAGAGAAGGTCTAGTAATTTTCCTGGAGATCCTTTTAACGTCAGGACCAAAGACCAAATTAACCGTCTTGCATTGGAGCGTCTGTCGCTGCCCTACCCTTGCTGTCCTGAGCAACCGCACACAATTCACGACTATATCCTCTTGTTTGCGTCGCTGACGCAACCACTCTCACTCGTATACACGAGAGCAGTTATGTTGCAAGCGCTTACAGTGAGGGAGAGTGGCACGGGTTGCTGGGCGGATGTTACAGCGTGGCTCACTGCGAAGTTCGCTGCGGCAACTAGCGGTAGGGTATCTAAAGCTGCCTCGTAACCCGGATTTAGCTCTCAAGTCAAAGCAGAAAATTGGCCGGGAGACATCTCGTATCCTGAAAAACTCGCAATTGGGGACGCTCGTAAGTCAATGCAACACTGTAAATAGTGCAAATACCATATCCAAACAATGCATTCTAGCATGAAGGCATACATAATTTCATTACAATAAATGAAATAGCCATTAAAACTTAATACGAATACAAATTAGACAAATCAAGATATTAACGAATCTTTAGTGGTTGCGTGTACATTACACATCCAGGGTAAAAGTTCAGAAACTGCATGGGGCCTAGAAAAATTTATATTATTGTAACTCGTATTGGAAAATGATTGAGATTGTCCACACTGGTTCCATCTAAAGGCAAACAACTATTTCGTGGAAGTTGTTCCCAAGCAAAATTGCATTCTGCTTCCGCCTAGTTTTTATGCTTGAGGGCGTCTCTTATCAACCAAAAAATTCGGCGTTTTCTTGGTTTTTTTTATGATTTGTGATATTGTTTAAGGAATCAAGCAGTATGCTTTGGTGTGTAAGGCCAATATTTGTTTTAGAATATACAGTAAAACCTGTTTTTTGCGACAGTTTCCGTTTGAGCCACGTTAGCTGAGTCAACAGTTTCCAATAATTGGCCAAGGCATCGACAGTTCGTTAAATGTTGTTCTGAAACTGTAGTGCCTTGTTGAAAAATTAAACGTGGTCCTGCTGCTAAGGAGGTCCCTTTTTAGGAAGGTTGATCTTGAGCGTGATCTCAAATGGGTTTAAAGAAGTTAAGCAAAATATAGGTTGCAAACATACAATCTTATCAATCTAATCTTACCTTTCACTCACTGTTGGGTGTCTACTGGCTCCCCAATCATAAAAAGGTTGTTTGAGAGAGGAATAGGCTGAAGTGATATGGATTGCTCAGTCTGGGCAACATACAATGACAAAAGTCAGTTTCGCTACAGCTGGCCTCTTTCTATTAAGGTCGATTCGTCTCACCCGGTAGCTAAGGAAACTACTGTAAATCGACGGTAAATAGTAAACATATTTTTTATACATTTGCTATCTAGTAATAATACTATTAATAATAATGCATTTGACATAGCGCCCTCAGAGTAATGGTCAGTAGTAAAATGCTCAAAAAACAACAAGTAAAACATAGTTAGGGGTGATACACACTGGGTCAGCATGCAAGTATGGTTAGTGCAGCATGCACAATGTCAGCAAGCATAAGCACATTGTGAGCCATCGCACGCGTGGAGAAATCTAATTCTGCCGAAAACCCTAGCAAATATCAACGCGGCAAAACAAAAGGACTGCCTTGGCAGCAACCTTAGAAATCAGCCTAAGATTAGAATCTGATAATTAATAATATAGTCTGATAGTAAGACTATAATCGGATAGCTATCGGCATTTGAGGTCAAAATTGAAGGCAATCAATAGGATGTATCTCGGGCTCGAGGCTAATAGAAGTAGTCATTCTTAAATCGAGAAAAGGTTCTTGGATGAAGATTGTCAGGGTAATAAAGCTGCGCTTAGGATGACGGTTTATCGTTCTCTCTACAAGGAGCATGTTAGCAGCGAGCCCATATCGGCACGCTGCAGACTTGTTGCCGTACCTGCCAATTTTCGGCGCTCTGCAGCGGCCTCACTCTTGAATGCCTCTCTAGTCTCTTACTACAGCTTCCTATTGCTTTGTCTGTTGTGCGTACTTACCAAGCTATAACGCTTAGGCTCCCTATACCACGACCTATTTACTTGCGTACACCGTCAACCTGAATGTAGATGTGCCCAGCTGCTTCGCCCGCATTCAGGTTAGACGGTACTGCAGCTTCAGGGACGAAGCTCTAATAACTCCGTAAAACGCTAGCAGTACTGTTTTAGTCCGTAACTTATTGCCCAGGAGAATTCTTGAGCTCTGAATCTAAGAAAACCCGGAATAGGGCCATTGGTTGATGCCCCCTTAGAAGCTGGAGAACTCCATTACAGACGGCCGGTTGTGGTTTCGAGTTTTGGTGGCTGGTGGAAGGCTTGCATGTAGCTGTGCTACACGATAGTAATGCCAGTAAGATCTACTAGCTAAGCAAATATCTAGTCTTGTTATACCTTAAATTGTGGCCGAAACCCTTTGTGTTACATTTTCATACCTTATTAATCTACAATAAGGTGACAGATTCTTGACCTGCTAGCACACTAGGGAAATTGGGCAGAGTTTTAGTGACTTAGACAGCAGCAGCGGCAGCAGAGACTGATCGCACAGACCCGTTCATGCAATGCAAGCAGCTATAGCAAAGGGAGTCTGCCTTACGGATTTTCGAATTTCTAGCTACGCTATTACTATATTAGGAAGGTTAGAAACTAAAACATCGCTTGGAAACTGCAAATAAGTAAGGTTGCTGTGCAATATATCATTCCGAAAATGTCCTCGCTAGGGACGAAGAAGAATTGGCCCGAGTATAGTAGCCTTCAAGATAACAGAGTGAATGATCCGCTCTTAAAAATATAGTGCACGAGGGCCTGTTTGGCGCCCTCTCAAGTCCAGACCTAAACGCTCGAGCTCAGCACCAGCATCATCCCCAGCGAAAATATGGTGATACAAAAGCTTACCGAATACACATTTGGCAAGGATGAAAAATAAAAATTTGTTACTGAAAAAATCCCGCAAATCTTCCGAGGGCGTGACGGCACAGACACTGAATGACCGAATATTGAAAGTGAGCATTCTCCATCAAAGAAAGTAAGTTCACAGTCTATGGCAACTGCAAAAGTCGTTCGTTTGTACGAGGTAGGAGACACAGAGCATATGCCGACATTTTCTTAAAAAATACCTTGAAATGTGGGCCCGGATCATTGACAATTTCAAGCAGACTGCGAAGATACAATTAGCCGAATTAAGGGCATATTGATTACGGTTTCTATTTGAAATTCATGGATAAGATTAATATCAACAGGACAGCGATTAAAAAAATGCTGCCAGAGTCGGGCTGCAGTTTTTGATACGTCCCCTCATTAGAAGAGCTGCAGTGGCCGACTCTAAGCCCGGCCCTGAACCCGATTGTGCATCCATGAGATGTGGTTTAGCATAGGCCGAGAGCTTTGGAGAGTCACGCGCGATCAAAGATCACGTAATCGGACAACTTGCAAGCGGTTTTGTATGCTATATCATCTCATGCAACTCTGAAACTCGTCTAGTTCACGCAACCCCAAAAAGCGGAAGGAATCGTTAATCGAAAGGGGCCCCAAATTCTACTAAAATTAATGCTTCTCCCACACTTGCTTTCGCTGTCATGCTAAATATTGGTGTGTTTGACCGATGTAGTAATTTTGGCATCAATACCAATTGTTTTTACTTTAGGAAAAATCTTAAACTGCTTGCAGCAATAGTTGACCTGTTTGGCGATGCACTGGACGTTGCAAAACTTAAATGCAACTAGAGTAGGTTATTCAACAAGGATCCATGGGTTGTTGGATCATAGCCGCACATCTTTTTGTAGGTGATTACGTGCAGGAAATTTTAGTTTTTTATTCTTTATCATATTTTAGCTTAACTTTATTCAGCATAGGCATGATAGGTTTGCCGAAAGGGTGATAAGGAGCTCACTGTGACCCTTGATCTAAAAGTCCTAGAGATCACTGCAATCGGTTATACAATAATAATACATCTGTATGTAACCCTCAGAAAACTTAATCTCTTTATAGCACTTTAAATTTGCTGGAAAGGAAGCACGATCGAATTGTTAGTGGTAGCATGCTCACTGACAACAAGCATAACATGGGTAGAGGTGAAATGCACAGGGTCAGTATGCAAGCATGATTAGTGGCAGCATGCAAGTATCAGCAAGCATAAGCATACAAAGGAAGAATCACATACAAGCTGTAATACATAGGTGCGTTTTTACCATCTTTTTGAATGTTGTTAAGTCGGGTAATGTCATGATGCCAGTCGGAGGGAATTCTAGGCTTTGGATGCATAAGAACTAAAGGCACGGTCTCTAGAGGATTTTAGGTTCGTTTGAAGTATTGATAAACGATTTGATTCCGAAAAGCGTGCGATACGACGCTTAGACTTCTGGGACTATACTGGATAGTTTGGCTGGGATCAAAGCATGACGGTAACTAAGAGTGATTTAGAGAGCCTTAAAGTCAATGCTCTGCTTGTCTGGGAACCATTGCAGGTCGGTGGGAAGTTGCGTGATGTGGAAACTGCAACTCTCCCGACAGACAAGCCAAGCAGCAGAGTATTTCACCAACTGTAAGTGCCTGATCAAACATACCGGTTGTCCTGCATGCAGTGAGTTAAGTAGACAAGATTGGATGTCGGAAAAGCATGAAACAATTTAGATGTAGTATCCATGTCTTAGCAAGACCGAGTTTGAGTAATTTCTTATATAGCTGAAAGAAGGCAAACTTAGCAATGCAGCTGATGTGAGTGTGTAATGCAAAGTCACTTTGGAATAGGTCAGCTAGATTTCACGAAAACTCAAAAGGAATATGTCAGCAGAGCCGATTTTGAACGTTAGGTTTTCCGATACCAGAATTACAATATGTTTTTCCATAACTAGCAAGTTGGTTTTATAATCATTACATTTTAGATAATTTGCTTTCATCAATGTTCAAATGTCATAAATGCATGCAGAAAGGGGATTACGAGAGTTTGACCTGCAGGAGGGCTGGAGAAGATCAAAGCATTGGTAAAACTGAGTGCCATCTGCATAGAAGTGAATGCCTAAGTCGTGCCCCAAAAATCTTATCGGCAAGAAGGACAGTATAGACCGTGAACAAAACTGTGCTAAGCACAGAGCACCGACGTACCCTATACTTCAGTGGTTTTTCGGATGATCTTTTTCCGTTCGCATAACTACTATGGAGTCTCCCATTAAGATAGGACTTAAACCATTTTAGTCCAATGTTAGTAATACCAATGCGAGATGAGAGGCACCCGAGAAGGACATCGTTATCGATAGTATCAAAATCTGCTGAAAGATCGAGCAAAACAAGCAGAGACAATCTACCTGAGTGTGCATTCCTGAAAAGGTCGGTATACACCCGAACAACGCTGACTCTGTGGAGTGATTAACTCGAAGACCAGAGCGGAACTGAAACGGAAACTGAGCGGAACTTACTAGCTAGGTTTGAATTTTTAATAAATAAGTTCAACTGATGTACCAAACCTGGTTTGGTGTCTTTGATAAGAATGGTTGAAGGGAGACTGGGCGGAAGTTTCATAAGCTTCCTTTGTTAAGTGGTGCTTTATTGAGTAGTGGCCTGACTACAGCCTTTTCGAAAGGTGCTGGAACATGACCAGAGGCTAATTACAAATTTATGATGTCAGTTATGCCTGAAAGTAGTGGATCTATGCGTCGTAACAGATGGAAGGTGGGAATAGTATCTAGAGGACTATTTGTTTCCATAGATAGAGCTATGAACTATACAAGAATTTCAGTCATGTCCTCCTTGCATGCAGACATTGTGTTGCTGCATGGAATTGACTTCAAGGTGATCAGGAATTGACGGACCTGATTCCAGAGGAGATTCTGCCACCCCAGAGAGGGACATCCAGGTTTTGTCTATCTGTCTATGCCAAATAATCTAGAAAAACCGATCAGAAAAAATGCCCTACAGACCGTTGTGTTAGGATTATGAAAGGTAATATTTGATCCTAGACCTGAAGTTTTTGGATTGCGCATCTGTGATTGCACAATGTTTTTATAGAATATAGACTAGGCCTTTTCTAGGATTGATTGGCAAGACCGACAGTGGTACTAGTAGGCCTGTTGATGGACAGTCAGTCCTGATAGTGTGTACATATTTTCAAGCTCGAACTTGATCAAAGGTGCAAAATATTCGAGCATATCATCTATTGTCATGTTGCAGCATTTTACAAATGATTACAGGTCAGAAGGGGATTGAGAAGCAGAGGTAAAGAATATGTTCTCGCAAGGACAGCATCGATTTTAAGGGTCTTCAGGTTTTACGGCTCACAGGTGACTTCTGATTCAGTGGAGGGCAAACACTGTAGGCTAAATGAGATCTTCCTGTAGTCAGATAAGCAAAATTTTTTATTATTAGGTGATGATAGCATACAGTTACAGGAGAAAATTCGGCGGAGGTGTGCCTCTTCATGTTAGTAGTGCCACGCACGTGAGCCACAAGAAAAAATGAGCCAGTCAGAGCTCATAATCTGGTGCTGAATGCGTCAGATAAGTTATTCAAATGAATGTTAAAATCATCACCCATAGTGAAGAAAGACTGTTGGTTTGTACAGAGAATCGAAACGAGATCAGAGATCTGAGATAATGAAGGACTTGGTACCCTGGTCCAATAGACTACTGCCATCTCTGGCAGCTCGTTGTCTGATGAACTAAAAACAATATATTCGAAAGAAGTCTTCGACGGAACTGCAAATGGACTTTAGAAGTCATCGCTAGTATTCTTGCAACATAAAAACTAATAATTCTCGGATGTGCGTCATAGGTTCTTATATGGAAATAGAAGAACGTTTCCATAACGCAGCTAGCAACAGCTAAGTGTTATTTGTCCATAGTGTGGGCAGGCTATTCCAGACGACTTATCATTAGATGAGCACATTCCCTCCACTGTCAAATCGGCCATCTTTCAGCTAAGGAACGTCGCAAAACCCTTGACCATTATAGACATGAATACGAAGGGCGAATGAGTAAAGCGATGCGACATCATTTCTAGATTATATAAATTGATTTTATTTATAAATTTTGGTCACTGACCTTTATTGCCTCTAAGTAGTAAAAACTCAGCAGCTCTGATGATCTGTCTTCAACTGCATGACTGCTACCAAAGCATCCAAATTCTATCTGAGCTTCACAAGCTCCATATCGTGCATCGTCGACTTCAAAAGCCTCTCTAAGGATTGCAGATTGCTTCGCTCACTTATAGCAATCAATCTAATGTATACAATTTTTCTCTGCCTGTAAGTTTACAAAGCCACAGACACTACATGTGGCTGTTACTCAAGTGAGTTTTGTATATTCCGCTCAAATCTTGAGCAAAGTTTGGTCGGCGTGATTATCCGACCTCATTGCTCCATCAGTGTACTCTTGCACTACCAGCTCCTCAGCTACCAATCGTCTCTAGATCCTCTGCACTAAATTGAAGTACTTGGTAATCGGGCCTTTTATTTGTGTGCAGCTAAAGTATGCAATTTGCTCCTCACATTTGTCACTTTCCTAAATGACATGGCATTATTTAAGTTTCAGATAAAGACACGCACGCTCTGCTCAGCTTTCACTTCATCCCACCGAACTTCTCCATTTTAGTTTCTGAATGGTTTGTGAGTTTATATATGCATGTTGCTAGCTACTCCAATTAAACATCGGCTTTGAGTACCTGCTTGAGTGCTTCAGCCCGATGGCCTAAGAATTCTCGTTGTTTGCTTTTGCTTGCTTGTTTGCACATGATACTGTGCATACCATTAACCCTTATCAATTCTTTGGCATTGGGATATAAATCTCCTGGATAGAGATTTCGTACTCCTAGCGTGCTTTGCAAAATTTACCTAACATTATTAATGTCGCAGCAAGAGATAACACGATTATTATACTACAGAGGCTCTCTGTGTGAGGATAAGAATATATCCATACGAAGGGCATATAACCATTGAGGGTGAGATTTAACAAACGCAAATTAAAGATGTGATCTTTGAGGGATTTTTAATTGCAAGCTGTCTGTGTACCAGGCAGTTTGTGGGTAGGTCAATCTACAGAATCCGAGCAGGTAGGTAGGGCGAGGGGCCATGGTCGCTTGCCCCCCCCCCGAGTAGATTGACCTGACGCACCCGCTTCTCGGAATCCAACAGTCTAGAAATACCTCATACAAACCTTAAATCCTTTGGAGACCGTGCATTTAGTTCATATGCTCCCAAAGCCTGGAACTCCCTCCCGACCTGCGTCAAAACATCCCCTGACCTGACCACATTTAAAAGGAACCCAAAAACCCAACTATTTAGGACAGCATTTAGTGGGTCCCTGTGATGCGTCTTTGATGTGCTTATGCGTGCTGACACTGTGCATGCTGCCTGCCACTAACCACATTTGCATGCTGACCCTGTGCATGTCACCCCTAACCATATTATTCATCTCGTTTGTTTTTTCAAGCATGATTTTACTTACCATTCAATTGCATTTCACTTTACAGCAAATGTAAAGCGCCTAGAGAGAGAGAGAGATTGAGTTCTCTGAGGGCGCTTTATCAAGTGAATTATTATTATTATTATTAGGTATATTTTCCTTTACCGAACTTAAAATCTCAATGGTATAGCCTTCAAGCTCTGTCAAAAATCTAATGATCGGAACTGTCATTACAAGGCTTCAACTTGAGTACATTCAATTCAGCCATCTCTGGGCCAGCTATATTCCTGACGTGACAGCTAACGTCGATATCAAGCACGGCTGTGAATCTCAGTAACTTAGTGGTCATCAGGCATGCAGAAACATCTGCGGCCCATCATAATACTTGCATTTTGAAATTTTCGCTCAATGTGCAATTAACCCGGTACTAACTGACTTGATTACTGAAAAAAAGGCCTCAATCTGCCTGCTCGCTTTGATCAATACCAGGCTGAATTGGCTTATTGCCTGACCATAAGCTGTGCAAGCTCTACAGGCATCTCCTTGTTTTATACATCTAGATTACGCAAAACTGGTGGTGGAGTCGCTATCATCACATGTCCATCCTTCAATTTCAAGACGTTTTCAAGCCCGTTGAAGCAGTCTTTCGAATCTCTTATTTTGAGTTCATCCGACAGCAAGCTGCCAAAGCTAGCCATAGTCTATCGCCCCCTTTACCAAATCCTCATTTGTCTTGGATTTCTCTGATGTCACTTCAATTCTCGGTATGAGAAAAAGCTCCTTCATTAATATGGGCAATTTTAACATTTATTTTGATAACTCATGTGACGCATTCCGCGCCAAATTTTATTTCGTGCACCGACTGACTCATTTCCCCCTCAGGCTGATGTGCACGAACCTATTCACGTCTAGGGTCACAAACTCATCCGAATTTTCTCCTCTAACTGTATGCTAATATCACGTAATATTACCAAATTTTGCTTATCTAGCCGCAAACGATCTCATTAAGTCTACACTACATACCCTCCTCAGCATCTCGAGTCAACTCAATCGTGAAAACTCAAAACCCTTGTCTTCGATTGTCTGCAAAGAGAGAATTTCTTCTTCGCCCATGCTGCTAAATCCTCCTCTGACCTTTCATCAATATTTAAATGCTACAACACGACACTAGCTGACGTGTTCAACAATTTTGCACATATGACTGAATGGAGTCTGTGCCCTCGCCTAGACGGCCTCTAGTTTATTACAGACATTAACCTAGTTAGATCTAATATGTGCAAAATTGAAAAATAATACGAAATATTAGGACTGAATGTAAATCGACAGGCGTAGGGGACTACTTTAAGTAATACCAATCGATCCTAGCAAAAATTAAGTGTAGATTCTACGAAAACTTTGTCGAAACGCAGATGCTCAATCCAAAAACGCTCATGTATACGATCAATCGTCAATTTAATAGTTCTCAGGTTCGTTTCTTACCTAACGATCCTTAAGATGATGTAGCTCATTGCTTCTCTTACTTCTTTGTCATTAAGAGAGACATGATCAGACCTCCCATCTTTAGGGTGACAGCATTCTCTCTTGACTTAAGTCCCTCAGTTCAGTGTAGCACCTCAAAGTCTACGTTCAAGGGGGTCACGAGTGAACTCATCCTGAAGTTCAAATTTTCATTAAAGGACAAACATAGCCTTTGAGACCCTATTGCTAATGTCCTGGTTCTACCATGCATACATGTATTGCTGCTATTCATAACTAGCGTTACCAATATGTAATTTGACTTGCATCCCAACCTGTCAAACTTTGGTGGGTCGAGATACTTGCTTCAAGCTTGTTAAATTGCACTTTTGTGACTTTTATATAGTCATATTTCTAGGGCATGTTGGCGCGTTGTAAATTCCAAAATATGGATAATTATTCATGCAAGAGAACTCATGGCCAGACACCCACATAGTCTTTGTGGCTGTCCGGAGTAACAGACGGAGATCCAAACAAGTGCACACGGCTACTTGCTGGCAAATATTAGACTGCCAAGGGAGGTCAGATTGATTACATAAGTATTGCGAAGAATAGAGAGGATCTGATTGAAGCGATAGGTTATTGCAGGAAGCAACAGCTGAGCACTATCAAATTACATTGATAGACCGAGGGACTGTGTCGGCATGTGACACCATACTCCCCATATTTTCCAAGGGCTAATAAATGCAGCTGGTGGTGGCGTGGAATTTCCGCTCTTTTCTTTTCTTATTAGGGCGTTGACTATGGACAGCCCTAGTAGGGCTATCTGCTGTGGTCTGTAGTTACGGCCATACAAGCTAGCGACCAGAGTGCTATTCGTAAAGGCATTTGGATCTCCAGCTTCGTCTTCAGGTATGCCAAAACTGCTGTTTACGTTTATCGTAACGCGTGTCATGCCCTGTAGCGCTATGTATATTTCACATCGCATATAGTTATTCTTGATTGGCCGACAATACTTATGTTTCCAGCTTTGAGCCTCACAGTGCATGATCCAGATAAACAGTAATGCGACTGAATGCATGACCACCAATTGGTTGCCTCAAGTTTATCATAATTTTTCCTAACTTTTAATTTAGTCGGCTGTGCCGAGTAAGGCGGCCATCGTCACGCTCTTGATGCAAGTGCGCTGCTGTTGATCTGCTGAAGGCTAATGCTGCAGCCGGAAGAATTATGGCGGTTGTTTTCAGAGAATGACGGTAGCGTTTCACATTCGGTAGACATCCAAGCACATCTGATCGGGGAGGGGCCAATACCTCTTATTTGGTTTTCTTGGATCTTCATAAACTTAATTAACTTTATGAAATTGGGCTTTTTCTGAACTCGTAACCTAATATATTACTGCTTTTCTTATGCATTAGCAATTTTTTCACGTCTTAAATATTGTACAAAATATTTTGACCAAAGGTTTTTTCTTTCAGGTACTGCAAAGGGTTCTAAGTATTTATAAACGTGCACACTTTAACGATCCGTTACCTTTGAGTTTATAACGAGATAATATATCCCTATCTGTAATTCCAAAAAGTTAAACTATATGAGTGAGTACTAAGAAGGAGAGCTAAGTGAAAATCCTGAGATGATTGAGTAGTTAAATTTTTCTCTGCAGGAGCAAGGCTCTACCTCGTAGTTCAATGCGAAGGTCAGACCGTGAAGATCCCGGCATGCAATGAAGAAGAGCAGCAGTGGACGTGGAACAGGTCGGTACTTTTCTTTCGCCTTAGTATACGGAGCCCGATTCAAGTACTGGTAAGATTGACAGCCACGGACTCTCGTGCTCAGTGAAGCTTTCCCGCGTTTTTTTGCATGTTAATCTATTCAGTTTGTTAAAGTTGGTATTCTTGTTTTCCGACAATTCTTCTGTGGCCGTCCATCACTTCGCACGACAAGCTTTAGTGTTCAGGAAGGCTACCTGGTAATATTCGCTATGTTCAAACGGATACATTTCCTCTGTCACAGGTCATGGATGAGAAACCGATTATCGAAAAATTTATGGGCCAGTTTACCATCAATTCACCAGAATCTCGCCAACCGGAGCCCGAGAATTTTTCTTTGCTGCCGAAGGAGGAAGGAGATGTGCCAGTCGCTGGATCAGTAGTGGTTGAGGTCACGACAAGGCGAGATGTAGAAAGTTTTTGATTAAGGGAGACTTGTATTTTACCGATAAGATAGCCACAAATTTGCCGTCACTTTTTATGAAATGTGCCACCAGGTTAGCTTAGTGATGGCTAATAATGAACAGGACTAATTAGACTGCCATTGGCATACTTTGCGTTTTTCCTGAAGTACCTATAAGTCTTGCGTAAATCGCTTAATTTCTTTGCATTGCTTTCGAGCTCTTGGGGAAAGTGAGAACTCACACGTTTATCTCAGTGTAGGCTGCATGTCCTTTTAATCACTGGTCAGATTGGCTTTGCTTTTAAAAACTTCGTCAGGTTATTTCCTCGTGCTAACAGTATAGTTGCCATGCTTTGCCTATTAAAGCATTGTTTTTTGTGTCATTTCAATTTAGCTTTCTGCATTAAGTATTGCTCGTTGGTGTGTCAGAAAAGCCAGATGTTAAAGCATGCTCATGCATCATGCATCCCAGTGTAAGGCTTCAACTTAATGTGAAATTATTGAATTGTTGTCAAGCCTGGTCTTGTGTATCGAGCAGCTATAATGGTGTCATGGTCGTAATCTCGGTCGCTGATTCCGCGCTTTACATTTGCTCACATGGTGTCTCGTTTATTTCCTTCGAATTATAATCAAATTCTAGCTTCGGGTGAAAATCAATGCATATTTTTTCATCTAAAAGCCTCTCCTTTATATCCGATCAGCTCCATCTGTTCGCACAGCTAAAACTGTCACCTCTTCATCGTGATTGTAATAAACTATCAACATAAATATAAATCATTTGCGTAGTGCACCAAGAAAACTGAATTTCTATCCATGGGCTTCACATGTGCTGCATGGCTCGAGCCCACGACCTTGGTTGTCAAAGATAAGGACCTTGACCCCTGGGTAAAACAAGGAGTATTCTGTGCTATTATATAGAAGCACGCATCCCTCTCAGCTGTGGGATGAACGGTCAAGGTTTTTCCCTTGCAGGAGTTACCAATGAAGCCACAGCCTGAGTAATGCCCTGGGCGCACTCGGTTGCCAACATTGTACAGTGTTCCTCTCACGCAAGATGCATAGCAGCAGTAGAGAGAAATAAGAGCTTAGCTGACACCGAACAATAATTGAGGAAGCAGGTAGCTTGAGAGGACGGAAGCGTAATGTATTCCTTCACTTCGATGTTACAAATGACAACTTGGAAAAGCGGAATGTGTGATACAAGTGCATTTGTGCTGGATCGACTAGGTGTATGCGAAAACGCAGATGAGCAGGCATAACAACTTAATGTGCATACATTGGATGCTTGTATTGTAGGGTTCACTTATTGGAGCAGGCGACGAGGAGAGAAATTTACCTTTCCCGTTCGTGCAACGAGTCCATGGCCTCCCGATCCCCTAACACCGCCACTGCTTCCTTCACTTGTTTTCATAATGTCTACTCTCTCTCTCTCACCGATGTAATCACTAAGTACAGCCTAGGCGTTCATTTATATGTAGAGGACGCGCTGCTGTGCCTTTGCATGGGTTCCTTCCTGCCTTCAGGCACGTTCGTAGCTCGGTGCTGCGTCGAGTCATCTTGTGCCGTGAGCCGTCGAACACTGTAGACTTGTCCAGGCATTTCATTCCCATTTAACTATCTGCCATCGTTAGCTGCTGTTTGGCATTGCACACAGAATTGCTTTGCTAGCCTCGTCTTCTCAGGATACAGTGTCAGTTGATCTAAAACGAGCTCATTTCAGCCGCAGCATCAACTAAGTGAAGGAAAGCTGAGGGTAGAAGAGCAGAACGATAGGCGGATACTGATAAGCCGAGGAACATGAACTAATGCTATTTCTACCTGTCGTAACACGCAGGGAAATATCAGGATTCACTTCTAGGTCGAGCACATTTGTCTCCGTTGTTTCAATCAAGCAACGCGAGAAGAGACCAAAAGAAAAAAGAAGCGCGAGCTCAGATTGCAGTAGACAAAAGGTGACCCTGATGGACCGTCATTAATTACCATGTTGATGAGCCCTTCTGATTCGTGCGTGTCGTGCTCTCATGCAACTTATCTTGGCCTAGGACTTTCCACTGTTTCAGTATAAAAACTTGGTTAACTGAATATAACTTCTTAGGATTAGTTTTAGTTATTCTGCTAAACCAAGAATGATCGCCGACGTGGTGCATTCTATCACCGTATGTAACTCCACAGAGCCACGAATACTTAGTGAGTGTTAAGAAGGCCAGTTTTTTATAGCCTAAAAAAGCCTAAGCAGCTTTCCTTATGGGTGAAGTAACTAAATGACTTAATCTTATGCAACAAATAGTGAGTGAAGCATACCTGAGTCAGGAGGGCAGGTGAGGCAGTGAGTAGCCTGGAAGTAGCGGAATCAGAATATCTAGTAAGGATGTGTCACCGTCGGGAGTAGGAGAGCATGCGTCACTGAATAAGAGCAGGCTAAGTGAGTTCTGAAGTCTACGACTGCAAAGCAAAAGATTCTGTCGCCAATGGTCTTTAAGAATAGGATCTGACTAAATCCTGGACCAAAAAGAATCACTTTACGCGACAACTTAGATTGGCTGGGAGCTCTAACCTTTGCCTCGATCTTCACCTGTTAAACCTTCGTTGCAGTTTGAAAATTTTTATTTGGAAAGGCTAGGATTTGGCATGAGTAGAAAAGAGAAATAATAATTATTAATTAAATTTATCAATGAAAATTTAATGAACATATTGCTTTCGGATAGATTCGTTATGGTATGTAGCTAATGCTCCACAACTCGTTCCCGTGAAATACTACTAAAAATACGTGAACCACTCAATTTGGGCTCCGATCACAACTTATTCAACCAAGAATATTTGCAGGAAAAATCTCGTGTTTATTATACCAATTTGGATTCCACAAGAGCTGTGTCAGCTCCACCTTGGAAGCGAATCAATACAATAATATATGAGAGCCGACTAGTTAATTTTTGGTTCCCGGATTCTAGAAACATATAATTCAACATTAGAAGTCACGGATAGACATGTTAAAACTGCCTTCATTGCTGGAAAATGTTTACGTCCAGAAAAAGCGTTACTAATGCGTAATGCGATAGAACGCTAATAAGACTCAATGTTAATACCTATTTAAACTGAAGTGAAGCTGACTAACCTAATCTGGTGGAGGGATATGCTAAAAGGCAGATGTTAAGGACACTTAAGAAATCATTCGGTATAAGGCACCACAATCAGAAAACTATGAACAAGCCCAAACAATAACAATAATGACAATCATTATAAATTTGGCATAGAGCCCTCAGAGAATTCAATCCATTTCTAGGCACTTTACGTTGGTTGCAAATGAAGGAAGATTGAATGGTCAGAAGTAGCATATTGAATAAAAAACTGGAGATGTAGGCATGTAGCCTCTGTCTGTCTCAAACAAATGAGACCGAATACCAAGAAACTGAGCACCCAAGTATGAGCCTCTAAAACAATACCCCCAAAAAGTACCATGGATCAGGCAGAGTACTTAAAATAGTTTCCAAAACAGATTTTATTTAAATAATGCCAAAATAAAGAAACGTTCTCAGTGCTCTTTACAATGTAATTCTTCAGAGAACCACGAAAAGACATATGAAGGAATATGGTCGCAAACTCCTGATCACCAGACCATCACACTCGTGCAAATCATTATGTATCATTAATTTAGAGCTTCACTATTGTGTTACACAATTCTTCTCTCACACGGCGTACCATGTCCAGGAACTCATACCACCTATCATCTAACTAACCTAATTCAGGCCGACCTACTTCAGCTCACATATTAATGGAGCTAGCTTTATGTAAAACATTAATATCTATTCGCATTCTCACATGCGCATGCTCACAAGAAATTGTGCCTCATAAAACACAGCATAATAACACTAATATGAGGCCATGGGTAATTTGCTTGCTCTATATGACTCATGTCGTTAGTTTCAGTCCAGCATCGGAGAGTACTTTCTTTAGTGCCTGCTGCAAGCTGGATGATGACTGCCAAAGCTTTTATACCACTAGCTAAATGAGGCTGTCGGATAAGCTAAACATTACAGCTGATTTAGCAGTCTCTTTTCCATAGCAAAAGAAGAGCCTTTACGGCTTGCAGCAGCAACGAATTATCGCCCACCACAGGATTCGACATCATGAACTCGGTCCCGAGTTCGTGAAAAGCAACCGCCTTACGTAGTGTACCATCACGGCTCAAGTTTCAATCTACTTTTGGTGCTTGTCGGGGAATTTTAAAACATTCGACCGCAGACTAAGTGTCTGAAAGAAAAGGACGGCACTTACTTGAGTGTTAACGTCATCAATTAATTCTGGCTCACCTTGCAGTAATTCAGCCTTCGTCTATCTTGGTCCAGCCGTTCTTCCTTGCGGTAATGATTTTATAGTTATAATAATAAATTTGATATAGAACCCTCATAAGAATTAAATCTATTTCTAGGCACTTTGTATCTGCTGCAAAGGAAGCACGATCAAATGGTTAGTGGTAGAATGCTCAATAAACAACAAGGCTAACTTAGTTAAGGGTTAAATGCACGGGGTTAGCATCCAAGTTTGGTCAATGGCAGCATGCACAGTGTCAACATGCATAAACACATAGAGAATGAATTGAAGGGACCCATTAACGGCGAAAAACAAATGCGTATTTAATTTCTTTTTAAATGTGGTCAAGTCAGGGGATGTTGTGACGCAAGTCGGGAGTGAGTTCCAGGCTTTAGGAGCATGCGAACTAAATGTACAGTCCCCAAGGATTTGAGTTTCGAACAAGGTACAAACAGGTTTCGAAAAAAGTGGTTGGTACGATGCTACGCATGGTAGGGAGTAGATCTGATAGGTAGGCTGGAGTAAAAAAAATGAAGGGGCGTAAAACTGAGTGACAAAACCTCGAAGTTGATGCGCTGCTTGACAAGGAACCGGTGCAGGTCGGCGAGAAGTGGTGTGATGTGGCAACTGCGACGCTCACGACGATAGACGAGCCGCAGAGCAAAAGAGCAGCCTGAGGGCACAGACTGGTCGACTAGCAAGCAGTGTGTTACAAAAGTCAAGACGGGACGTCACAAATGCAGGAACCAATTTACACTTGAAATTTCTGTCTAACAAAGCCCGATTATTAGCAATGTTAAATAGCTGAAATAGGTATCGACACTTTCAACGGTCATAAATCGGCAACACGCTGGGTAACAAGCTGATTTCCAACAAAGTCACTCTTCATAGTCGGTAAGACGGGTCGTTGCCTTCACCTTCAAGTCGTCCATGCCGCTACATTCTTCTCGACTGGCCCACATACAATTAATAGTCCCATGACACTTCAATAAATGGTTAGCATGAACGATTTTAGACTTCACCAGTGATGTAGAGCATATGCAAAGGATCGCTCATAAATGTGGATTTTAAGACAACGCGCAGATACAACCGATGACTCCGCAGCTTTTTCCGAGAGTCCCTTCTTTTTCGGAGGGCTTAAAAGATAGCCGCCCAGGTGACATGCTTGCAGTGCAACGTCACCGATGTTAAAATCAGCTCGTCGCTTCATGTCATTATCAGAGACGGCTAAAGTTAGTCTGACGTGATCCTGAATGTCTTGTATCTGTTCTGAAATGTCTCAGAAATATTCCGGAATCCAAGCCGACGCGATTTCCAGGGATGGTATTCCCATCATCTGAGTTTGTAATAACATCAGCTCCCCACCTATGTTCCCATGCAATCTGGAAGTAGCATACCCGATAGATTCAGGCCAAGTTTAACAGCAAGCCATAAGAGAAGGCAGCTAAACAGCTTTGCATTCTCCTGCTTTTCGCTGCAGTAATGCAATACCCTTAGCCAGATAAAACTACATCGTCCCATCATACCACTCAACTGGGGATGTAATAGAGGTGCACTACTACTACTACTACTACTACTACTACTACTACTACTACTAATACAAATGCACTTGATAAAGCGCCTCAGAGAAATCAATCTATTTCTAGGCGCTTTACATTTGCTGTAATACTTTGTCTACCCCTCCCCCGTATAGCATAGATGCGAGCTCGGTGTGAAGGGTGGAGGGATTGAGGCCACGTTTAGATCTCATTCTCGCGCGAGCTCGCGGGCTGTACTTGCTCCAGCTTCCGTTCTCTTCAAATATTAGTCTACGTAGTTTTTGTGTGTACAGTGTATCGCTACGAGCCGCAGTTCAAAATTCAGTCGACTACGACGTACGCACAATGACTAATGTGAGTACACATGCTACCAGTTCCGCTGAGAGCTTAATTCGCTCCGAATCGTTTGCCGTTGCGTCGTCAATTTTTCCATCCAGGTCTCGCTGTAACGAGGTTGCGTTGTATCCCATCGGCTATTTGCTTGGCCCTTCGCCTCCGAATCAAAACTCCTAATTCGGAATCAGTAGCCACACCTTCAGCAGGTCTACGTGGACGGGCGTGCGATCGTTTGTGCGCATGCCCCTACGTTTTTTCAGCACCGTCCGATGACTAAAGCTACTTTAGCTGTATGGTAGGGCGAAAGTCCCAGCCACGATTCTCGTCTTGCAGTAAATAAATATAGGATAAATAATAGTAAATAATATATATATATAATAAATATATAATATATATATATATAATAAGAGAACTTCATCTCTTTCTAAAAACTTAAACATGCGCTGCATTATAATCGTGATCAAACGGATAGTATTAACAATCGCAGTGTCAACAAGCAAAATCTTGGTTAGTGTGACTTTAAGTGCCCTAGCAATCATTCATACTAGATGAGCATGACTGCTGCCTAAAATGTCTCAGTGTCTTCTTATACCTAGTGTAGGGTTGGGTGCTTGCTTATCGCTGGCTTCTGTCAGAATTGTGAGATTAACTTGGGCCAGAATTGTGTAAGAATTTCGGGCTTGAATTCTGCAGTGGGTGATCCGTTTTGCCAATTGCAAACGGTGGTTATACCTTTAAGCGTCTTCTGCCGTTCACTAAATGAGGCTGTTAATACAGCGAGTATTTATTTATTTATTTTGTGAATCAGCACAGTGTGAATCCTTCAATCGAGTATCCGTACATCAGTGGCTCGGTAGTATCTGTCCTACTCCTGCTTATGCACTGTCTCAGCCGAAGCTTCCGCATCATTTTAGCCCTGCTCCGGTAGTGTATGGAGATTAGTCAATACCTTTCTTATAATAATAATAATAATGTTATTGATAAAGCGCCCTCGGAGAACTTAATCTCTTTCTAGGCGCTTTAAATTTTTTTTCAAGTGCATCTCTCCACTTCAAAGACAACCGCCAGGGTCAAAGTTCATAATCGTCGATATTGCAATATGCGATTGCGATAAGTTATAATTCAGGATCCGCTAATAATCTCTAGGGCTCGCATTATCAAGGGGATGAACGTAGCGTGCCGATATTTCACGAGTGCAAGGGCGGCTTACGTGCGAGGTCAGCTGAGGCTCGTTGATAGAGAACTCTCTCTGTAAAATATGGCTTTCGTCTGCGGCTGCTGCTTCCCGCCATTATCTCGCCACAGCCTCAGGCTGTTGCCTAATTTCGGGCGATTTACATAGCTCTGCCTCCTGCCACTAATGTGCTTGTCTCTTCCCCAGTTACGGGTAATCTCCGACTTCTCGCTTATCCGATCGCCCATTCCACTGCTTTAACTCACATCGTAGCTTCCGTGGCTCGGTGAATAAAGAGTATTTAGTGCGGATCCGAGAGGACTACAGAGAGTCTATTTTGCTGCTTAATTTCACGCTTTCGCTTCCAAGCGATCTCGGCCGAAGCTTCATCGGCCGCCGCCCGATCTAACGAGACGCTTAACGGTTGATGGAGCGAGGCGTTGCGGCAGGTTGCTCGACAAGGCGCTGCACAGCGAGCTTGGCCCGCTGTCTCACTCCGTGTTGCCTTCACCATGTTCGTCACCCGTGCAGCCTACGATAAGAGGGTACGGCCCGTAAAAGCTTAGTGCGGCCGACGGCCGTCCAACTGGACGTGAAGTCGCTGCACAGCCTAAGCTGCCCCCCACCTGCAAGGCACTCACAGCTCTCCCCGCCTGCAACCGGACGCACTTGCTGCCCAATAAGCAACCTGCTTGCTTAGCGGACGCAAAGCAATTTTAGGCGACAGCTTGGCAACTCCCAGCGCTGGCGTGGCCGGCGGCTTTTTGCAGTGCGTGACCGCGTGCTCCAGTCTCTCCCTTGCTGTCCGTTCTTAGCAGTAGACGCTCCTCTCTACTCTACTCTACTCTACTCTCTCGCTCGCTCTTCTCGATGTCTGCATTCGCACTGTCATTTTTGGATGACGTTTGAATCTCAAGCATCAGTTCATCCATCCGACGTAGATCCCAAAAAACACTTTTTTTTACCGGCAATGAACGTTCCATGGGCTTTGGTATTAACTAGCACGTGGTCACCTTGCTTCACCTCGATTTCATAGTGTGGTGCATCTATAGTCCTGGCGAACCAGCTTTGTCCCATGCTTCCTAGACGGCGCATGTAAACTGCCTAGATTGAGATGCAGGTCTATGGATGCGCAAGCCATATGCATTATTACTATGATATACAAGTACACAAACTGCTATGACCGCCAAACCCTCACTATCTCAGGGGTGGCCAGTGGAGGACAGATGTCCCCTGGAGCTGAGGCCGTGGGGACACAAGAAGCAAAATAAGTTGTGCACATTTTTCCAAACTTTTTTAAATGAAAATAGCAATCTTAATAAAAAAATCATCCTTGTTTTGAATAAATTTGACTATTTCTGGCTTATTTAAGTTTACAGACGTAGACCAAGCTGTAGCTTGACGCTCTGGCGGCACACACAGAACGACACGGAAAAACCAAGGGGCTTTAACTAGTGCGATATCGGAGGGTGCAACAAGCGCAAGACCATTCACCCCTCGGTGCGGGTTCCAACTGCCCTTCGCGTCCGCTCACCCTACCCTGCCTGCCACTGGCGGGCTGCATCATGTCAAGGGCTGTGTTTCCTAATTTGTGAGATGCCTTGAAAATTCTTCTCATCAGAGCTGTATTAACCGCCAGTTAGGAAAGTTCCTTTAGCAAGCTGAAGATAATCTCGTCTTATCTGAGCGCATCAATGGAGACTGGAGAATTGACTCTCCAAATTGGCCATTTCAAACATATAGACATAAATTCTGGAAGCTATTCACTTTCAACTGTAATATACCAGTTAACCAAGTTCAAGGCCATGGAAAATAACCAAACTTAGAGCGGCGATAGCTACCTGTAATCTTTAATGCAGTTAGTACTTGTACTACAGTTAAATAAAACTTTCTCGCTTCGATATGCCTGCTAGCGGGAGTTTTGGCATTTCATCTGTGGTGGAGCTATTTTGCATCAATTTTTGGACAAGGAGAGGGGGCCCGTTTGTAGCTTTATTCCTGGCGCCGAAAGATCTCACTACGCCTCTATGCTTGACTGACGTTTCGAAATCTCCTGGCTCGATTGCATTTAGAATTAAGCTAAAGTGCGCCCGTTTCTCATTGCATTTGGTTTGTTCTTGTGATTTTCCCCTGTGTAAGATGGTGCTTACTCTTTGCTTGCTACCACAGGACATGTTTACTGGGCGACAATGGGCCTGTTACCTTTAGCCATATTGTGCTTGTTGACGTTGCACATGTCAGCCCTAAACACTGAGCATGCTACCATTAACCATTCTATCGTGATTCCTTTGTGGCAAATTTAAAGTGCTTATAAATAGTTAACTTCTCTGAGGGCACTATACAAATGCATTATTATTATCATTATTATTTATAGCAGATTGCACCCTTGCTCGGCCAGCTATGCGTCCGGCAATAGGTAGTATGCCATGCGAATCACAATGAAGAACTCCACGGCTCTTCCAAAATGCTGCAGGGTTGATTAGATACGTCACTAAATAGGGCTTTTAAATTGGTTTGTTTGTGTATCCCTTAAACTAGGCTTATAGATTCGAGTATGTATTCTTCGGCTAAGCCGTTCAAGGTAAAAAATGTTGCAGCCTACGAAAGAAATGTCAAGCCAAAGGCTACCTATTGAAAGATTCTTTGTATCCAGCGAACGACCGCTCCCTATACCGATCTGGAAGCAGCAGGCGACAAATTGTAGTGGGTGAGGCCAAAGGTGAGACATGCCGATCGGTCAAAGGTAAGGAAAGTTCTTAATGTCCAGAAAAGACTCATGATATTGCCTTATCTTGATATCTGCACGATTTTGTCCTGTCAGCGCCGCTTGTACGCTCAAAGGCTCTCTCGAATTTTACAAGTTTTCTTTTGTAGTGTTACCGGTCACTGCTGATTCTAGTGATATCGGGAGACCTAGATTGAGCGATGCATTCCAAAACGAGTAATTCGTAATATTACGTTATGTTATCAGATTTGTACCTGAAGCCACTCGATGTGCGCCCGACTCAGTTAGTGCCTAAGTTGGTCATCATTTTGGCCCAGTCAAATCCAAGGTTTAATTAATAATAAAAATATCACCGTGCAGTGTGACAGCTAGATTATTATCTGGACACCGTCAGTCTCTAAACGAAGCCTATCAACTGATTCATGATCATAACTGAACAATTGCAGCACACGGTACCCGCAAGGAGCCGTTTTACACGACGATTCAGAAGCTGTGAAGACCAGCTCGTTTATAGCATAGTTTCTGCAGCACTTCGTCATGCCAAGGCACGACGAGATGCCAATCGGTAGAGAGAGCTCTCTAGGCAACGAGGAACTAAAGCCACAGTCTCCGAAAGGTTTGCGGTTTTAGTGCCGCTTTGTTCCGTCCTTGCCTTTCAGCATATCAAACCTTCGTAACTCTCCATCAGCCAGTATAATTGGCATTCACACTTGTACGTCAGTAAACCTTTTCAATTCAATGCTAGAAAAAACTTAGTAGCTCATGGGCTAGCGTAGTGTTACTCGAAAATTAGAAAGCTCATCACCAAATGGGCCTATCCAGCAAATCTGCTGCATTATCAGCACACAGTCAGGGAATGATAAGCCGACCGCAGCAGCATTACTGTCATATTTGCTTAGTTTTATCTATGCACACGAATTAATGCTATAATAAAAGATTGCTAGATAATAATGCCAGAGGGTCCTCAAAAGAGTGTCGCTCTGTCTTGAAATGTATAGCACACTACTTGCAGTTACTCCTGCCTGTGCAATATTTAAAACGATGCCAACAACGCACATGTTCCTCATAGTATTTTTTGGGTCCGCGTGTCTAGCTCTTTGTATGCTTACGCTTGCTGATATTATACCTTTTAATCACTAACCACTTGACGTGCTTCCTTCACAGCTATTCATGTGCCTACAATATTTTTTGACGGGCCTAGAAAGAGATAACATTTTCTTTGGGGGCTATGTACATTTCTTCTTCTTATTATTAATATTGTTAATTTTTCGATCCAGTGCAAGGTGCTTTTCATGGCTCTGCACTTTATTTTTAGTGTCGTGATCGTGAGCATCCTGTATTTGATGTGCTGCTCTATCAACTGCTTTGTCAATTACACATTTATGAAGTTATGAAGTTAGATCTGCTGTAAATTATTACTCTAATCGGACCTCCATAGGCGATTGAGTACTTAAACTTTTCTCAGCAGGCGCAAGGCTCCACCTCGTAGTTCGATGCCGAGGTTAGACCGTGAAGATCCCGGCATGCCATGGCGCCGAGCAGGGGTGGACGTAAAACAGGTCGGCACTTTTCTTTCGCACCAGTGCGCGGATTCGAGTGTAGGTGAATTTGCAGGACACGGAATTCAATTCAAAATTTCTGCTTTGCCGTGTGTTTGTGCAAGTAAATTGATTGAGTTTGGCCAAGTTAGTCCTTTTTGAGTCAATTCAGTAGTTGGACACGTCATTTTGCCTGGCCAGCTTTAATTGGTTGGAAGGCTACCTGATACAAGTTGCTGTGCTTAAAAGTATGCATTTTGCTTTTCAAGGTTATGGAAGAGAAACCAGTGTCCAAAAAATGCATAGGCCAGTTTACAATCAATTCATCAACGGCTTACTAACTGGAAGCCACGAGCATAGCTCTGAAGCCAAAGGTGAAAAGAAATGCACCTGTTGAGTCAGTGGCCAGTCGCGGTCAATCAGTGGTCGTCGTCGTCACTACAAGGCGAGATTTGGACACTTTTTAATCCAGGGAGGCTTAGCTTTGATTAACAGGCTAGCAAAGAGTTGGCTATCACCTTTTTATAACCATGCAGCCAGTTGGTTTCGGAGATAGTTAATAATGACCTAGCTAGTTATTCTTTCGTCGTCATACATAGGGGTTCCCCTGAAGTAATTGCAAGCTCTGCATAAGTCTCTAAATTTCTTTTTTATCACTTTTGTCTTTTTGAGAAAATCTGGAAAAACTCACCTTTGGCTAAATGTAGGCCGCAGTAGTCTTTCTTTAATCATATATAAGCCTGGCCTAGCTTTTAACTAACTTGGTCTGCTTATTCCCTTCTGCTGGCTGGCAAGTTGCTTTTTGAGAGTCCTAATGCAGTTTCCTAGCAGCGATTAGCTCTGGCTACCTTTCGGCAGACTTCCGTCCACCAAGAGTGAGCAGAAAAGCTATAACAAATTAATAAAGCTTACTGCCTATCTTAGCGTGTTATTACCATCACCGTCATCCGAATGCATCGTGAGTTGTTCGCCTTGGCAGGCTTCATTTGCGGAAGGATGTGTTCCCTCCGCGTACAGTCCGCGTACAATCTATCTGTCATCTTTTTGTCAAATGACTTGTTGGATTCGCGGTTCTACCACTAGCTGAAAGATAAGTTCAGTAGCTTTCTCAGGTTTATCTAAGTGAAATGCTTAATAATCGAGGTCTCCTTGCTACTAAACGCTCCTATAGTTCCAGATATTTAGCTATGTTATTGCCAACCTCGAATCCTGAAGAAGCTGTGCGTTCGGTTTCTAAGCCCTGGAGCTCTTAACAGAGTGACATCAAGCCATGTCATGACTTGAAGAGCTGAAATCGAAGTCTATGAATAAAGCCACTCGTCGTAGCATTTACCTTTTCCAAGTGAATTGCTCTACATGTGCTAATATATATACTACAGTTGTGAATATAATTGTTTTCCATCATTTTATATTCTTTATTTCAAGCTCACGCGACACGCTCAGAAGGATCTATGTTTGATCTAATGTTGCTATATAAATACATTAGTATAATTATACTATTCTTATCAAATTATGGAAAGTTCGAGAACCAAGACTGGAGAGCAAAGAGCGAAGTCCGATATTTTGGACATTCACTCACTAAGCACGAAATTGCTAACCGTGACTTTACTAAGAACGTCGGTCAGTGGCGTTGTACTTGGGTCTATTTGACTGTAGCACGGTGTCGATAGGTAAATTGAATGCTGTGTAAACTCAAGCATACGAAAGCACAGGCATCAACAGGGCAGGCGTGCTCAGGCAAGCAAAAGCCCTCCCTACCACAAATCCAGGATGCTTCCAGGCCGGCATCTACTATTTGAAAGTCGCCCTGTCGGAACGCAAGCTCGGGCATCCGAGGTCTCTTGTCTACATTTATAAGCCGGAGTGAACGGAACTGTAACGTGTCGCTCTTGTCTGAAAGAAGAAAAACTTCTTTTCGTCATATTCTTCGCATATCTCCGAGCGAATGTAAGAACAACGTAATCGGCAGAGCAGCATTTTTGTTTCCCGAGCGTCTGCGGCGGGACGCTTTCCAGAGCAACAAACGCTTACCCCGGTTGACCTGTCGTCATTCCTTGGGTTCGGCCGCTGTTTAAGTTTTCATCTCAACATAGGCGAGGATCGTGCTGACGCCATCTGGACTAATCGGAAAAAGCCGCCTCAGCCTACGCGTAAACGCAGCATCAGCGTCTTAAAGCTTTGAGCTTATGATGTTCGCTCTAGGCCAATGGCGGAGTTCATGAACACCTCGAGCAGAACGCCGAGTCGACGTTGCTTGCCTATTTATTTTCTTTTCTCGCCATAAGGCCCTCGGATAAGTAAGAAGGAAATCCCGCGGCAGCGCGAGGCTCACGGGATTAAGCTGACCGGCGCACGCTGAGCTCTCTCTCTCTCTCTCTCTCTCTCGCCGGAGCAGCTTGACAAATTGGTAGTGAAGCAGCCTCTAGGCCTGGCGAGATCGCCGTAATGACATTGCTAAGATATCGGCGTAGAGTATTCCGTAAAGACCGGTTCGCCGGCTGACGCTGAGCTGCTTTCTCGCCCACTGCGTCCACGCTGAGCTGCTTTCTCGCCCACTGCGTGCTTAATTCCTACGACGGGGAATTCTTCACTTGAAGTGCAGCTACTGGCCGTAACCACAGCTAGCCGTAGAAATAGCTAGCGGTAACGGCCTAATGCTTCAAATCACGCTCGCTACAGCGACTGGACGCACGCCATGTTTAATTCAGCCAAATCATTCAAAGACCAACAATACAACGTCTTAAAGAAGAAATGCCAAAAGACCGGAGAGTTATTCGCAGATCCATTGTTTCCAGCAGACGGCAGCTCGCTTTACAGAACAGGAAGCACACAGACGCAGGCGATTCAGTGGAAGAGGCCACAGGTAGGTGGCGAAACAAGATGACGACCGCGAGCCTTTCTGCTTGTACCTCGAGGAAAGTGCGATTACATTTGTGTACGTTGGCTTGAATGGTCAGTTGGCTACTGAGAAGAGAAAATACTGACCTCATTTCGAACTTGTTTTGGTTGTTAAAATAAGAATGAACTAAGCTGCTCCTTCCTGCGAGACTTCCAGTAGCTTTTTGGAGATAATCGTCACTAATTGAACGCTGCCAGACAATTTTTATGAGTTAAAACAGTGCCTGTACTGAGGTGATCGTAACTCGACTTTTTTTTAAACTTATGCACTAAGCTAAGAACCTCTGTCTGGCAAGTGGCTTGTCGGAAAATCACCCTCGGACTTGAAACTAAGTGAGTATTCTAAAATAATGATAACAAAAAGAAGATATAAAACTACTGCGACTTCAACAGCGGCCGTGCATTAAAACTCTTTTTTGTAAACACTTTCAACGTGCTGAACAAGAAAAAATGTAAGCAGTGAAAAAAGCGCAACTTGAGGCGTAGGAATATAAAAACATTTTAAGCGAACCAGAGCAGGTACTGCGAGAAGTAGAGGGGATTCCTACAGTATTCCTACTCAAAATTCAAGTAATCTGTGTGGTTGCCTTGATTTCAGTCGGTAAAGGCTTGCAGGCCATGGATGCTTAGGAACTGAAGGCACAATCTACAAAGGATTAGAGATTAGCTAGATGTGCAGTACAAACTACTTCAATCAGAGGGGCAGGGCTAACGACATGTTGCATCGCCTCTAAAAGTACCCTATCAATAGCAATAATTAGTTGCTTCCTTGTTGCCATAAGAAAACGAAAGTTGTATACAGGCGCTTGAAAATTCAATGCAAGAGCAGCAACAACCACAGGAAATTGACATGCAAGGTGCTTAGACGAGCAATCAAAGTACGAAAGTATCTTGCTTAGACAAGCATGCTAGAGCATGGCAGAATGTGCTGTAGACCCCTGGCTGGTCGCATATACTGAATCGGGCACAAGCAGACCTCTAGTGCATGCAGGGATAGAATATGTAGGTTCGCTGGGACATTGGGATGAGATTGGGACATTAGGACATTGGGATCTGAGCAGCAATTTAAGTAAAGCAAAGGCGATGCTGGTGATGAAGGAAGCCGGAAGCTGGTTCCGGACGTCTGGCAGGTTGAAGTACCAGACGATTTCTGCCTAGTGCTATGAACGGCGAGATGACAAAAACGAAGTTGCGGGCGGTGCGAGAGCACTCCTAGGGAGCAAAGAGATCAGATGATCAGCTGACTAGTGTAGGCGATCAAAGAGACTTGCAGAGATAGAAGATCGCAGAGAAGCTGTTCGATGCTTCGTTGGGTGCCAGTGAAATCTATATTAAAGCGGCGTGACGTGGCGGCCACGTGGTTGATGATTGACCAGACGAGCTGCCGAGATTTGCACAAGCTGTAAATAAGAGCGCGGAGCGCTTTAACAAAAATAATCTTGGAGTCATGCTAACAAATGAAGTCTGTCTTACTCTTTTCAGCAGTAAGTGCTGTTTTGCAGGTATGCTTCCCAACAGTGAAATGCTTTATGACTAGTTGGTTAGTATAATGCCATTGGTCTCAATGGTTTGATGTATCTGCAATAAGAGAACATATGCATATATCGAGATGTTTCTAAGATAGATATATTCTAACATAAAAACAGGTTAGTTTGAATTCCAGTCATTTATTAGTAATTCCTCAAAATAAGGCGAATGTGCTGTGACGCAGCTCAGATACCCCTGATACCTGAAAAGCAGTTCTTCGTAGCCTGAAGAAGCAGTGCAGGCACCTTATGGTGGCGTGGTCTCGTTCAAACAGAGCAGCGACAGCTGCTGTCATTCAGAACACAAGAAATATATTGTTAATTTGCATAGTGCCTAAGAGAACTTAATCTCTATTCAGGTGATTCGCATACGCCATGTGGCTCGAGCTCACGAACTAGGTCAAATAATAAATTCACTTTTGAGGTTGCGAACTAAATCAGAATGCTTTGGCGTGACAGATAGCTGTAAGACTCAGAACTCCTGATTTTTATATCTACATACTTAGCAGGAAATCAATAACTCTATTTTATAACAATATATATTGACATATTTTATTAGTTTCGCACTAAGATATTCGATTTTCTAGCCGGCACGTCTATGTGCTTTCGGTATTCGTTGTCTGAGACACAAGTTATTCTAAATAGCCCTTGTTATGCGAGTTTCCATGGCTACCGACAGGACATATGGTGTGAACGTTGAAACTTAAGTTTGAGTACGGATTAGTAAAAATCAAAGAACCTTACCATTCTGCGGATATTTAAATATAAAGTAAAATCTTAAATATTTGCTTCTGCAAGTGCTTATCTCGATAGTTTAGAGAAGCAAACTCAAGAATAATTATTAAATAGCAAATACCTACGCGAAGCACTAGCTTTACAATTTATTTTCGCAGTGAGAGTTCAAATAAATTTTTTCTGCTATGTCTGCCACACGCTGTGGTCGCAAATATAAGACTATTTTAAAAGAAATGGTGTAAATTTCTTTATCACCATACTTCAGGCTCCATGCTTAGCCTTCTCGGTGCGAAGGATTTTGATTCTAGTGCTGCTTTTATAAGATTAAACGGATGGTAAGCAGCACTAGGTGTACATCTGGGGGAGAATAGGCTCGTCTAAGGTTTCAATTGGAAATATCGATTAGTGCAGTGCAGGACGCTATTTAGCATGTAGACACTATTTTAACCTTGCTATCCATATCAACGAGTGTTATCAGAATCTTCAGGATAGAATCCTACGCGAAAAAAGTAATCTGCTATCGCAGAAAAATGAAAAATTCTGTGCACAAACTTAAGGAATATTTGACTAGATTTAAGATAAGTTTCAAAAGTTGATCGTAAGAGTTTCAATATATCTAATTTTAAGGTTAGCTATTTTATGTCAGCAAGATATCCCAATTATTATGCAAATAAAACTCCAGGTTCAGAACTGAATGATAACATATTCCAACATATTTCCTGCCCATCGTTAAATGGTTAAGTGCGCTCTTACTATAATATAATTAACAATATATTGCATTCTTACATTTTTACACAATAGAGTAGCCATGGGAGATTGTTCTTTAACTCTTCAATGATCGGTCACATGACCCATTGAAAAAGAAGCTGCTCTAATTTCCAATTAATCTGAGGATGCAGCTACAAATCAGCATGTGTCCAAATAAATTTCTTATTTATATTAAGATAAAGTGTTCTAGATTTATCAGTTTAATCGTGCCCTCATGTTCTCTCAGGATAAATAGCTGTCACAGCCTTCAGTTCAAAGACTATTGATGACATAAGCTTTTATAATTACAGTCTCCAGACTTTGAAAACTCTTTCGCAGATACTGTTGCCAACGTGTTGCAAATTATTTGCAGCCATCCTATTCTTCTAGTTTTGCAATATTTATTGCGATATATTGCGATATATTTATAAATGTTTATGCGATATACATGAGATATCATTGACTGATGTTTTAACTCAGAAGTAGTTCTCGTTATTTAATAACTTAAGTGACGAAGACTGTTGGCACCGTATGACCGTGTAAAAACAGCGAGCTATAGACCGCTTACAAACTATTGGAGCTTGGTGGAGGGACAGATGAATAGAATGATGTACTTACGAACAGCCCCGGAACCGATTGATTGAAGTCTTTTAAGACTTTGCACAAAAACTTAAAGGATTCATTTGGTTGTAGCAGATATATTCAAGATGTCCTTTTTTGTCTAGGATATTTGCAAAGAACCAAGGCTATTTGTCGACGGTCGGAGCAATGCAGACGTAGTTCAAGGACGACTTGGAAACTGCTGGCTTGTCGCTGCTACCACATGTATCGCCAATCGTGGCTCGTCATGGAAAAAGGTAGGCATGGCACAATCAATCCATTTTAATAATAATTGAAAAACATACTTAAAGTTATGACAGCTGACTTTAAGGAAGCTTCCAAAAAATTCTAAGGCATTCATGGCATCTTGTCATGGTATAAAAAAACAAACATCACATCAAACAAGACACTAGCGTAGCAAGAAGCATTTGGCTCCGTTTCAGATAATTCCTAATGCAACAAATCAGGATTGGGACCCAAAGCGGCCACGTCAGTACTGCGGCATATTTCGCTTTCGTTTCTGGCACTTTGGAGATTGGTTGGACGTTGTCATTGACGACTTTTTACCAACTGTAAATGGAAAGCTAATATACATGCACTCGCGAACGCAGAACGAATTTTGGAGTGCACTGTTGGAGAAAGCCTATGCCAAGTATATAAATTATGTTTGAATTTACACTGATGGGCACATTGGTATTGTGCAACTGCCAGAATTTTCCATAAATGTTTGAGCTGCTGGAAAAGAATGCATAGCCTACAATGTCTCAAAATCACTTTTTAGAATAATCATATGCTAACAAATGTATAGAGCCTCAACAGGAAAGTCACGTCTGTGAAGGAAAATAACTAGATTTCACTTGTAGCAGTTAAAATGCTGAATAGCTTTCCTCAAGAAACCATGACGTTTAATTGCAAAAAAACCTAGCAATCTTCTCTTTCAGGAACTGTGCATTTAGCTCATGTGATTAAAACTGGAAGCAAGTATAATAGCATAGCAAGAAGCTATGCCGTCCAACGGTTCAAACTAACACCTGAAAAACTTTGACCATTACCATAATAAATGCTCAAAGCATGTTAAATCTTCACAGAGCACCCGGTGGTCTGGTTTAGCGGCCCAAAGTGCGACAATTGCTTCGGGTATACGACGACCTACTTAGGAATGCAGAGATGGGTAGAGTAATAAGAATAATTATAATAATACACTTGAACAAGCGCCCTCAGAGAACTTAATCTCTTTCTAGGCGCTTTACATTTGCTGCAAAGGGAAATGCGAGAGTATTTTTGGTTGTTTTGCTCGATCTCGCAGCAGCTTTCTACACTATCGATCACCAAGTTCTTCAAGAGCGCCCCTCATCTCTTCAAGAGCGCCTCTCATCTCTTCAAGAGCGCCTCTAATCTCTTCAAGAGCGCCTTGAGAGGCGCATCACTGGCACTGCTCTTCGATGGTTCAGGTCCTATGTCAGTGAGAGACTCCGGAGTATTGATCCGAATGAACAAAGATCATCAGAGGTACCTCTGACATATAGGGTACCTCATGGCTACGTGCTAGGTTGGGTTCTTTTCACAGTTTACACTCTCCCTCTTGCCGATGTGACTGACAAGCACAATCTACGTTTTCAATTCTATGCTCATGATAATCAGTTGTACCTTTGCTTTGATCCATCCCAGCCTTCGAGCACCTACAATTCTCTCTACTCTTATGCAACATGTATTGACGACATCCGCATATGGATGGCAGAACATTTTCTTAAATTAATTGATGATAACTGACTAACTAACAGATTAACTGACTTACTAGCTATGGACAAACCAAGTGTGATTCAGAAATTGGAAAGGCTAACAATCAAAACCGGCTATGCCAGCGTGTCTTCTGTTTAATCTGCACGAAATCTAGGTGTCATGTTCCGAAATGACCTTTCGTTAGACGACCACATCAGCACAAACAAGTTTGCCTACTTTCAGCTACACAACGTTGCTAAAATTCGGGTTAGTTTAGATAAAGATATAACATTTAAGTTGGCTTATGCATTTGTGAAGTCCCGTCATAATTTCTGTAACTCACTGCTTGCTGGCCTATTGGCCTATGCAATCAGGCGCTTACAGCTGGTGTAAAACTCTGCAGATAGGCTCGTTTGGCGTGAGCAGACGTTCGAACGGAAATACATTTTGACGTTCGAACGGAAATACAGTTTGCATTCACTTAAAATGTTTCACAAAAGTGCAGTTTTACTTCTAACTAATAGACAGTGGTATTACAAGTTTACCCTGCAAATTTCATGCGATTATGTTTGCACATTCTCATGCTATTGCCCTAAGGCCGGGCGAAATGGCAGCCCAAAACCTTCAAACCAAAATAAAGCTACCGTTTTAGTAAAAAACTTCGAACAGCGATTTTTTGAATTTACAATGATAGAAAGCAGCATGCCAGGTTTACTTATCAATCTTCAGCCGATTGATAATGCGTGTTATCAGACTATGGCCTCCATTGGCCCAGCTTAAATTGCAGTTCTACGAAGTCAGACTGTGTTTTCACAAAACATTTCCACCAAAAGCTTCACCTAACTACATTCTTTCTAATTGCCTTATGATTTCAAATGATAGCAAGCAATTTTCCAGGTCGATCCATGAAAATTTACGGGATTTCGCCAGCGCATTCTCATATAATGGCTTCGAATCGCCAGCCCCAGACAGCATAATCGAACTGCCATATAGATGCCACTTCCGCAAAAAGTGCTGTGCAACCGTGGTTTTCATTCTATATTATAGAAAGCAGTGTTCCGGGTTTACTCACAAAAATTTGTGCACTTCGCACACGAGTGTTATCATGGAATGGAGTCTAGAGGCCCAGGCCGCAGCATAATTTTAACTGCGATACGGCTGCCACTTTTATGATTGGAGTCGTGTAACTGAGAGTTAAGTTTTAATCCCACATGTATTCCCAGGTTATCTACTACATCTATAGCATAGTGCATGGGTCTCCAATGCTATTGCCCCCTATGGTCCTGGCGAGCCAGTCTGCCTACATATTTTAGCACCTATATAGCTGCCATTTCCGTAATAGGCCTCAAGAAATTTTGATTTTTGTTTCACATTATGGAAAAAAAGCATTCCAGGCTCACTGTAAAAAATTCATACGAATTTTCATGGGCATGTTGACAGTTATCCCATGTTTTTTGGGGAAATGGCAGCTGTTTCGCAGAGTAACACAGTGTATCCCAGTTATTCGTGGGACCCGCCTGTTGTACTGGAGTGATATTGTTTATTGGACGTGTTTTAGCCAAGAGAATGAAATGCTATTCCAGTTCAGTCTGCAATCGATAAAGGTACTTGCATGTTTGCACGACTTGCATGGATTAGACCTAATCGAGCCTGAATAGATTGTGACAGGTAACCACGGTCAACCACAAGTTGATGTTGAATGCTCATGCACTATGACGGATAAATCTTCGCAGGTTAGGGGCTTGAACCGAGTCTTTCTGCGTCTCAATTTTCACTCGAATTTCATGTCATGTGGTATGCTCTAGGCATTGTACCGTTATTCTCTTCGAGCTTGTGATGTCACGCTGGCAATCTTTCGAATTGCACTGCGGGGGGGGGGGGAGGGAGTGAGTGGTAGCGGGGCTAAGACATGTTGTCGTCGGTTCGCACAGCAACACGTAGTGCCATTATCAGGCTTCTCCTAATGTGCAGTGACCTGTCGGTGAAAACTGAACTGCCACTCAAACTTAATCTCTGCATTCTCACTTTGAAGTTTCCGTAATTCACTAGATTTAAAGGACTGCGTGAAATTGAAGGGATGATGTCCGCATGAATGCATGTTTCTAAAAACCTAGAGAGTGTCAGTTTATAATCGAGAGGGTGCCCGATAAAGCAGCACCAGTCATCTGGGCCGGACTTCTTGTAGCAACTCAAAGCTGACTAGGTGATTATTCAGGTCAGACTATAGATGAACTGCGTTTGTAGCAGTACGATTATAAGATCAGAATAAAAAAATATTTAGCTCACTGTATTGTGTACTGTGAGTAGGTATCTTTGATTGATCCTTATTGGCTGGGACTGACCTTATGCCGTCTCCAATGATGAATGAACTGTGTATCTATATCGCTGGTTTGGCAAAGTGGTAAAGGTGCTCGCGCTCAAACCAAGGTCAAAGTGAGTGCAATAGATGACTGTGTGCTCAATCTTTTGAAAACGGCTCTCGGAGACCTTAGCAGGTCAGAGTGATTCGCCGAATGGTCCCATTAAAGACTTCTGCAGAATAGCCGGAGGAGTTGTTAGTCAGTCCACCCGTCTTAATTTGTGGACTCTGTACATCACTCTCTTGCTGAATAAGGGTAGGGGGTACAACTTGCTTGCGTTCGGCGCTCAGACATAGTTTTAAGTCTGACGCATTGTCGCACGCGCCTAGCTTTAGACGACAACGCGACGGTAAGCGACATTTCAGCTGCTGCACATCTGCTCGGCGTTCTCAGCCTCTACCAGGCGTGAATATAGTTTTATTTGCTCAGTGGTGTTTAAAGCTTTTTATTTAATTTGATTAATAAGCAAACTTCTCCTAAAAGACAACTGCAGAGCCAAGGTGCAGTTGACAATATTGAGATGTTGATGCGCCGCGAGCTGCGTTTTCGTTTTCGCTCGACTAGATCTATCATGCCCCAAGGAACAGTGACCTCTCAGCCGTCTGAATTGCACAAATCTTTCGGCAGACTCACTCTGAGGTTCAAAAGAACACACTTGCGGTCGGTAACCGAGCAAAATTAATAAATTCTGGTATATGGTATTGCCTCATCTCGATTGAGCCATGTAGAGTCAGTACACATATATCTGTGATTGCAAAAGAAATAAGGCAGACACGCTATATCATATTCACACTAATATGATATATAGAAATATATGAAAATTATCACAGCGAAATAGAAATAATCCAAGAGATCTAAAATCCACCACAAAACCCTAAGTAGCAGTGGGAAAGGCAGTACTTTGTTAGATGCCCATCTCCTTCTTCACTCCTTCTCGTCAACTACCCGTAAGATCATCGCTTTATTTCAAAATGGTAGCCTGTGTGTCAGTAGAGGTAAGCAGAACAATTATTTCAAAGTTTATCTGAAAATTTCTTTCATTTTTTAACAACTTGAACGAGGCCCTTTTGGTGAAATTTATGCTACACATGCATGCGAGTTGCATTAGCCATCTTGGCCAAATCAAACCATGTCCACAGACGAATCTGTTGGGTGAGACATTTCATTTCACATTATCCAGCTTCGCCGACTCACACCACTGTTTAAGGCCGAAGTGTGCTTGCTATTACTCAATGCGCAGCCATTATGCTGGACTATTTTTTGCAACCGCTTATCCTATAAAGAAGAATCGACCAACCTTTAAAGGAGCCAGTCGCGCTTATGGTTGCATTACCATGGTACAAAATTACGCCATTACGGGTTTGACGACCTAACAACCCAGTTGAAGTTTCAGCAAACACGCAGCTTAAGCGAAGTCATGCAGGCATAAAGATAAGGAGATGCTACTTTTTTTACAGCCTCGAAATTTACAAGCTGCTCCACTCAACCACCACCAGAAATAACAAATGGTTTTAGATGGCACGTTGTAAAATAATTCAGGAAATTAACTTATGCCATATTAAACTTTGCCGGTGATTGTGGAACGCTCGTAATGCAACTTTGTTTCCTCGAGCAGTATAGATTATTTAGAAAAAGTAACTAATAATTTAAAATCTGGGAGACACCCTTAGGTTCAAGCTTAGTTTTTTAAATATATCTGCTTTTTATTAATTTTATTAATTCAGTTAAACAAAACTATCATACAGACCAATTATTTAAATATTTCTGGGTCGTGATGCAGGCTTGCCTTTATGTTTCTTCGAGGATATTTGGATGTTACGAAGCTCTGGACGGCGGAGATCTGGAGGAAGCTCTCGTAGACTTTACTGGTGGAGTCGCCGAATCTATTAACATCCGCAACAATTGTTATGATGCTGATGACGGAAAGCGATGGAAACTCTTCGATCTCCTTGTAGAGGAGGTTTCAAATGCTTCGCTAGTGGCAGCATCAATACCAGTACGTTGCGTTTTTCCGGCTTTCCTATTGGCGTGCTTCCGCTAGATTGCAGCTAACATTAGTGTTCTGTGCAGTTTAGGCTTCCGGTAACGAAGACAAAGAGAAAGTTACCAGTGAAGGGCTGGTAAAAGGTCATGCTTACAGCTTGATTAGCATTAAGACAGTGGCTCTCGCAGGTAGTGGCTTGTGGGGGTTATTTCGGAAGGACTACGTTCGAATGGTAAGGCTACGCAATCCATGGGGCCGAGTGGAATGGAACGGTGCATTCAGCGATTCATCACCAGAGTGGAGTCGAATAAGTAATTTAGAAAAGCGTCGCCTGGCGCTGGACGTAGAAGACGACGGAGAATTCTGGTAAGCATAACATATCGCGTGTCTGCAACGTGCACGCTCGAAGTTTTTTCCACAGGCTGGTGAGCGGCGGGATGGTGAGAAACTGCGGACTAGCTGGAATACGTTCAGGTTAGCATCGCATATAGAAGTAAACCTTTGTGTGCTTTCGTGTACCAAAAATTTGAGATAACTAATCTAAAAAATTAGTCATAATTCAACTTCTCCATGGTAATTATTCTAGCGCCTTTTTAAAGTACGTCTTGTCTTATAATATGATTATATATACTCCTATATACAGGTGAAATGCACAATTCTATATAGAGAGACATCAAAGCACTGGCACGTGATGGCCTGGGGTCGTTAGATGCTGACAAGTATCATATCTTTACATAAAGTTGCTTCCTCACGAAACCTGAATCTTGAGGCGTTATTATTTCTGCCTGCTATCAATGCGTACTGTCATTACCCAATAGGGGCAGGGGCACCGTATAGTAATGCCACCAAACGCATCTGTAAGAGCTGCAGTGAAAGCTGGCTGTAACCTCTGTCAGTGTTTAAATTTCTGCACGTCCAGGTGAGGCAGGTTTTGTGTGTGCTAAGTAAATTGAGAAGAGTAATTATCCTTTTACCGTAACCGGTACAAATTGAAATGCAGCTTGATGTAAAGATGGATCTATAGCATGATGACGGAATAAACCTAGTTTATCAATTTTTAAGAGTGAAACAAAGTCATAGTAATCGATATTAAGCTGGCTCCATAAAGTGCCTCACTACGCAACCAAAAATATGCATTTTACGGTGTAGGCATCTATTTCTGAATCTGCCGGTTTCTGCACGAAAGCTTACAGTTCAGTTGGATTGCTAACTGTTGCTATAGACTCTCCAGATTATTATTTATATTTTGCGTAAGTCAAAGAATGAGTGAAGAGTTGCATTGTGCATCTACTGATCCAGCTATTGACACTGCTGTACCAATGCTTTGCAAGCATTAGAGCGAATTTTTCTTTCGAAAAATGAGGTACCTTCTTACTGGTGAGGTACTCATACAATTGAAAGTAAGCCCGTAAAAATGGTTCAATTATGTACGTGAATAGCTGAAAGTTACATAATCATCACACTAATGCCACCGATACAGCTGATGTGGGCGAATAATGTCAACATATCACCTCTGTTAATTATAACGAGAAGTAACTTTGCGTCTTCACGTTTGTTTTTGTCTACCATTTCCGCTGGAGTCCCACATGGTCAGTCAGCAACCCTGCCAAATTATTGGATGCAATTTTACGAGTATTTTTTCCAATTGTTTTGGAAAACGTCATCGAAATTATTATTGAATTTTAAATACAATAGAAAATTTTAATAAGTGACACATTAAATCTGCCTTATCTAATTATTTTTGATTAATTAAGGAGTATATATGTTCGCGTGTACAGCAACCGCCTTAGACTAAATAATTTTGTAGGTTATGTTTTTAGGAATAAGTAGCTGAGCTGCAAGCGATTAGTAAGAAAAAGAAACTGCCGGAAGAGATTTTCTATGCTTTAAAGAATAAAACTCACACCACACTTCAGGAAGGTGCACACAATTCACAGGTAGAATAGAACCTTTCAAGCAGCTGTGAGAACTAAGCTGTAAGGAGTGCCTAAGTTGAGAGCTCACACAACAATGAATTCAATGTGCAAGCCCCGTAATTTCTTGGTTCGTGAGTGAAACTGGGATCATTACAGATATTTATATTGATCTGATACTGGACAAACTGCCCAGGCCTCCCTCTAATGGCAGCCGATAATTTGATGAAAGCGCCAACGAAAGCATTAAAATTACTAAAATCACGGAACAATAAAATAACTGCTGAATACGCGACGCAACTCAAAATGAGCTAGGCGCTTTGCATAACCCAGGTAGATGTAAAATCTCTGCCAACTTTATTTATTAAGCTCTAGATTTCAGGGTAATACAATATTACAGGATGCTTTTCGAAGATTTCTGCCAATACTTTGTCCACTTGACGCTATGCCGACTGGTCAACACATCGTGGCTGTCTGTAAGAAAATCATATGAGGAGGCACGTTTTCACGGTGAATGGAAATCGCCATCACAAGCTGGCGGTTGTTCAAACAATATAACAACCTACCTACAGAATCCTCAGGTAAAAGACCGATTTTCTTATGTTGGTAAAGAACTGTGCACGGCAACTCGTGTACGTGATTTATTTTCCGTTTCTTAAGAGAGAAAGATGGCAGTGTCATATTGCAGAGGACCGTTTTCTACACTCAGGATGAAGATGTTTCACCTTTTAATTTAAGTTCGCTTATGGAATAAGGCTATGCTATCTCAAATCTCAAATCTTATCTCAATTCCCACATAAAGCGAGGTATTTTTCAAAACGCCTACTGGCTAAAGAATTCTGTACAGCTAATAGCACATCTGGAAATGCATTGTCTAAACGTATCTAAACCATGTCTAAACGCTACGATGTATTCGGGCGTTTCCAACCAAGGCTATTAAAGTTGTCGTAGATTTTCAGATAGTGCAGCAATAACTAAAAGCGTTAAAAAGGTTAATAGTTGAATAGGTCAAGAGCTAAATAAAAATATCATTAGAACTAGAAAATCATGTGCTTAGTTAGAGTCAAGAATTGACTCTGAAAATAAAAACTACGCCAGAGACGTTTGAACCAGCGAAAATCATAAACTACAGACTTCTTCGGCAGAAAAAATGGCTTGCTGTTTATTATTTGGTAGGATTTTAATTGCATATGCAAAACAATGCGGCGATTGATGGCTTTATCTGACGCTCAGGAACTTCCCAAACAAGCGCCAGGAACGTGTCCTTGTTTATGAAACATTCATGATACTTAAGTTCAGCGGTAACGAGCAGTTTATGCCCTTATGTTACGAGCTACAGGTTGAAACCTAATCAGATGCTATGTTGTTAACACTAAAATGCAAGGAAGTCACAGCGAATGGCATTAAAGTTTCCGCACTAATCTGTTCGCGGCGGTGGTATACTATGTCACTAGAAGCATGGAGAAAGTCTGCTAACATATGAACCCGGTCAGCCGACGAGCAGACTAGGTCTTTCAGGGGAAGAGCAGAAGAACAGTAGGGAGGAGCAGTATCTATCTCAAAGACACGATAGTGCTACTGTCGCACGGGCACGTGCTAGAGCAGAGGAAGAATATCCCCATAAGGGAATTGAATAAACCTTCACGTGAGAATTCAGTCAAAACTTTGCAAGGTCAAATGCTTGAAATGGCGTATCATGCATGACCGGTGGTAGCGAGGATATTATGTAAAAGGTGGTTACAAAAAGTGCAAAAGTAAGTTGACCATCGACTCAGCTTTTTTTTGAACTCAACGCTTGCAGACTGACAGCGATTAGGCGTTTTAGCCTCCAAGAGTCGCTATTGCTCTGCCATTACGCCGTTTCAGTTCGCTTTTTCGGTCGGGATAGAGGGCGACAAGGTGCTTGTCAGCTTGGAGCAGGAGATCGAAGACCGAGCTCTTAAGAAAGCCTCGATAGGGTTCCACGTCATACAAGTAAGTTTTCATTGCAATATCCCCAAGGTATTTCCCTTTCAGTCTAGGCAACTAGTCATTGAGATATGCATGCACATACTTGCCTGTGAGTATTGGCTTGCATGTGTGAGCCGCGTTGGCATACTAGGTAAGGTTAATTAATTAGTTAGGTAATTAATGATGTGAGGTGGATTCGAGGCGGACTAAAGTAGATTGCAGTGAATTTCGGTACAGGCCTCCATCGTTGCAACTCATTTATATAAGTGACGCCTGCTCGCGATGACATGTAATTTAGTAATTAGATCAAATCAACGGAGGAATACAATATCCGCCCAAAGTCTGAGCTCGGGAACGCCAGTGTCCTGTCGAATTCTGCCTATTTAGAGAGGATTGCTGTGGATTGCTGTAATTCATCAAGCCCTTCCGAAGTTGCAGCAGGAGCAACGGCGGCAGCTCAGCTCTTAATTTGGACATTAAAAGATTCAGTTCTTCAAGCACTGCACGGATCACTAGCCTAAATAATTCTATTTTGAGCCACTTCAAGAAAAAAGAGAGCTTAAACCCCCGTGTTTCGTATCGTAAAGACAAATTTCAATCGCTCAATCAGTTTAAGCATTGGACCAGTAACTCTGAGGTTACTCAGAAGTCAACCCGGGCACGAGATGAAATTTTGCCAGGCTCAATGCAAGCACTGCGTTTCATCTTCGGTCGTTATTCAGTTTTAAACGGCAGCGTATTTTTGTAAACATGTATGCATGACAATATTTAAAAACAAAGATATAAGAAAGCATGCTGATATATTTAGCGACAAATATGGCTTTAAATGTGTGCGTATTTTTGTGCGAGTGTGCTGTAGGTGGAAGAGAACCGTGCGAGCCGTATGCACGAGAGCCAGAGAATCGTCACCTCGAGTAAATTTGAGAAGTGCCGAAGCGTGTTTGGGCGGATCGAGCTCACACAAGGACGATTCGTTCTAATTCCTTGCACGTTCGAGCCAGGAATCGAGAACATGTTTCTACTCCGCATTTACACGACCCGATCAATGAACAGCCGGTAGGGGTTTGCAAAAATTGCGTAAATATCAGTGTAAACTCAGTGTCATTACCAAGCTTGTGGTCTTTTGTAACTGTTCAAATGAAATACAGTTGAATAATCATAGACAACTCCAACTTCGATTTGGAAGGCTGGGGAGAATGCCCACTGATCAAGCAAGTCAACCCTACCTATTGACTTTCCTTGTTGAATTTAAATCAGCTGTGAGAGGCACTTTGCAATAAGCTTCAATTAATCTATGTGCGATTTGCATGAGTTCTCTTCCCATAAGTCAGTACTGCATGTGACCAGCAATGACTTTCGTTTAGGGACGCAGGTGCTTAGTGGATATATAATTATATACATGTAAGGCAATTAAATTGACATCAAGTGTGCTGCCAAAATGATAAATATTTGTATTCAGTGTATGCGTGCAAATGTATTTGCATGTAAACTCTAAATATGTTGTACATTCACCATTTTTGGATGAACTCATCTGCATGCTCGCGTGCGCCCGAGCTCATGTGTTGATCATTTAATGATCATAATATGCAGAATGCAGTAGACTTCAAGTACTGGCCACTGCCTGGCCACTTTAAGTTTTCCATTGACACTTGGAACGGGTAGCGTTGAATTGGCCTCAGATGTGCATATCTCGATGTCTGTTACCTCTCACGCAGAGCGCTAACCGAAGATTATCCTACGAATCACATCTGCATCATGAGACTTTGCTTTCGGCCCTACGTACTTGCTACGAAAATCGAGTTCGTCAGTGCGACAGGATTACCTCCTTCCACTGCAGGTAGGAGAATCATCTGAGCTTGCATGGGCTGCTCCGTTTACTTATTAGCTGCTTTCTAACCTAAAATGTTCTTAGCAGGCTCTAGCAAATAAATAACTGGCTGCTACGGGCTGCACACAGTGGCGGTGTCGTGGCCCAACGTCATCATTGGGCTGGCCTGTTGTGGCGTTGTCGCTCTGACCACGAGGAAACGAAAACCAGGTCTAGTTTAGTTGCATTATTTACATACCAACTGAATCGATCAACAAGCAGAAACAAAGCAAATCTATTAAATAAATTTAACTGTGCATTTTAAAATTAGTCACTTGTTGACTGATCCAGCAAATAAAGACCCACCGAGGTGTTTAATAAAAATTTCAAGTGTACAGTGACACATTTCATGAAAATTAACCTTATCCCAGATAAAAAAATTAAAGACCCAAGATTAGTGATTTTAACTAGGTCTACATTTTTTTTCCGTTTTGGTTAGATTGCATGATGGTCAGCCGAGCCAAGTTCGTTAGTTAGTCGTACGTACGTTATTTTGTCAAGCTTAAAAACAGTGCTTACACCATTTTACTAGCATGGTCTAAGATGGGGAAATGACGAGTATGCAAGCCTTCCAATTGGTTCGCGAATTATATTATATAGTTTGAAATAACATCTACACACAAATACGTAGGTTTTTCACGAGATCGAGGTTTATGAGGAACGTAGAAGTACACGATTGGTAAATATTTTGGACAAACTCAAAAACATTTATAAGGGGAAAGATGAAACTAAAGATCGTGAAAATTTGAATCAACGGTCATTTTTTCAGCAGAAAAATTAGAATAATACTGATGTGAGACAACGTAAAGCGATAGGAAAAATGAGAGCCGGATGAACGTAGAATCACTGAAGTATAGTTCATTACTTTGCCGAAAGTGTTACGCAAAGGTAATACTTGTTTTTGAGGTTTTCTTAGTGCCTTTGCTTTTTTCCCTTTATTTATTATTACTATTTATTTTTTATGTTTTTATATTTTCTTTAGTCTTATTTATTTTTCTTCTTGAATGAAGTGATGTAAACGGTGCCACTAAATGAAAATGTACTTATATTTGTGAAGTTGTGTAGTTTCATCAAGATTTCTTTGAATAATTAACAAATTATTTTGCAAGCAAGCAAATAAGCGAGCGAGCGAGTGGCAGCCCAGCAAATTTAATGGCTGCAGAAGCCGATTAAGTACACGGCCCACAAAAAGCTCGCAAAAAGTTGGCACAACTAAAATAAATAGGAAATTTAGTGCGCATAATTACTCACTTCCTGTAGTCGAATCTAAGGTAGGCAATATATATCTAGGACAAGTATTGAGTAAATGAGTCTTAAAGAATGTGTACTTACCGAGAAGAGCTAAGAAGTCTTAGGTTTCCAAGATTATATTCCGCGCAGATTACCAGAGGAAAGGCTAAATGGATAGACTACTGGATACATATTCGGTCACATAATGCTGCAATAAAGTTTCGACCTACATTAATTGACTGAAAAAAGCTCACAGTATATTGCGATTTCCAATAACCAGTGAAATTGGAGACGATGAAAGAAACAGCAGAGTGCGGGAAGCGGCTGGTTCCAAAAATGCCTAGTAGAGCGCATACAAAATTTTCTTTATCAATTTTGTAATAGCTATTTGTGAATGCAATTTTGAGCAAGCCTATTAAAAGCTTTAAACTAGATCTAACAAACTTGTGAATAGTCTTAGAAAACTGTAATTTTGGAGAAGTTTGATTAGTTGCCGGTTGTACATAGTGATATGTGCCCAATAAATATATCGCTAAGCTTCCAAATCTTCACTCACTAATTAGCAGATATTAAACTAATATCCTGCATTTAACAGGAATGCGGCTTTAAATGTTTTCATGTATTGTCTCAGAAATTCTTTTCATGCAAGATTAATTACGAAGCGAAGTTAGGATTCCGAATTGGGAAAACATCTGGCCAAGTCGGCCGGCGGACTTCCGGTCATCGATCATGCTTAGGATTCCAGAGACTTCGATTACTGGGATGACGCTCGGAGAAGATGTGACTGTTAGTTAGGGAAAGCAATATAAAGGCTTTCCCACATTTAAAACGACAAACCTTAGATATTTTTAGTATAAAATTAACAAACAATAATATTACTGGGATATTCAGTCATTGTGCAACCCTACGTAAGAGATTCGATTTTAACATGCAAATAGTTAATGATAACCCATTAGGCTGGGGCCTGCGTGACCGGTTTAGTAAAGAGTTTTGTATCGTTGGATATACAGGCGCAAAGCTTTATCTTCGAGTAGCGTGCGAAGGCCAGCTGGTAAAAATGCCAGCATGCTCAGCTGATGGACAGCAATGGACTTGGAAGAGATCGGTTCTTCTTTTCCGCACAAATCGTCAGAGTCCAGTCGTAGTTGTGGTAAGGACGCTCGTCTTATTTTTTAATATGCTCTGGAGATCAGTTGCGACGAAGGGTGCCGAGAATAATGAAATAATATACTTTTTACAGGTTATGGATGAAAAACCTTTATCAGACAGGTTCATGGGACAGTTTAAGATTATTTCGTCAGCGCCAGTGGAGCGCGAGACTTCGCGTTTTGCGCTGGAGCCGAAAAAGCAAACGCAGCCACCGGTGTGCGGAACTGTGGTAGCAACGGTGACCACGAGGATGGAGCTAGATTCTTTCTAATGAAATTAATTATTAATTTGTGCCAGGAGGCTTGAACATGAAATACAATTGTTGACACTGCTCAATTCAGTGGCAATACCCTCAGTTTATTTTGTCATCAGAGATTGTGTGGCAGAAAATTTATAACAATCTGCTTTTTCTGCAGCAAGGGTGCGGGAAGAGGCAGAGCAAGCCTCAGCACGCCAGTGCATTTTAATTATCACAGCATGCTCAGTTACTTACGAACTCGTCAACAGTGATTAGGAGATATAAATACTGGTTTATGAGTGTTCTTCAACGATAATAATAATAATAATGCACTTGATAAAGCACCCTCAGATAACTCAATCTCTCTCTGGGCGCTTTAAATTTGCTGCAAAGGGAAATGCAATTGAATGGTGAGTAATATCATGCTTGATAAACAAATAATGATAAACAATGCTAATTTTTATGCCGCTCAGTATTAATTAAACCTATTCAAATGTCTTATGAGTACCTGAACGCTGCTTTTGTGTCATGTTAGTCTCGTGTGAATAATGTGCAAACGGTTCTTTAAAACTCTCTATCTCGTTACGATAGAACAAAAGAGAGAGACGGGAGACACAGGCGCAGGCGCAGACGCAGACGGAGGTGGAGATAGATGTAGAGAGACCAAGTGGGATAGAGACGAGTGCAATGCCGGTTACGATTGTGTAAGCATAATAATCTGCAGTAGTTTTTTCACGTTTGCGACTTCTTAACTTCAGAGCTGTTTATAGTGTTGAACCATAATGTCCGCTTAATTTAAATGCATGAGATAAAAAGATACCATGTTATGCACTATTATTTCCTTGAAAGATTCCGAGTGGGTAACTATAGAATTCTTTGTGATAATTTCAAACGAAGATTAGAAGGCAGTATATAGCAGCCGCATAAAAGGCTAACCACCTTTATGCTTCAGACTGATCGAAAAATTGTGTAAACAGACTAAACTTGAACCGAGTATTTGTAAACGTTGACGATCAGCCACACACTGATGATGATTTGACTTCAGGCGCGAGATTTTAACAATTACAAACCAAAGAGTTTTGCATTCTTAGACCTGCTTGCATACTTCTTCTAATGAGCGGTTACAAGTTTATCTGAAACAATTAGAGAACCGATCAAGAAAGTGATTTAAGTAAAACATGCTCTTCATTAGGTTCAAGCCAGTTATTTGGACACATTCTCTAATTTCTTGGCAAACTTTAATTATAGCCTACTTCATCACCAAAAAAATCTAGAACTAGTGCAAGCAGAGAAGGGTAAAACATGGAATAATGTTAATTTTATTAGAAAATTACTCAATATCTCTTTTAGATGCACTTTCAGTTTCCTGCTATGCAGATTTCGCTACATTAGCTAAGAACTCAAAGCTTGACAATGAGTTTGGCGGGCTCACCAACTAGGTCTGTCGACACTAAGGCCCGCTTTCCAAAGCAGAGATGAAGTTTTCCCATGATATTTCACCTGTTCAAGTTAACTTCCATGTACAATCAGTGATGCGCCCGCTATGGCAAACCAGTAACATTTTCTCAGCGATGAATTGAGAAAAAAGAGCAAAGCGCGGCAGAGTGTAAGCGTAACGGCGGAAGACAGGGCGGTGAAAACAAGCAACGAGGAAGCCACTCAGTGCCACACCCGTTACTCAACAGAAACGTAGCATCCAAAAAAGTCTACACTTGGAAGAGGCTGTAGACGTGGCCCTGGAGAGTCGTGCTTTCAAAGCTCAGCAAATGCCCCGCTTATGGCAAGGTAAAAAAAATATAAGAGAAGAGATTAGTGATAAGTTTCACACACTGGACGACCCAGGTCGTGGTAGGGAGTCCTTGCCCGGCATCAGGCTGGGTTTGCCAGTACGCTGGGCTTACGACTAGGTCTGCGGATAATCAGATAGTCTTCGTGTCAGCTGAATTTTAGCGTTGCATTACACTAAAATTGACTTTTGGGAACAAGTTAGTCTAAATATACCACGATTCAAATCCTAGCAGAAGTATGTGGTCGCCACTAAAATCTTTAAGAGTTAGTTTGTTGGCTATTTGATTTTAAATCTATATTAGGCCTGATCATGAGTTTGACGGGTATCAATAAACTAGTTTAGATTTTGGTTAGTTTATTTATATTAGCCTTAAGCAAGGAAACTGCTCTCAATATTCCAGACTGAGATGCCGTTTTAAAGGTTAAGGTCTTTGATAAAGAAAATGTATTGGATATTTATTTTAAAGATGGCTATGAGATGAACATGTACTTTCGTAGGTCTAAAAATAGTTACTACTGGAGTTATTAAAATTGCACTACATTTCTTAACAGGATTCATCCGTTTCCGGCTTTACGAAGGTCAATCGTCTTTTCTGACCTGTGCGAAATTTTCCGAACTTCAAAATTCCGACGAGCTTCTTTCCTGGAAACAAATACAGGTAAGAGCTGCTTAAAGTTAATCTGTTTTGTCCATAACGCTCAGGGCATCTGTGTTTATTGACTTCAAACACTTGCTCTTTGCACCGGATTTTCCGTCGGTATTTGCTTATTTGCTTTGGCATTTAACCTCTTGCCGCCCACGTACTTCAGTACCCCCGTCCTGTCGGATTTCACTTCCACGCGGGAACTCTAGTCTGCTGGCACTTTGCGGCAAATGTTATGTCGGTATGAGCGTTCGTACCCGCCATTCTGGTGGTAGGTGCTTCCACACGCGTATCACTCGCCATTACAGCTTCGGCAGGCATTGCTCCTTTGTAATTCTGGAGACCGTGGTCTTCTGTAATCCCATGTTTTCTTATAATCGTTTTGCTAGTGTAGTTCAGAAAACTATTCTAGAATGCTGTTATATTTCACCACGTTTTTTTCTCGAATTGGGCACCTCCCGCCAAATGCCCGTGGGAAGTAAGAGAAAGCGGTAGCGGGAAAGTCTCTCCAGTATTGTTTGCTTTATTTCAAAAAGCCCAATATTTTGATTTCGCTCGAGCAGTGCTGTGAATTACTCTAACGTCATAGTCGTTAAATTAACTAAAATCTCACAGGCCACTGATAAAATGTGCCCATGGAGTGTGCAAGTACATTAAGTAACAACTACAGCATTTTAACATGTATAAGTCTTCTTTCTTCCAAACTTTTGGATCAGATAATGGAGACGGGGCTTATTAATTAGAGGATACTTTTTTCCTTCGATATTGCGCTCAACAAATTACATGGCCTGAATGCATTTCAGCTATTTGAATGCATTCTATATGCATTTGCGGCATTTCAAAAGCGGTGGAGGGATCGCAAGATGACCCAGTATGTGTAGAGAGGGAAGTACATGTAATGGGTTGATGCTGCGATGATAAGAAACTTTCCGCCAAATTTCCGGCACGTGATATGGACGAGGAAGATTGATAGGGTATAACCGACATTTCTGATGCAGATGATAGTGATAGTGACACGAGTGATTATTATAAGTTTTGATATTGTTCAGTTCAATCAGTAATTAAATAATATTTAAAAAAAAATTATCGGGGTGAGGCTGATACACAGTAAACTACGATATCCAACAATATACGATTTGACTCTTTCATATCAATGGTTGAGACTTGGCCGAAATTCACCAATATCCCAGGGCCTAGCCGACAGGCTTACCTTTCCTGTATACTCCAAGGTCTAATATGTGGATGACATCCAGTTTTACCCTTGCTTCGATTCCTCGCAGCCCTCCAGCACGTCGAATTCTCCCAACTTACTTGCTGCATATAGTGGTGACATCCCTACATGGATGGCAGCAATTTGCCTTGAATATAATGATAATAAAACTTACTAGTTATGAGCAAATCAAGTGTGACTCAGAAATTGGAAATGATAACGCTCAAATCGGCTCTGCCAGCTTATTTTCTGTTAAATCTGCATGAACTCTAGGTGCCATGTTCCAAAGTGATCTTTCATCAGACGAGCACACCAGGTCTCTACAGCAAAGTCCGCCCACTTGGAGCTACATAACACTGCTAAAATTCAGGCTTGTTTAGACATGGATATCACACCAAAATTAGCCTATGCTATCAACTCACTTTCAAGTTCCTTTATTATTTAGCTCCAGCTTACTTATAAGATCTACTCCCCACCAGGCTAAGCATTGTTCCACCTGCTTTTCGGGATACAAGGTTTTAAATATGCCTCGTAAAAACGTCAAATCTTTTGGACCGTGCCTTTAGTTCGAATACTCCCAATGCCCGAAACTCACTCCCGACTTGCGTCATGACGTCTCGTGACTTGTCCACATATAAAATAAAACTAAAAATGCATCTATTTACGAATGCGTTTAGCGGGTCACCGTCAGTAGTCCTTCATGTGCTTATTTGTGCTGACGCTGTTTCATACTGCCACTAACCACAAGTGCATGCTGACCGTGTACATGTAACCCAAACCATGTTATTCTTGTTGTTTACTGAGAATGCTACCGCTAACCATTCGATCGGGCTTCATTTGCAGCCATTGTGAAGTGCCTAAAAAGAGATCAAGTTCTCTGAGGGCAATTTTTTATATTTATTATTATTGTTATATTTGATTTTTCTTAATGAAAATAATAGTTGATTAACAGTTTTCGCAACTTCCTAACAGAATTGTGTGCAGTTTGTTGCTATCTCGAAGCACTCAGTGCAATCTCCGGTACTGAATTAATCGTAAGCGTCAGCTGCCTATGGTGGCAGCCATCTACGTCCCAGGCGAAGTGACTTGCTTGCTTACCAATTTTGCAGACGTAGTTTCTTTCCTGTCTTCCATCACTATTCTCTCCCGTGTACTCGAGGTACTGGCTAAATTCAAATTCACTTAGAAAACAACACCAATCCTTAATGTGCTCTCTGGGCGATTCCTTTTCTCTCGTGGCTCCTGTGCATAGCACACTCGCATAAAAGCACCCAAGTGCCTTATCCAGATACTTTCTGGCGATTTTACCCTACCGACACCTGCTATTGCAATTTCGGCCAATCCTTTGGCAGCTATATCTATCTGAACTATGGGTGCAATTCGGAAAAAAAAATCGTCTACTAATCTCAAACTCGGAAGAACCTTCATAATGAAGCAGTTCACAAAAATATCTTCCTCGCAGCTTAAGCTTTCTCCCTCATCCAATTTTCTCCCTTTAGTGAAGTGCTATGACACAAGCTTGTAGGTATTTTGGATGAGTATGCTCCCTTGACGGTGAGCCATGATGGCACACTAGGTAAGGTGGTTGCTTTCACGACCTCGATCCTAAGGTCACGGCTTCGAATCCTGCGGCGGCAATCCTTTATCGCCACTGCAAGCACTGGTGATAGCTGCAAAGGCTCTTTTAGTGCTTTACAAAGAGGCTGTTAAACCAGCTAGTATTTTTTCTGACAAAAGACAATGTACGCCATTGCCAGAATACACTATGGAACAATCTACAGTCTACAATCTACAAATCTGCATGAAATCTAGTTGTCATGTTCCAAGTGACCTTTCATTAGACGACCACATCAGCTCTCTACAGTAAAGTCTGCCTACTTGCAGCTACATGACATTTCTAAAATTTGGGCTTGTTAAGACAGGGATACTACATCTAAATAGGTCCTGGCATTTGTGAAATCCCGTCTTCACTCCTGTAACTTACTGCTTGCTGGCCTTCCGGCTTTTGCACTCAGGTCCACACACCTGTGCGAAATTCCGCACTAATACTTGTCTGTAGCCAGCGTCGTAATTGACAAAGAACACCACTTCTCACCTGCACTGACTCCCAGTGAATCAAAGCATCGACTTAAAGGTTTAGTCACTCACTTTCAAGTTCCTTTACTCTCTAGCTCCCGACAACCTACCAGATCTTCTCCCCACCACGCTAAGCATCGTTCCGCCTGCTTTACGGGATACATGTGTTTAACCATGCCTCGTACAAACCTTAAATCTTTTGGAGACCGTGCCTTTAGTTCCGATGCTCCCAAAGCCTAAAAATTACTCTCGACCTGCATCAAGACATCTCCTGACTTGCCCATGTTTAAAAAGAAACTCAAAACGCATATATTTATCAAACAATTTAGTAGGTCCCTGTAAGTCGTCCTTCATATGTTTATGCGTGCTGACACTGTTGCTTGCTGCCACTTAAAACACTCATTGCATGTCGAACCTTGTGCATTTGATCTTTAATCTTGTTGTTCTTGTTGGTTATTGAACATTTTACCGCTGACCACTCGATCGTACTTCCTTTGTAGTAATTGTAAAGCACACAGAAAGATATTGAGTTCTCTGAGGGCGCTCTATCGAGTGTTTTATTATAATTATTTATATTCTGGGCAGCGATATCCCAGGAGGTAAGGTGTTCTCTCATCACGACGGAGATCGAGGGTTCGAATCACTTGATTGGGTCATCTTTTAATGCCAACTGCAAGTGGTGGTGATAGCTGATTAGGCTCATTGCCCGCTATGCAAATGAGACTGTAAAATCATCCGAGCTTTAGTGGACCCCAGCAATGCCACTAATGCCAGTTTTACCTTGGATTTGCACGTCGACTTCTTAGCTGTCTGTTAATGCACATGTCTCCCACTTTTTATTAAATGGTGCCGTTAGAGGAGGGCTGTCATTGGCCTATTTATCAAAAGCAGCAGGAATGTTATAACAAGAACGAAGCTCGGAGCAGAAATTATTATAACTTGCATTTGCAGAATTTCGCCGTCACTGTACAACCTTGCCAGATTGAAATCTTAAATCTTGAGCTAAATATTCTGTCCGAGATCAAACAACTATCCAACTCGCTGCACAGATGAAAGATAGTTGAACAGGCATTCAAACTGGGTTTTCAAATGTTGACATGTTTTTTCCGGATACAGAGCTTGCATTATTCATGCATGACAAAGCTAGGCGTACAATTATTACTTTATCACCAACCATACAATGCAGTATTTGTTTCTTTTGGTTTAATAACAATTCTTTAGGTTGACAACAAGCGGTTTTCTGCAATCAAATCATATACTTACAAAAACTGTTATAGTAGCGTGCTTTCATCTTGCATGCATTTATAGGGGTTTGCTAGCATTTTCTACTTTGTCCTGCACACTTTCGTTGCTTTGCCATAGTTTGAAAATTATGGGTGTATCTCAGTTGGATTATGTAGGGAGGCTGGCTGGTCTGGGACATTGAAGGACATGGTATGTGAACGCCCACACTCTATGCCGTGAAATTTTGTCAGTTAACCCTCAGCATTCTTTTCTATAACGTGGAATCAAATCCAAAGATGTAATGATAATAAGAAAACTAAATTTGCAGAGCACCTAAAGAGGACCGAATCTCTTTTATGACACGTTGCGGATGCTGTACAGAAAACCTTATCTGATTATTTGTGGTAACAGCCTCAAGCAATAGGCTCAGTGTAACAGGTGTATATATATTTATACGAAGAACGAATCAAAAAGACTCACTGAATGCTGTGATGAAGAGGTGTGATTTCAGCTTTTTTAAGACGTAAATTGTGGAAGTAGCAGCTGTACCGCAGTATTATTATTATAAAATGATAATACATATCTTTAGCGCCCCCAAAAGAACTCAATCTCATTCTAGGCACTGTACAAATGCTGCAAAGGAAGCGTGGTCGAATTCTTAGTTGTAGCATGCTCAACAATCATGTAGGGAGGATGGCTGGCCCGGACCATTAGATGCCATAGCATGAGAATGTTCTAGTACAATCGCACGAAGTACTGTCCACTTTCATTTGAAATTAAAATCTCAGTTGTGCTAAGCTTGTAATGTAAATATCAGCTTTATTGCTGTTTATTGCAATGTTTTTAGCTACCATTTGGGACGCGTCACTGTTAGAAATAGCAGGAGATCGCGAAAGCTCAATCACAAGAAATTTTGTGGGTACAATCAGAACGCTGTTTCCTACAATATGGTATTACAACTGCAGTTTTGAAGCGTTTATTGTTGAAATTGCTGCAGTATCATTGTACGATTATTTATGGCTAACATCGGAGCTGTGGCAGTGGGAGCTGTAGTAAGAAAACAAGTAAGTGTAATCGTATGAAATTTTGTGGGTAAACATGGAATATTGTTGACTATAATTTAAAACCAAAACCGCAATTATGCAAAGCATTTTTTAGAAACATAGCTTTATTTTAGTTTGGATATGTTGGGGTCGAGCTATTGCATGAAAAAGAGCAAGCGACAACCCATTAAATTGTGTGAGTAAATTTAGAATGCGATTCGCCAGAATACTACATCAAAACTCCACTTGTACAAAGCTGTTTGTGGAAATGGAAACTGCGTTTTGTATGTGCAAATAGGCAAGCTAGCAAAGGACATGTAAGGTCTTAGAACGTGAAAGAGTAACCACATGCATGATATTTGGTTAATCACTCTTTAGAAATGTCTGTACAATTTGGAATTAAAAAACTGACTTTTTGTGATGCTGATTGTGGAAATGGCAGATGCATCACATTGAATCGCAGAGTATGACAGTTATTTGCTGAACTCAAGGTGTGGGTCACGCGAATCCAGCATAGCCGAGGACAAGTCTAACTTCTACAACAACATAATGCAGTCACAGATGCCAAATCCACAATGCTGATGTCGACCATCAACTCTCTTCAACCTCCGACAAGTCAGCCCGATTTCTAGCACCCCTTGCCGCGATCAAGCAGATCGTTTTTGCGTCTTCGTCAGAAAAAACTGACAAAAGCACAGATCACACTCCCGTGGCAACATCGACGTTGGTGGATTCACCAAAGTGTTCTTGGTCCTCCTGATTGTCCAACTTCAAGCCCATCCATGCTTCCTTGAGCATTCTTCTTTTGCTCCTGCCTTGCGGCTTGGGAGGTCGTTCGCAGACTTCGACTTACTGAAGGATGGTAAATAGCAGCCCTCATCTTCTTAGTTCAACTGTTAGACAGTGCACTTTGTGGTTCGACAGACTTTCTTAGAGCTTTCGCTGGTGAGAAGTGAGGGCTGCAGGTTGATCAGGGTCGACTGGGGATAGGGCAACCAGTATCATCAGTGCAGCTCGTCTTTCCTCGTGCTGCCACCTGGCGGCGCCGCCAACGGGCCGGATCAGTGGCCGGCACAGCTTCGCTCCCGATTGCCTCTGGCAGTGGAGGGGGCACACTGTCGAGCCCTTCCTTCCGGTTCTAGCACTGAAAATTTTGAAGCAACAGCGAGAGCAGTTGTGTGGGGGTGGTAGCTGAAACGCCGGACTGAGAAAAAGGCTCGGGGAAGGTTGTTGCAGATAAAAGGGGAGAGCAGACCCAGGACGTGAGACGGCAAAGCTGAGTATAAATGGCTGGCTAAATGCAGAGTGTGACGTCCAGGCTAGGGGCTTCGCCCAGTGCCGGACCGGTGAAGCCAAGTGATCGGTTGTCCGCCTGTGCTGTCAGGCCTCTCCTGCCAGCAGTCGGCTTGCATGGTAAAAGTACGATGCCAAGCCGAGTTCGTCAGCCAGCCACAATCATCTTCATGTGACCGCCCGTGGACTGGCTAGCTGACTGGACAAGTCCTCGGAGCAGTGAGCCGCCTCCTCAGTGGTGGTCAGTGCTGCCGCGGCGGTTCAGAGGCCAGAGCGGTCAGAGCTCTTCGATTCGATCCCTCTCTGCCCAGCCGAGGGTCAGAGGCGGGTGCTCGCCGCCCCTCGAACCAAGGCAGGTCGGCAGGCTGGGTGGCTGACTACGGCAAATCGAACGGAATACAAAGGAGGCGTGGCCCGATGCTAACTTCCCAGCCAGCCGTGACGATACTGGTAAACTGGCTGGGGGGTCGATCAGCATATGTAAAGTACCTAGAGAGAGAGAGAGAGAGAGAGAGAGAGAGAGAGAGAGAGAGAGAGAGAGAGAGAGAGAGAGAGAGAGAGAGAGAGAGAGAGAGAGAGAGAGAGATTATCTTAATTTTTATTCATTTATCATTATTATCTCGAAGCTCGTGTCCTAGCCCAAAGAGACTACTAGCCCACTAAGACCCATACGTACAGATCTTTTTCTGAGATGTTGACGTTCCCTCGTGCCATGCAACCCTTCTCTAGAATATCTTTCATTAGCCGCATCAGGCTATGTCCCAACATAATGCCCCATTAGGCTATGGCCCAACATTATTCAAGTGGATTGTTGTCCGGCACCTAATAATAATTCAATAATTGACAGTGTGAATTTAAGAAACTTTAGCCCAGTCTCCAAATGCTTTTTCTATGGAACACTTGAATTATTAGTGGTAAACCAGTTGAACTCTTTTAATACTGACCAAGCCAGATGAGTAAGTTGCAGTCGGGTTGTCGAGCAAATCATTCCTCCGAGTCAGTAATGCTGAGAGAGTAATGACCTTCTTAAGTAGACTGAATTAGGCTCTGTGTGCTAGTTCTTCTGGATTTCTCGGCAGCTCTAGATACAATGAATTATTCAATCATTCTTCTACTCCTGTCATCTCGAGCCGGCATTGCTGGCACTGCGTTTCAGCTGTTTAAGACTTAACTCCTAAGTCTTATCTTTGCTTGAATCGGTCCATGATTTTCAGAATCTCAAGCTCTGCCAGGTCATTAACAACATGATCTGCTGTCGATCGCACTTGATTGCAGTGCACTTTTTAAAATATAATGAAGACAAAACCAACTTTGAATTGAGAACAACCGAGCGGTTCTTGGAACTGGAAAAGCTACCTAAAAATCGGCCAAGGCCTAAATATCTAATATAAACTATTCGAGGAACATTAATATTCTCTTATAGAATGAATTGGTACTAAATGAGCACTTCAGATTGACAGTAGTGTCTGCTTACTGTTGCTATAGAAATATTGCATAAATCTGGGCTTGATTTGATAAGGATTACACAGAAGCTCATCAATGCATTCACTACATTATTACTAGACTTCTATGACTCACTGCTTGGAAGTCTTCCTTGCTGTTAAATACAACGCTTGTATTTGGTTTGGAATTCAGAATTTAGGCTTATCAGTGATAAAAATTGAAAATGCCACATTACAATCAATACTGATCACCAATCTGCCTTGGCTGCATAAAAAGAGTATTGACTAATAATAATAATAATAATAATGGACTTGATAAAGCGCTCTCAGAGAACTCAATTTCTTTCTAGGCGCTTTACATTTGCTGCAAAGGGAAACGCGATTGAATGGTGAGTAATATCATGCTTAATACACGACATGAATAACAGGGTTTGGGGTGAATTGCACAGGCTCAACATGCAAATGTGGTTAGTGGCAGAATGCACAGTGTCAGCACTCATAAGCACATAAAGAACGAATCACAGGGACCCACTAAATGCTGTCCTAAATAGGTGTGTTTTTAAGTTTTTTTTAATGTGGTCAGGTCAGGGGATGGTCTGAAGCCGGTCGGGAGAGAGTTCCAGGCTTTGGGAGCATACGAAGTAAATGCGCGGTCTCCAAAGGATTTGAGGTTTGTGCGAGGTATTGATAAACTCTTGGATTCCGAAAAGCAGGTGGTTCGATGCTCGGTGTGGTGAGTGAGTATATCTGAGAGATAGGCTGGAGCCAAAGAATGAAGTGACCTATAATTGAGCGACAAAACCTTGAAGTCGATCTGTTGCTTGACTGGTAGCCATTGCAGGTCGGCGAGAAGTGGTGTGATATGGCAACTGCGACGCTCACGACAGACAAGCCTAGCTTCGGAGTTTTGCACCAGCTGCAATCGCCTGATCGCACATGCTGGTAGACGTTTGTAAGCCTGCCTAAGTTGAGTACCTTGCCTTTTAGTACCTAATGATTTTTGGGTCATACGCATTACGTTGTAAAGCACGGGAAGAGGAACTATTGATACTTAAGGTGCCATAAGAAATAACTATTGTTATGATTAATATATCTAATTTATTGTATACCATGCCGAAAATCAGTTTCAGGCACCACTTTAGCTATCGATACAACGTGGGCATAAGCTATGAAAATAGACAGTGGCGAAAGCAATCGTGGCAATAGTAATTTCATCAAGGCGCTACCAGTGCCTGTGTATGGATTAAGTATGTCTTCCGGTAGGACCAATTCACCTCGGACGGTGGATGTGACGTAAAAGCTACTATAATTAGTTATTGATCTTTGGCTGACTCTAACAGCTTCGAAGCTCTAAGCATAACCAAACAGTAGACAAAAGGCCAGTGCAAAATATGCAACAACAATTTTGTCTCGTTATTAATGTTCCATTAAACATAATTGTCCCTAGATGATTTGCTATACCTTATAGATACAACCATATCCACTGCGGATCTAGGTTGCATAGTCTTCATATAGAGAATTGCTACCACTGCAAAGCTTTTTTGCTTAGTTTAGAAGCAGCGTGACACTGGTTGAGCCTACCACAAAGTATGCACTCGATTTCCGAGAACTGATATTGGCCGTGCAAGCAGCGACTAGTTCTCAGCTCTCTCAGGTTGCTCTCTCTAGTATGCCGTGCACAATCATTAATGACATCTTATGACCTGCCAATGCGTCAAATTGAGAGTTGAGTGTTTTGTGAGCTTACAGTGAATACTTGGCGCAAGATATTCTTTAAATACGTAAGACTATCTTGGACATAAATAGAAAAAGTAAAAGCCGATGAGTGGCTGGTACTATAGCAAACTGGAGAAGCAAGAAGTTCCGACAGGTGACCTTCGGCAAGCGTAGCGAACCTCTAAGCCACAGAAGGACCTTGAAGTCGATACGACGATCGATAGGGATCCAGAGGAGCTGGAGCAGAATTGGTTTGATGTGGCCGCTATGCTGTTGACTACAGACCTGACGACCCATCACTTCTGCACGAGTTGCAGACGACAAGTGGTACCAGGATCCAAAGAAATTGGAGTAGCCCTGACGCGATATCAAATTCGAGTGAGCTAGTTTAGCAGTGGTATTTTTATGCAAGCAGACCCTGTTTTTTTAAATTGAAGCATACAAAAGTTCATATCCTCATCCAATGACATTTAGTTTTGGAACAGCTCATCTAGGTTATGGACAGGTGTTTCAGGAGTGCAGCTAGATGACCCAATTTTGAGAGTGAGATTGTCAAGTCAAGCCTGATGGCGACGCTGGCTTTACCAATAATCACTAGGCTTGCATTACCTTAGTTAAGCTTCAGTTAGTTAATTGCCATCCAAGTGTGAATGCCGTCAAAGCAGGCTGTCAGGGAAACAAATAGGTCGTGTTTACTATTTCTGTGAAAGCTTGTTTGCATTGGCCTTTCGATGATAATGCTTTCTGCTTTCATATCCCTTGCTGGCTTAGCAACACTGACGTAAGCAGTAAATTTATTGATTTACTGTTTGAGCTATTAGGGCGATCAATACTGGGTCGTATAAGCTCAGCTGAAAGCATCTGTTTCCCCCTATATGGTTTAGTGTTTGAGCCAGCTGTAGCAAGTCCGGCACCGAAGTCCTTAGCCGCAAGAACAGTGCCCGTCCCTGCCGTCGCATAATAAATACTGGCAGAGCTGGCACCTCAAAAAATGGCTAAACGGCATGGCTACCGGTAGCAGATACTACCTTAATATCTCCAAGCATGATGATGGCAGCGAGAAAGATTTTCCATACTTTAACATAAGTGAATATTCGCCATACAGATAAGACTGGGAGCCGATGAGCTTGTCTTATGCAATCATACTGCAGAAGCAATTAGATCTGATCGGTTGGTTCTTTCAACCAAGTGAAGCAGCCTGTAAGCCAGAGCTCGGATCTTAAAAATGACCAGGTGCAGGTGGTTCAAGCGCCTCTAGGACGTAGACTGGGATTTTGTTATAGCATTAAAACAGCTGAAGAATTTCGGTGGAAAGATCGTGCAACGAGGTCCCTGCAAACACATCTGTGTAGACGCTGCAAGCTGGAGCGTCAAAAAACTTTGGCTACCTCAGGTATCGTTTAATAAGTTATTGAGTTGGAATTCTGGGGTACATTATGGCGATTGATTGACGGCCAGCCTCCTAGCCGATGAAAGGCCAGTATCTCGCATGCTGCCACTAACCACATTTGCATGCTGACCCTGTGCATGTCACACCTAACCATGTTATTCATGTTTATCAAGCATAATATTACTCATCATTCAATCGCACTTCCATTTGCGGTACATGTAAAGCTCTTAGAATGACGTTGAGTTCTCTGAGGGCGCTTTATCAAGTGCACTATTATTATTAATATTATCTCTTCATTTTTCCCAAAGCTTATTTTTGGGCTACCCCAAAAAAGGAAGATGAATAGTTTCAGGGCGCCTCACAGGTCCTAGACTGAGGAGTGGAACGAGCCTTTCCTCAGCAGCTGCCACTGGACGGCGACGCCAAATAACAGAGGACTATAAACATTATAACAATAATACGTATGATAAAGCACTATCAGAGAACGTCGTCGTCCTGTGTTCCCGTGTGAGCAACTGCTTGCCAAGGTTGCACTGCCGCACGGTCTCAGGAGATAGTTTTGGGCTATGGACGTTGAGGTCGGCTTCATGAGAGTTATGGGCGTCTGAATGATCAGGTAATGCCTCTCTATGCCTTCCCACAAATCGCTTCTTCAACCGCAGTAAATTGTTCCACACCGTCCTCGGCGTGACTTCCCATTGTTGGCATTTTTCTCACCGAAAGCATTAGAACTTTCTAGACATCCGAACAATGAGCCAGAGCTTTGGTGCAAACGAGTCTGCTGCTGCCTCTGCCCCACGTGCGAACAAACCCTGCCTTGTGCACTTTGCCACTCCCTTGTCGTCATGGTGACCCACGGGTTCATGTATTATCTGGTCATCACCCGTTGAGATGCGGCACTGCCGAATCATAGATGACGAGCAGTCTTTGTCTTGTTACAGCCTGCTGCGAACGGACGTCGTCGTCGACTGGACCTTGATCGTGATCGAAGACGTGGCATTCAAGTTCAATGACACTTAGAATTTCCTACGGGACGCTGTCAACCGATCGCGCTCTCAAAGTGTGAGGGCATCGAGATCGACCTGCCAGGCCTTGGGCTGAGGACGGTAGCCGTGTTACCGTATGCAGTGGGAGATCCCTACCAGCGGCACTCAGGAAATGAGCTTTGCCAAGATGCTCTCGACTAGCCACCGAGCTTCCCCAAGTTCTTCTGAACTCTGAAGGACGCTCGAGAAATCATCAAATTCCTTTGCATTTCGCTTGGTAAAATGAGGCTTTCTCAACGCACGAACCGCATGTGTTTTCACAGAACTTTAGCTGTGCCCTCGTGGCCATGAGGGTAGTCTAGTGTCTGGCGACCCAACGCCCTTTGCTATTTCTCAAGGTAAATCCATTAACCCGCTAACCCATAGAGGGTTTTACGTAGAACAGTTAAGAAAACCCCGAGACAATTCCGTCTGTTGATGCCATTATATGTCGTAATATCACGGCTCGATGCAGCTACGTTCATGATTAGGATGTAACTAGAGAACGCCAGTATGCAATTCTTTGTTTAAAAGTACACGCATTGGTGATTTCTATTATGGATCTTCTGCTGCTGTACAAAGAAGGCTAGTGACTTGTCTGACGTTACCTATAATTGAGATTGCTTACCTGGATACGTATTGATTACATGGATACTGTTATAAGAATCTATACTTACCTTAGAGTATTCGCGAACGATAGATTTCCTGAGATTTATAAGCTCACTTGTTTTCATAGTCTAAGCCTGACTGATTTTTCATGTGCAATTTTGAAATTTTACTTGTATGGCTGACTTTAATTAAAATATTATTCATGGAAGTAACTTTCATACAAATTGAAATATACAGGTAGGAAGTTCCGGTGCTTTCGGATGAAATATATGACGGAGCAAGAGCAGTGGCAGTTTTTTATCTACGTGTGACCGGCAGAGAAGTCTACTTTAGGCTACAATGTCTCAAGTAAAAGGCATATCAAATAGCCAGTTTAATGAATCCAATAGGCAAAAGGGGAAATGAGGCAAGTTCTGAAGCTGTTTACTCCATGTAGGTACCGAGAAGAAAGACCCTGATGAGCGTCGGATATTGAAGCAGGAATTTTTTCTGCCACAGGCTTTCAAATGACTTCAATGGCAGCTTTACTAGCTAACGGTGTCATGGCAGAGTTAAATTTTACAAAAATACCAATCAATAGATAATTTTTGGGCATAATTTTTATTGGATAACTTTAAAATTAAACCTTGACGCATCATAACATTACCAATCTTTTGCTAGGTACTTCAGATGTGCTGTACCGAAAAGTGTTCAACAGCTGGCCAAATAAACTGCCGTGTGAAAATATAAGCACATAACCCTATGGTCGTATAGTAACTTATTTGATGCAACGCAATTGAATTAAATCAGTTTCCTAAACGAGGCTGAGTCACTTTGTGCGTGAGCATTTTCTCCACAGTCGTCACAATTTCATCAGGGTAGCTAGCGACTGCTTGCCTTGCAGGCTGGGAGCAGTGGTCGATGCGGTTTTGGCCTGCTCAGGGTGAAAGCAATGACGAGCATTAGCCTCGGCGCTTGTGTCACGTTGCCTTAGTGACCATGGCACAATGGGTCATCGTATGCATTTAGATCTTTATTAGCTTCAGCTTTGTTGAGATTCTTTCCTGCCAAAACATACAATGCATCTAATAACCTGTCCCGCTCTGGCATTGCATGCACCGTCAGTTTAACGTTTAAATAATGGAAAAATCGCGTAAAAGTATGATGGGTTCAGGTGATTTACTAATCGCTCTTCACACGTTTTTAGAAAAATGTGTACAGATCTATTAATTTAAGTGGAATAAATTGTTCACAACCAATCGACACCAAAGAGAAAACTCACCGCAACAAACAGTATTCACAAGCACACAAAGCTAACTTCACTAAGACCCGGCAAATGTTGAGACGAAGAGATGAATTTCTAGCTTCTTAAATTTCTACAGGTCTGTGGATGACGGGAATAATCAAATATGACTTTCAGGCTTTGAGAGCATACCAACTGAAACTCTCAAAGGGATGGTTTGAGATTGGTTGAGCCACAGGTAAGTGACTTAATTCGGAAGAGCGGTTGATAAGTTCTCTAGACCGATCCTAAAGTAGTTCGGATTCATGGGCCGGTGGAAAATAAAGGCACCTAAAAGCGACTGATCGCATATTAAAGTGTATATGCCACTTTACTGGGAGCCACTGCAGAAGTGGTACGATGCGGTAATTAAGACGTTGCCGACAGACTCTCTTAGCTACTGTGTTTTGCACTCTCTGCAAGCGCCTCGATATGCAGTTCGGAAGAACTTTGAGTAGTGAGCTACAAAAGCCGAGACTTTAGGTAAACAATGCATGGACCAACTTCCCTAGGATGAGCAGCCAATCTGTGAGGCTGCTGGGGAGGCCCCTTGTCGAGATGGTCAGTGTGAGGCCGCCAGGTGACGAATACCAATGAGCGATTCTGGCTGCGGCATGATGTCATTCCAGTATTTTATCCGATAATAGGACATGCAAAAACCAAAGCCGGTGCCATTGTGAGTCAAGACTCTGAGAAGTAGTTCTGCCAAAAGTTCTCTGTAAGTGCACTGCCAATATCGAATTAGCCGAGCTTGCAAGAATCTTTATAAAATGTGCTCTGGCACTGCTGCTCTGGAAAATAAAGCATCACAAATTTCTCTGTGGGGCCTGATAATGCTAAAATTATAGCACACAAACATTGAGCCAACGGCACTAAACATTTCCGATTATCATACAGACAGAATTTAGCCACATTCCTTGAGTATCGTCTTAATCAAATTGAGATCCCTCTACAAGGTTTTCAAATGTCTTACAGCTATCTGCAATGCTTTCCAATTCAATACAGATTCATGCTTTCCTGCTTTTCTCAGCTCGTTCTCGTGGCTCAATGCCCCAATGGCCGCTCCGATGGCTATGTACTATCTCGCCCCTTGCTGATCCATCTTTGCACAGCTCCCTGTCTTGGCTTCCTACTGCTGCTTCCTTTCACTTGCCGACTCTGCTTTTCGCCTCTCCCCTCTCCATTCCATATATAGGCTCCCTCTCTCTCTCTCTCTTTCTCTCTCTCTTTCTCTTTCTCTCTATCTCTCTCTCTGTCTTTCTCTCTCTCTCTCTCTCTCTCTCTCTCTATCTCTCTCTCTCTCTCTCTCTCGGCTCCCTATCTATGCGCAATATATATGCTCAATATGTCGGCTACCTATAGAGGCTGGCTACTTCGGCTCCTTATCTCCTCGCCTCATTCCCGCCCCAATGTATCGGCTCTATAATTCGGCTCCCTCTCATTGCCTCATTATCATCCCGTTTCCCCTGCATTTCCCCTCTGCGTCTCATGACTGAGCACTATACTAGCTCCAGCACATACAAGGGATGCGAAAGACACTCATCTAACACGAAAACTAGGCTGAAATGGGGCAAATACGACAGGCTTGTTGGGCGATTATTGATTTGCGGATCGTAGAGAAAATTATGACCCTGAGGACCAGTGCACCATGTCAATTATTAGCACAGGGCTACCAGCAACAGGGGATGCTGAAACACTGGCCTCGATTCAACTAGCCGTTTGGGGATGCTCGCTTAAGATGCTGACCCAGTAAGCAGGTTTTCGAACAGGGCAGTATTACTTGTGCATCCGGACTTATGTGCGACTAGGTGTATACCTTACCCGGACATGATCTCCAACATTGGGATATTGGCAGTCGATTGGCTTCATATATTAGTGATTCTCATTTGAAAATAGGGACATAAGGAGACAGAAAGGATATGGACAATCAAGTTCAATTTATTAGTCGAAAAAGTGACTACAGTCTTCTTAGTTTGTGTCAGTTAGCTATTTGAGTAGTCTGCACCTTACTAATAACTTTGGCAAAGTACTTTCACTGATCTGTGTTATAGCATTCACGACAAAATGTCGTTTTTAATTACCACTACCTCTTGAGCGAAAAATTCATCTCGACATCACTATTTACAGTCAGGGGCAGGAGATTGGGCATCCCTCACTTTCAAAGTTAAACTTGAAAACATGTCGTGGTCGGTCATCACGTCTTAAGTGATACAAGAGAGGTCGTTGTATACACTTATTTATCACTCAAATGACAAAGGAGAAGCAAAGGAAGGTTAGCTGATGCAAAAGACTGAATATAGCGGCACGAAAGCTTTAACGACTATCGCCAGCTATTGTATTGCCGCGTGCCATCAAGTCTGATGCACGGCCAGACTCAAACCATGACCTGAGACACCTCAGTAATTGAAATCGGAGCATTAGAACCAAGAGAGCTTTAGGAACTGCCGCCCAGTCTCTCTTCTACATTTCTATGAAAGACACTGGAACGAGTCGTGGTGGACCAGCTGAACTCGTATATTGCAACTTCAAACCTTGCTAGTAAGTTCCAATGTGGCATTAGAGCTAATCTCTCCAAAGAGTCCGCATTGCTCAGGGTGTACAGCGACTTAATTAGGAATGCAGACATGGGTAGAGTATCTCTGCTTGTTTTGCTCGATGTTTTGGCTGCTTTTGATACTATCGATCACAAAGTTCTTCTAGAGCATCTCTCATCTCGCCTGGGCATCACTGGCACTGCTCTGCAATTGTTCATGTCCTATCTCAGTGGGAGACTCCAGAATATTGACTTGAATGGACAAAGATCTTCCGAGGTACTTCTGAAATATGGGGTACCTCAGGGCTCTGCGCTAGGTCCGGTTCTTTTCATGGTTTATACTCTCCCTCTTGCTGATGTAATTGTGAAGCACAATATAGGCTTACAATTCTACGTGGATGACACTTAATTATACCTTTTCTTTGATCACCCTTTGCCTTCGAGTACGTCAAGTTATCTTAACTCCCTTGCTGTATGCATAGATGACATCCCTATATGAACGGCAGCAAATTTTCTTAAATTGAATGACGATAAAACTAACTTAGGAATTATGGGAAAACCAAGCATAATTCAGTAATTTGAAAGGCTAACGCTCTAATTCAGCTCTGCCAACATATCTCCTGTTGAATCTGCACACAACCTCGGCGTCATGTTCCATAGCGACCTTTCGTTAGACGACCACACCAGCTCTACAATCAAGTCTGCCTACTTTCAGCTACATACAATTCTTAAAATTCAGGATTGTTTAGACAGGGATACCAATATAAGTTGGTCCATGCATTTTTTACACCTCTCTTGACTTGGGTAATTCACTGAGTGCCAGTCTACCGGCCTGTGCAATTCAACACTTGCAGGCAGTGAAAATTCCTGCAGCTAGGCTTGTCTGTCGTGAGAGTGGCAGTTGCCACATCAAGCCACTTCTCGCCGACTTGCATTGGCTACCAGTCAAACAACGAATCCACTTTACGATTTCGTCCCTCACTTTCAGATCCCTTCACTCTTCAGCTCCAGCCTACCTATTACATCTACTGCCCCGCCAGGCGAAGCGTAGTACCATTCGTTTTTCGGAATCTAACTGTTTACCTTTACTTCTGTGAAGGAACATGACTCTTGCAGCCTGCGAGCACTGGGCGGAGAACTTTCGAGGGCTCTCGGACTGCCCAAGTAGGGGCAAGCTCACTACCGGTGGAAGGGCAGACGATGACTCGGCAGATGACTCGGCAGTCCCGCCCAAATCCATGCATTGGTGTAATCTGTGTGGACATCAATCTACCACAAGCTGCCGCCAGCTGTGGTAGGTTTCGGAAAGATCAGTGGCAGGCCAGTGCGAAAGAAAGCATGCATGGAATGTGAGGGCTGCCGAAGGAGTACAACAGGAGGGGACGGCGAGATCCTTCGATGCCGGCAGCCGTCGGGTGTATGTAGACTGGGCTTGGCCGGCGTAGCTAGAAATAGAGGTTTTGGAGTTGGAGCCAGCAGACTTGTTGCTCGGTCGTGCTACCCAGCCTAAAGACAGTTCGCGCGGAGGGCTGTCACAACTTCGTACAAAACCTCAAAGCCTTTAGAGATCGTGAATGTAGTTCGTATGTTCTTAAAGTTTGGAACTCACTCCCGACTTCTGTCACGACATTCCCTGATTTGAAAATATTTAAAAAGAAAGTAAAAACGCACCTATTTTTGAAGCCGCTTACTAGTTTCCTGTGATCCATCCTGCATATGCTTATGGATGCTGATACTGTGCAGGCTGCTACTATTGGGATAGCATGCTGACCCTGTGCATGTCACCCCTAGCCACGTTGTTCTTATTGTTTATTGAGCATGCTACTACTAAACATTCAATTACACTTCCTTTGCAGCATATGTAAAGCCCCTAGAAAGATAGATAGTGCTCTGACAGGGCTTCGTCAACTGTGCTATTATTTTGATACCATACGAAAAAACTACTCTCTATCCGTGGGTATTTCGCAGGATCTGGCTTGTAATGAACAATAAACAGCAACAGGTTATCTCATTTTCACAAGCCTCATTTGATTCATCCACGATAAAATGCCGGTTTAGGATATGCACCTCATTTGCTTCATCAATGATATACTGTTATACAATAAGATGTTGGTTTAGGATATGAGGTTTTAGAATGCGGCTTCAAAACATCGGTTTTGTTGTGGAAGTATCGACCTTTGCAACTAGCTACATTACACCAGGGATGCACCTTCGGTGCTTATTCGAAGATGCAATACACAACCCAATCGCTAGTCATCGGTAAGCTCTAGGACATTGACGTGGGCTAACTGATGCTACCTTTAAGATGCTCAATAAAATGCCAATCGTGCAGCAACTTGCGGCTATGGAGAGCTTTTTGAACAGGAGCATGCTATCTCTAACCATTCGGTCATGCTTCGTTTTCAGCAACTGTAAATTGCCTAGAAAGAGATTGATTTTTCTGAGGGCTCTATATCGAATGCATTATAACTGTTATTATTTTTATTGATTTTAGCGTGTTCTAGCATAGCTGATACCTGAGGCACATTTATTTTAAACTTCTTAATTCGAATACGCAAGATAGTCCAAATTCGGATAATGAATTAACGTTGAGTAGACTCTGCTGCAAACAAAATGGATCTCTTGCAACAGGCCATCTCTTTGTATATCTGACCATGTATTCGCCAATGTATTAGTCGTTGAAGATATTTCTTTTAAATGTATCTGGACCCTCATCCGTGAAGGCAAATAGTTTAATGCTAAATACTGCAGACAAAGTTGGTTATTTGCTAAATGTACAGTGAACAAAACACCTGAGCGATAGCAAGTCATTGGGCTATTCTGACGCCCGATTCTGAACTATCAGGTTGACAGATGAGTATGGATTAGGAACTACGAGCTTGGTTGCTGAATTGAGGGCTGAAATACGCTCATGAAAGAATAGAGATAAATCAAGGCTTGCGAGCAAGGCGATACATGATTATGAACTACGATTGTGAATATTAAGTATGAACGAAATATATTTTGTTTATGAAAGAGATTATAGAATGACTTTTGACCTGGCCATTGTTTAGACTTGGGTCTGACCACGGTCGCTCTCTTGGAGTAATGATGTGTCGGTCCGTGAGTCCTAGCTCTGAGTGCGATCTGTAAGCGATTCTGATGGAAGTCACCTGCCGTGTTAGCTGCAATTTATAAACTATTAACTTTGCTTTTCCTAATACACACGGCGCTTTTTAAGCGCTTCTTGCAAAAGTACTAACAGCTGTGTCCTTTTCATTTCCATATGGCAAGCTTCAGGTCTTTCAAATTTGGCATAAGTTGTGCTTCACCTTAAGCTAGTGTGAACCGTTAGGTCATGACACCGTGTTTCGGTTGAAGAGTTGCCCTAGTACAATATCTCTCTTAAACGTAGTGTCGACACTCTTCATCTCGCCCGCTTGGAATAGCCTAGTTTGTTTTACAGCTAAAGTTACAGCTGCAAGCCAGGAGCCATGTCGGTGAATCGACAATGTTTTGACTCGTCTATATTCGGACAACCTTCTTAGGCTATAAGTATGACTATCTGGTAGCTTCAGAAGCTGACTGATAGCAGCGACAAGACTGGGTGCAAGTAGACTACAGTACCTATTGGGCCGAATCAGTATCTGATATTCAGCAGGTTGGAGCTTCATATTATTAGCCTTCTGAAGCAAAAATACAAAATAAAAGCTACCTTATCCCTCAACTCACCTTCAAGCCCATTTAATTTACTTTAGTGCATCACAAGAAAGACCCGTGTGTGTTAGATTCAAAACACAACAAATATTTGGAGACGTACAGTTGCCAATCTATTCATGGCATGTGCATTCTCTGCAAGAACGAAACGCGTTAACCGTTCATAGTGATAAGTACTGATAACCTAGTTTTGTACGTCTACTAATCAGGTGTCTGGAGTCATTGCATTATTATTTCTCTACTTCTGATCAGCTCTAATCAGCTCTTGAAGAACCGTCTAGAGAGACATAAAAACGTGGGAATTGCACACTTCATCTGATTTACTAAATAGATGCTGTTTAAAAATTCTAAGTTATGCAGATTTAAATGTAGCTGGTTCTCTGCTTGTAACGTCTGCCTCTGGCTAATGCTAGAGAGACCGCTATATGGAAGCACTGGTGGGTAATACAATCTTTCATATGTGATACCATTTCAAGATTAAAAAGTACTAACTGGTCTGGTTATGATATAAACATGATCTCGCTCGTTCGAACCGCTTAAGCAAGATCGTGAGCATTACCACAACTAGTTATATCAGATAGGTTAATACACGGTGCAAGCTCAATCCAACACAATGATCATTAATGTTGCTGTGAAGTCCTATAAAAAGACTGACATCATAAGCAAACTGAAAGTACAGTAAATTGCTAAAGCTGGTCTTAGATAGCTTTCTTTCTAAATTTTCGTGGATTGCTCAACGTCTCAGATGTCCTACTATGTCTTATGTCCTATGTCCTACATGTCCTCGGTTGTCACATTTTCGGCCGATGAGATTGATCATGTGCATTTTAAGTAGTGCCCAAGTTGCAAATCACGTTTACACTTTCCAGCATTCACTTTCTACAACATGGTATAAAAAATATTCAACGATAATTGCTAATGCCTACAATTCTACACCAGTATTCGCATCACGGTCGTTCTAAGGGCGTAGTAGTATCCTTTGAACGTAAGCCAGCAATCTCCAGTTGCGAACTGACTGGTGTTTCCTTTGAGATAGAGGCCGTTTAAATTGCTCTTATGGCACGAAGCGTACCACCAGGCGCCCTTGAAGGCGGTCGCACAGTGACTCGTGGTGAAATCTTCATCCATCGTAGAGAAGGGATATCCAGTGTGATGGGAAAAACTGTCGCCAGCCGTGCCTTCGTACCCACTGACATTTAGAGCGTAGCGAGAACTCTCTGAACCGATGCTGAAGTGAGAGTAGTTTGCATACGCCGATACGCCATCAAAGGCGTCCATGTAGATGCTTAATGCCACACCGTTGGATGACAGGCGACGAATACTCTCTAGGCCTACAAGAAAAGTTCTACCTCCATTAGAAATAATCTAGTCGATGCATGTATAAGTGTGGGCTATCTCAGAGTTTTCTTACCGAGCCAGAATTCTCCTGCAAAGTCACCAAACCCATCGCGATATGATTGCCAATTCCTGAAGAAGTTCTGGCTGCCGTCTTTCCTTCGTTGGATGGTGAGCCAGCTGTCACTCCCGCTGAATTCGCACAGCACTGGAAACGCACCATTACCGTCCGGGTCCACAAACAGTACTCCAGAATCTTTGAATCCCAGCATATTGGCAGACTGACACCCTTACAACGAACAGAGTTGCCCCGAGCTCAAACAATCAGCAACGAACGTGGGAAAAGTTTCAACAAAGACTTGGTTGGCTGCTTTCTTCATCAGAACTAGTTTGCCATGCAACTTAAATCGGCAAGACAGTGTACTTTTCGCCGAATTCATAAGACAAAATGAGCACTTCATTAGCACTTTCCAATGTAAGCGGGAGAGATTTACATAAAACTGCACTGAATCGAGCATAAGACCGCATAATATTCCTTGCTCTTGCAAAGCAATCAGTGAGCAAGTTCATAATGTTTATGGCACGGTTTTTCAAAAGAATTAATCTCAGTATAATTTGAAGCACTAGCATGCTCATGCCCCGAATAGAATCTCCAGGTGCATTTAGTTTTTATTTGCCCAGAGCACTTCTGACTAAATATGCTTTTCTTCCGAGCACCTTTGTGACCTGATTTTGTGACGTCACAGTGCATCGACTGAGTATCTTGGGTACGTATGGCATGTACGCATGCTAAATCTTTGAAATTGTAACGCAAAAAAGTCGGCGGAGGAGGCACAACGTGCCGCTTAGTAAGAGTGCCGAATGCAATTCGATGAGCATTCAGTGCACGAACTAAGCGGGCTGCCATAAAAACAGTGCTTCTGGCGCCAGCTTGCTTACCGCTACGAAGGAGTCATGAGCCCGCGGCGTGATTTGGAACGAGATATACACAAAATAGGGGTTTTCACTGAACTTAATTCGCAAGCGCACAATGTCGCTCGTGCCTAGTTTACTTGTATCCTCATACTTCTAGAAAGCTCTCACCGAAACGAGCACTCTTACGGGGGAATAGCCTTTCCATACTAAGGTCACTGGTGTCGAAACTTGGCCGAGAACCAAATAGATTGAATGCCAGAACAACATAAACCTAAAGCCTGATTGTAGAACTAGGTTTCCGGTTCCATCTTTGCAAAGGCATGAACAACCCGAACCCTAAATCCTGAATAGAGTACTAGCGAACCACTTCCAACTTTTAGCTAAGCAGGTAAACTGGAGCGGTTTTACCTACGAAGACAATCCCTCCCTCCATTGCACCGGACTCTAACTCCACAGCCCCAAAGTCCTACCCCGTGACCACGCGACCACACATTCAAACACTCAAACACCTAATGCGCACCGCTGGCGCTTGCGACCGTATTCGGCGGCGTCCATCGAACTCTTTGCAGCAAATGTAAAGCACCTAGAAAGAGATTGAGTTCACTGAGAGCGCTTTATAAAGTGCATTATTATTATTATCATTATTCTCCTGGCGCTGGCTCATTCCGTCTCATCGATCGATGGCGGGCGTGAACAGCCGGCCCGCCGCCCTCTTTCAAAGAGAAGCGAGTCACTCAGCTGTGGGACAAACTGGCGGTGACGACGATTATGACGAAGACGAAGACCTTGAGCAAACATCGTCCTCCTAAGGAGCTAGCCGCGACTATGAGGCAAGAGGTAAGTGACGCGAGACCCGGCCTTGTGGACCAGTAAGGCAAGGAATCACTACCGGACTCACTCGACCGCAGGATGAGCAACCCTGTCCAGCTTGAATTCAGAAAGGGGTCCCGAAGCGTCTCCTTGGACTAATTTGTGGTCGAGGTTGGCATGCCGAAGTACAACATCAGGCTTTCGAGTAACCCGGCTCGCGTTACCCCATTCCAGTCTCACCATACCGCTGCTCCCACGAGAGATGCTTTTCTGCCGAGCAGTTCCTGTGTGCTCTAAAATTGAGCCAGGCTGGCGCCGTGCACCGAAATTACTAGCTTTTACTGAACAGCAACAGCTAGGATTCAGAAATATTCTAGTCTATTGCTACTAAGTGTCGAAGCCCATCTAAGAAATGGCTAAGTAGCTGTACTTAGGTCATCGGACTGACGATCCCATGGCCGGTACAGCTCCGCTGTAGGGTGGTCAGTGGCTTTGGAATAGGCAGCTCGATAGTAAGGCCGTATGCGTGAGACTTGACGAACGCTTTATTGAATCTGAGCGTCTAGATGTCCGTAGCTTTGCTTCGGCACGCCAGCTCCACTAGTGATCGGCATGCAAGCGAGCGTCTGCAACAAGTAGCATCGCTTCATAAGGTGTGTCTCTTAAAAGAGCTTTAGTTCCAGAGCCGCTCCACTTACGTTCAATTTCAGAAGCGTTTTATAATTTCTGGAACCTTAGCAGTCATATTCTGCTAGTCTTACTACTTGTGACTACATGGCTGAGCGTGTTACCAGACGCAGACGTTTAGATCATGCCAGGATTAAGCAAGCAGGGAATTAAGAACTAAGAAATAAGAATTAAGCAAGCAAGGAGGGAACTCAGAGCCTGAAAGCTGAAGCAGTGGCCAATTCTGCCAAAACTCGAAACTGTATTAAGGAGTTAGTTGCTGAAATTATACGAATAACGCAGCTGTGCTAACGTAAAATTGAATGAATATTTTAAGCAGCTGATCTGAAGCTGGTAATGCTTCTAAATATATTTGCGACTTTCCTAGTGATTTTCATGCTCTTTAATTCACACTACAGTTGTTCGCTTTTACTTTGTGACTGATAATGATCTACATTTCAGGCGTATGTGACGAACTAATAGTGCTTGCTGCGTGCAATGTTCCGCATTCCTGGGCAAAGGCCGTTTGAGAATGCTTCTGGTCCATCTCAATGGCATCTGCGTATTGAAACCTCATATTATTGCTGTTTTCTTACTCGGAAAAGCTCCTTCTTTACTTTTTGCCATGTCAGCGTGGCCTAGTATCCGGCTTTGGAACCGATAATACACGCACAAGCCACAGTGATGTGGTGGTTACGACCACGCTAAGGTTGTTTATATGGAATGTAGTCAAAGTAAGTAGATTCATAATAACAATAATATTACGGTCATAGCCCCTTTTAAAGACTAAATCTCTCTCTCTCTCTCCCCCTCTCTCTCTCTCTCTCTCTCCCTAAGCACTCTAAACATGCTTTAGGGTAAGCACCTCGCTTTGGCTTGTGATAAAAAGCACTTTGTTATCACAAATAGATGCATACAAGATAATGTTTACGGATCTAGAAAATGCTGTTATGAACTGGTGCGTTTTTAGCCTCTCCATTAAGAGGTCAAAATATAACTTCCTTTTTTCAGATTAGCAGTTACTTAGACGTTCATTCAGTTGAAAAATTGGCAGTTGGACGTATGTGCAGCAAAGAGATCTATCTGACGATCTCCAACAATTCCCAAAGTGAGTCTAACTGAATGTAAGGCAGATAATGCTGGATTTTCAAGATGGCGCCTGATATGACTGGGATAAGTCACATTCAACATTGGTTATGCAATCGTGCACAGAGGCTATTGTGTTTTTCCTGCTAATAGTCTTCGTTCTAGATATAAGATCGTTTTAGAGATCTTTTGAGACAGGGGTAGAGCTAAAGGCGTTTGACTGTCTCCAGCAATGTTTAGTGCTGATGATGTGATCGTCAGAGAAGCCAAGGGTTCAGAAGACACGCTCAAGCCCAGCTCGATGCTGAGAAGGCTGCAATGGTGCCGGTAAAGATTAAGTGACGACAGACAGAGCGTCATTCTAGAGAAACTCATCTAAAAATCCATAGTAAAATTTGCATTAAAACCTAAAGATGCAGCGAAGCAATAATTAAAAAACTTATCTTTGAGGCAGATTAGGTTTTTTATAATAATGACCGCTAACGGCATTGATTTAAGAACGCGGTTGTGTAGCGTACATGTACACAGTCAATGTAAATTATGACAGAGCTGTATATTCCTAGCGGCTCCTGAATTGAAAAGGAAGAAGGAATAACCATGAACTAGCATTGTTACTATCTTTAGTTAGCCGAGAATTAAATGGCAGCTGTGAGCGGAAATAGTGGTTTCTTACTAATTTTTTGCGTTTTCAATTAATACGCTGAAGGCTCTATCTGGTGCCCTGAGATGTGGCACTAAATGAGTGAACAGTGTGCATGCTAAATCAGCCTAATTTGAAAAGGTACGAGACTGTTGATAATGCATGAATCGTAAGCATTAGGAACTAGATAACTTATGGAATATAGTTTATTCGTATCGTATAATAATTTATTATTTGGACTTCAGCTGGATTTGAGCTGTACTTCTTGGCTTGGCCATCGCAGACTTAGCCTCTAGTTTTCAAACAGACTGCTCTAACTAGACGACAAGGAATTATATTGGTGGCATATTTGACCTATCTAGGTTTCTGCCACGATCTGCCACTGTCCTCGGTAGTCCAATATCACATTGCGTCGGAGTGACTGCCATTAATCTCTAGCGATGCTCAGAAATTGTAGCTTCCTTATTATTACTCATGTGTCTGCAAGGACTAACACCAGCTTGGTGCGCTGTGTTCTTGGTAAAGGAGTTTAGTTAAGGAGTCACTAAAGCCCGTACGTACCACTCAACAACTGTAAGTTAGAACATTGTCATAATTTAGCTACAAGTCTGAACCGGTGAGAAATAACGGAAAACTCTTACTTCGCTTTATAAAGCTGAGGGACTGGTCTAGCCTGTGAGCCGCCACCATCAAATTTCCGGCTTAGATTTAATAGGTGACTGAAGAAAATCTGCTTATTTTGATAAAGAGAAACTTTTTTTAAATAATTTTTAATAATTTTCTAAGAAAGCGAACATAAACTCAATTTGAGGGGATAAGTTTGCCAGTGCCAGTGCCGCATAGCACAATAAAAAGGGGTTAATGTTCGGAAAGTTCAGCTGGGTTGCTACAAGTCTTAAAACTTGAATTAGCTATACTGCAAGTTTCCCCCATGAACAGTCACGGGAGGATTCTACGATTAGCTCGTGCACAGCCCACTAAAGGCAGGCGCAGCGAGCCATGATTAATTTCATTGATGAGATAGACTGTTGCAGCCGCACATGCAAGTTAGCCAACCGTCTTCCCTTTTTGCTATTTCTCCTTATTGCTGTGCTGCCGTAGTAGTCTATTGATTTCGCAAACAACTTAACGCAAAATAGACGCCAGTGACTGTGGCAGAGGCTAACATACTAGCTTAGCTTATTAGAGAGACTGATGGGTATTGTAGACCACTATAGTGCTATCTGCTTCTGTGGGTCAAACAAGGGGTGTTCATGCCGCTTCTAAAACTCATCATTTGTTCAGCGAGATAGTATTTCATTATGTGGTGATGTAATTTTACCAGGCATGACTACTCACGTGCCCCGACTGGTTCCACAGTTGATCATTGTTGAGGGCTCGATAGGGATGACAATTTTTGCTTCTCCCGTCTAAGCTGCTCCTGCATCACTTTGAATCAATATTCTAGTTCAAATTTCTAGAAAATCTTGAGAAAGACAGACTGCAGAGTCGACACAAAAGTATTCATCAATTATTTGAGAAACCCATGAATTTCACCTTTGGAATTTCCTTACGCATACACTTGCTCACCATATTGAAATGCACATGCCAGAAATTAGTTTATTCTTTTCTCCGAAATATTTAGCTTAGCACTACTAAAGTTGCTTTAACGGCACTAGCTATATTTACTCACATCGTATGCCCTAGTACAAATGTTATAAAAAGCAGGCAAAATGGCAAGTAACTTATGTATACTAGTCTGTAACAAATTACCGTTTATTACTTTCGCCCTAAAAGTGAACAAAGCTAAAAGGATTGAAGGGATTATTTAAAAGTAAATGCATATTTTTTAGAAGGGCTAAAAATTTGTGGCTACATCGATATAAATGAATTCATCGTAATTTTAATCAGAATTACAGTAAGCATACATTATTTTCTAGCAAACTAGCTATTTCCTTCTTTCCAGATGGGGATATAGTATCACAGTGTTTTGAGCTAAACAAAACCATATGGTATATTTCAAAAAGCTACTGATTCTAATAACTTCTAAACAGCTCACTGCCTGTGGACTTGCTTCACTGAGTTACACTAGTTCCGTTGCTGAATACAATGGTCCGCCATCTTGCAGCGTGAAGCAAGTGCCCAATCTTGAGGCGTGACGAACGTTGTCGCTTTCATTAGTACATATTGTGAGTAGCAACTGAGAGTTCGCTAGATCGAAGTAAAAGTAAGCTGCTTAAATGGCAGACTTAGCTCGTGGAATGCAGGCACTTTAATGGCTTCCTTCGAAGCAAATGAAAAGTGCCTAAAAAGAGACTAAGGTTTCTGACAGTTCTATATCAAATGCATCATTATTCTTAGTGTTTTTTTATTAAAGTCTAGATGTTCAGCTTCAAGGTTCACTTTGCCATTCTGCTTTCTCAATGATTCATAGTGGTGACGCCCCACAGACTGCAGCCGCTTTGCTAGGACATCACTAGGCATATATGATTAGCGCTCATAAAATTATGAAGTAAATAAAACTGCTCTATCAGGTCGCTGCACATGCATGGCAAAGGAGTCAAGACAGAAAAATTAAGATCCAGACTAGACTACGTAATTGCGACCACGTATGAGCTACTTAAACCAGGTTCTGTCACTCACTGCATAGATCTTTACAAATGCATCAGCTTCAAAATCAAGCTGCTGCTGCAGAGGCTACAATCCAATTTGATGTGCAGCACAATTTTGGGGTGTTTTTATCAGACATTGTTTAAGACGTACAAACTAATGCAAGCACCCACCTCTGATAGCGGCTGTTCCGTATAGGCTCCACTTGGTCTACAAAGAACAGCTGCTAATATAAATTATATTAGCGAAAGCATTGCCGGGCGAATATTTCTAGCTCTATGTGGCAAAGAATTATTGTTCGGCAGGCATTCATTACGAGTTCAAGATTTCTAGCATCAGCTTCGGATCATCGTGTTCAAATACCTTTCGACCGCAGAAATATCCACTTCCGGTTCTGGATGTGTATACGTTGCATGGATTGGAGCTGCAGTAGCAGCTATTAACCGCCGAGTTCCAGAGTGCTGATTGAAAAGAGCTGAAATTGGCACAAACCAGGGAACATTCCACTAGCGACCGTAACGGCATTGTAGCGGAAAGATTCACAACGACGTCTGACCAACTATCAATCTCTGACGTTGTTAGCTCTCCACCCCAGGTGGTGAGCTGTCTTGCAAAGCCAATCGAGACTTCTGCGATCAGTGGAGCTACGAAGCAGGCCAGCATGGCACCCATCAGGCTCATGGTGAGCAGCGTTCTAAAGAGTATTTCCAACTTTTTCGCTCCTCCTACAGCGGACTACTGACTAAAAGTCTGCTGCAAAATATTTTGCTTCAGAAGCTGATTGGCACTATTAGAACACTGGCCTATTAACATATAACATTAATAATTTATTTTGCATTATCCGGAAGGCCCCTTCACTTAAAATGGCTAAGGAATTGAGGTAGACAAAGAGAACAATTGATCACAGTCTTGAGAAACCAGCTTTCAAGTAGTATCGTCTTACAACTGACGCAGCAATTCTATTCTTTGAAAAATTGACTTTTCTTTAAGTAGATGCTCAAGTAGCTTCTCGAAGCCTGCTTCCATAGTAAATGCAAAGCAACTTTCGCAATACGTTCCTGAAAGCGACCTTTACTGCAAGTGACACAGGCTCTCAATGTCTACGCTCACTTCCTTAGAAGCAATATTGGATCGGTGCCTGACGGTTTGGACAGCGTTGTGTCGGAAGGACGTACATGAAAGACTGAGTGGCTATAAATCACCCACAGAGCTAATAGGGACTCTCACTAATAGCCGACTTGCAGTACCAATCCGAAACGGAGCTCTCAATCGATGTAACTCAGCTCTCACGCCTATCCAAACAAGGAGACGCGTATGGGGCTCTTGATAAGCATCGTACAAATGAGGGCATCGTACAAACCGTTATGGCTTTATAGTAACCAATTTCACCTAACCTCGTCATAACTTGCTTCCTTTCAAGAATGAGTTTACAAGGGTAAGAAGAGTGCTACATAGTTCAGAAAATTTTTCTCTAGCCGGGGCAGTAACTTACACTTTGGAGAGCTTTTCTAGTAAACCTGTAAACAGAAATGTCGCATATTGACCCTGACAATATCGTGGTAATGTGGTGATGAGCGATTATTTGAGCTGGAGGTTGGTTTAGCCAAGCGACATGATCCTCCAAATCAGATCGTAGGGGAAAAATTTCTTCTGAGCAGTATTAAACTTTAGTTATGCAATCCAAGAGCTACCCTCCAGATGTTTTTCTTTTTGACTTAAGTATACACTCAGAATCATTGCAGCCGTCTATCCTTCTCTCTCTCTCTTTCTCTCTCTCTCTCTCTCTCTCTCTCTCTCTCTCTCTCTCTCTGCCTCTCACTCTCTCTCTTACCTCCCTCTCCATCTCTTTCTCTGCCTCTCTCCATCTCTCTCTCTCTCTCTCTCCCTCCCTCTCTCTCTCTCCCTCTCTCTCTCTCCCTCCCTCTCTCTCTCTCTCTCTCTCTCTCTCTCTCTCTCTCTCTCTCTCTCTCTCTCTCTCTCTCTCTCTCTCTCTCTCTCTCTCTCTCTCTCTCCCTCTCTCTCTCTCCCTCTCTCTCTCTCTCTCTCTCTCTCTCTCTCTCTCTCTCTCTCTCTCTCTCTCTCTCTCTCTATCTCTATCTCTGCCTAGTAGCCTCTAGGTGAAAGCAAATATGTGTATACGTGTCACCTACATCAAAACAAAAATGCACTGGATATCTACAGAATCAATTTATTGTTCTTTTATAGCATGAGTACAAATCCCAGAAAAAAGTTGAGAGGTCTGATGGTTCCATTTAAATGTATTAATAGTATTTTTAAGTATTTACTTAACTTCAATTGGTACTTCTTTAGTTATCGTACGTTATTATTTTGAATAATTCTATTCTTTGCTGCTGTATAAATTTAATATAGTTATATGGAATGCATGAATCACGCTGCACTGCTCTTTCCTTATACTCATTTCCAATCTGAATCAACTGGTTATTTATATGGCACCTACCTAACCAGAGGTTTCATGAGGATTTGGTGGCAGTTTATTCTCAGCTTTTGCGCAAGACTCCTAGACTAATGTTATAATAACTAAAATTTAGCAGTACGAGTTTATGGATGGTTCAGCAGCTATATTTATAACTACATGTTAAGCAAAATGCTTTGTTATTAATTACTGTATTCACTTTGCAAAGTTTCATGTCCAAAGTATTTTTGTGACATTAGAAAATTGCAAAACATGATTGAACGGGCAGGGCATAAACTGTTTAGTTGAAAAACATTTAGCTTTTCACTATAAGTGAGCCATCGAAAATAAAATTGTTTATCATGAAAGTATTATTAGAAGCATAGTTTGACAACAATAATTGTGTGTTTTGATTCGTAACGCGCGTTAGTGGTGGCTGTGACCTCCACAAGGCACACTCGGAGGTCGTGCTTTGAGTCGTCAAATTAGTGTGGTCGTGGGGCTGGGAGGCGAGAATAGATTTCGCTTGGTGCTCTTGGGTTTGGAAGGCATTAAATAAAGACAACGCTTTTGGGTAGAGCCCTGACCCGTTTACTTGGCTACCATGGCTCAGGATTCCACACTGTATTAAGTTAGCACATAATATCATTCAAAACAGTAAGAAATGTATTTACCACTCTAAGAAGACTAAGCCTCTCGATAATTGTATACATGTGAGAAAGGAATCAGATCGACTAGCACGGGAGAGGAAATACTGCTTCAGCACGCAAAACCACACAAAAGAAAATTCACGAACGCCGAACGAATACTGAGAGGAGCAGCTGGGTATTAGCCTCTTTTAGAATGTGGTCAATTTACAAAATGTCATGCCGTCATCCAGAAGAGGTGTCTAGGCTTTCTAATCATTGGAAACATATGCATAGATTCCAGAGATAGTGTCGGCAATGATTGTAGCGTGCTTTTGTTTTGCTTCCGGCCATTGCTAATATGCTGCCTGCCGTAATGTCGATACTATCATTTGCTTTGCGCCACTGCTCGCATGAACATTACAAGCAGCAAATGGCTTGAAATTGAACGAGTTACGAGCGGCATTGACTACTCATCCACAAGTTTGATAAGACCTCAGAGTAAGAGAGAGTCAGAAGATCTGGCAGAGGTGTAGCTAGTATTTTTCTTAAAGTCAGTAGATTTTAGACAATGCTTAGTAACAGCAACGGGTCCATAGGCGTTCACACTAATGCTGCCAAATGGTATTAGGTTTTAATTGGACATGCACTCCACAAATGCAATGTCTTAGCGGCTATTGATGTAATTGTTGGCTAGTTGACAAACACTGACTCACTTGGGTGTTGGAGAGAGTTTCGGCAACCATCTTTGTGGAGCTTGGTCGACCTAACGTGAAACATGTTCAGCCCTTCCTTCTAAGTACTTCTCATACAGATACATGTGGCTGAAGTTTATTTATCTATGCAAAAGCTTTCAAATCGTATACTGACGATAAGGATGATGCTATTCATGAATGCCTCTCTGTTAAGAATGCTGCAGTTGAAACATGGCTTACAGTACTGACACAACTAAGTTCTTAGGCGAACATTTATCAAGAGCAACAAATATTGGTGCAGCACTGAATCGGAACGGTAAATAGTAAAAAACTAGACAAGTATGCTCACTATAGTCGTCTTGAGCGCGTAGTAATAGCCCTTGAAAGTGAGCCAGCAGTCGGCAGTCGCGAACTGGCCAGTGGCGCCTCGAAGATAGAGGCCATTTAAGTTACTTTGATGGCATGCTTTGTACCACCAAGCACCCTGGTAGAGAGTCGCACAGTGATACGTGGTGGAATCGGTGTCCATTGTATAGAAGGGACTGCCGTCATGGTAGGTCAGGCTGTCGCCAGCGGTGCCACTGTACCCAGTGACACTCAGCTTGTACCGCATGCTCTCAAGGCCTGTACTGAATGTCGAGTAGTTTGCATATGCCGACGAGCCGTCAGACGCGTCCATGTAGATGCTCAATGCAACGCCGCCTGCTGCAAGGCGACGAATGTTTTCCAGGCCCGTAATTCAACATGAATACGTACACTAGAGCTGCATAGTAATTAGTGCAGCAATAACGGGTTTTGACACGAGCTAGGTCGAACCTAATCATCAAAATACTGCAGAACTATACTCTCAGAAATGGCGCGATACAAGGTCGGCTTAAACAAGCATATCAATGATTTATTATCCACCCTTTGAGATCAAACTTCTGGGTAAGGGATTTGAGACTGTAGCGACGCTCTTACCAAGCCAAAACTCTCCTGCAAAGTCACCAAATCCGTTTCGGTAGGACTGCCAATCCAAGAAGAAGCTTTGGCTGCCATCTTGTCTCCTCTGTATGGTAATACAGCTGTCACTACCACTGAATTCGTATAACACCGGAATCGCACCGTTCCCGTCAGGGTCCAGAAAAATAATTCCAGATTCTCGGATTCCTAAGACATTAGCTGCCCGACATCCTGGAAACGAATAGTATAGCAAACCAGGTCTTTGACGAGCTTTTGAAGGTGCGGTGGCCAAAACTTGTCAACCAATTTATTTTAACCTGAGGTAAAGTACAAGCTCCAATATTTGGCCTCATAAATTATTGTCACGTCATACACACTAGCGTCTAGATATGAAATGGATCCTATTGTCTAATTCAACGCTCGCAGCGTCACTTGCAAATGCAATCATGGCTGCCCTTCAAACAAATGACGGCAATGTCAAGGCATACTTTGTTGATGGCTTCTTCCCAATAGTTTTTAAATTGATGTCTCTCGACTTGCCGTAACTTAATTGATATAATCGCTCAGTGTACTTGAGCGAGTCCAAAATTGTGTATCTACCCGCTTGAATTAAAGGCCTTTGACCTAGACGCTTGAAAGTAGCTGGTGACCCGAGGATCTGTGCAAAGGAAAACTCTTTTTTTTCTCGCCTCATGCTTTCCCTTTTGCCAATGCAAGCTGTAAACACCGACGTCCTTAGATAAATTGAGATTAAACTAACTTTATAGGTATTGGGAAACTATGTGTTACTCAAACTTTTGAAAGCGTAACCATTAACAAGTTTGGCCCTTGCATATCTTCCACAGTATAGGTATGCGATCTAGGTTTCATTTCTCCAAACCCAGCTTTTACTAAATTACAATGTCATCTGGACACTCACGCCTGCCTACCGCCAGCTACATAATAGTGCAGCATTATGGTTGGTGTTTGATTCCACAGCCGGTTCGGGCATTTGTGACATCTCGTCCAGCCTAAAGTAACTTACTAATCTGCCATGACAGTAAGACGCTTACGATTGGCGCTCTGCAACCATGTTTGCCTGTAGTGAAAGTGGCAGCTGTCGATTTAAAAACTTTACACCAATATGCACCGGCTCACTATCAAGCATCTTATTGGTTTTAAGCTGCCGTGACTCACTTTTTATGACCGCGCATTCTCTGGCTTCAGCCTACCTATCCGAGCTACATATGAAGGACGTTTGGCCTGAAACCACCACTCTTACGTCCCATGCAGTTTTGCTACTCTCCAAATAAATTTCGCACCTTTTTGAGACCACACCTTTAGCTAGCGCTCAAGAATCAGGGAACTGTCTCTCGTCTAACTTGCAGACATTGCCTGACTACTTGACTTTAGGTAAAGCGAGGCTAAAAAACGCTCCTGTTCCTCATAGCATTTGCTTAGTCTATTTGAGCTGTAATCTTTATGTTTATGTGAGCCGCGATTTAGTGTGCTATGACTATCGTTGTTAAATCGGCTCAGCTAAATCTAAAAGCTCAGCTAAATCTAAAAGCTCAGCTAAATCTAAAAGCTCAGCTAAATCTAAAAGCTCAGCTAAATCTAAAAGCTCAGCTAAATCTTAAAGCTCAGCTAAATCTTAAAGCTCAGTTAAATCTTAAAGCTCAGTTAAATCGTCTCAGTATATGATGATGAAAAAGAAAGTAAGTCAATGGGTTAATGTTACCGTGCACAGTGTCGACCCAAGTAAACATATCGAGGACAAATCAAGCATGCATAGCAACTGCCCTTGGGGACTTTTGGGTTTTGACCTCGTTTATAAAATGTGAAGTCAGGCAATGCATTTAAGCTAGACGAGGACAAGGAGATCGCGTATTTACGAGCATAATAGCTAAAGGAGACGTGTTCAAAACGTGTGTGATCTGTTAAAGGCACTGTAATCTACCTGAGTATGAAGAGCGTTTTTTTCGGGGCCTAGCTTGATTGGAATGCTGCTCACACGGATAGGCTGAATTAATGGTGATTTTCCCAGAAAATGATTAGTTAAATTATGGTTACTTACTATTTAATTAATGTTATTAATATTAGATAACATCGCTAAACATGTGCGGGCCCTTTTAGGAGCAGTTTACCCTATATTTTAGTACAACCACCAGTGCACACACTGACGTAACAAATAAAAAACAGGGCCCCTAGTAACAATAGGAATAATATTAATAACACACCGGATAAAGTGCTCTCGGAAAACTCAGTCGCTTTCTTGGCACTTTACTTTGCTGCAAAGGAAACACGAACAGTTGATTAGCTGTATCATGGCCAATAAACAAGAATAACTTGATTAGGGGTGACATGCGCAGGGTAAGCATGCAAGTGTGGTTAGTAGCAGCGTGCACAGTATCAGCATGTATGAGGACATAAAGAACGAATCAACAGGTACCCACTAAATGCTGTGACAAATATGTGCGTTTTTAATGTCTTTTTCAATGAGGTAAACTTAGGGAATGTTGTGACGTAAGTCGGGAGCAATTTCCTGGCTTTAGGAGCATACTAACTAAAGGCACGGTCTAAAAAGTATTTGAGGCTTGTACGAGGTATAGGTACGCAGTTAGATTCTGAAAAGCCAGTGGTACAGTTGTTAGCCTTGTGGAGCCCTCGATCTGATAGGTAGGCTGGAGGCCAAGAGTGAAGGGGCCTAAAAGTGGACAAAACCTTGAAATCGATTCGTTGTTTGGCTGGTTGCCAGTGCAGGTCTGCGAGAAGTGGTGAGATGTGGCAACTGCGATGCTCAAGTCAGAAAAGCCTAGCTGCAGAGTTTTGCATCAGCTGCAAGCGCCTGATTGTACAGGCACGTAGACCAGCAAGCAGTGAGTTACAAAAGTCAAGACGGTATGTCACAAATGCATGGACCAACTTCGATGTGGTATCCCTGTCTAAACAAGCCCGAATTTTAGCAACGTTATGTAGCTGAAAGTAGGCAGGCTTGATTGCGGAGCTGATGTGGTCGTCTACAAAAATGGTACTTTAGAGCATGACACCTGAATTTCGTGCAGATTCAACAGGAGATATGCTGGCAGAACCGATTCTTGAGCGCTAGCTATTCCAAGTTCGGAATCTCACTTGTTTTTCCCATAACTAGTAAGTTGTTTTTATTATATTTTAATTTAAGAAATCTTTTTTCATCCAGGTGTGGACGTCAACAATCCGTGCAGCAAGGGTGTTGAGACAACTTTACATGCTGGAGGGTTTGGAGGGGTCAAAACAAAGGTACAACTGCATGTCATACTTATTGAACTCAAAACCTAGGTTGCGCTTGGCAATCATATCGGCAAGATGAAGAATACAAACTATGAACAGAACAGCACGAAACACTTTGCCCTAACGACCTACGCCTTCGACGTTGGCTATCATACCAATTTGAGCGGTACTCTGCTATGCTAACAATCGAAGCCATCAGAATCAGTCGTGGTGACCTCTAAACTCAACATGTGACTCTGAGACATTAATCATAAATGCAGACTAATAATTGATGTTAAAAGATGGCTAACACCATTTTTTCTCTATGAGAAGCTCCCAATGGTGCATAGAAAAATGGCCCGGCTTTGTTCATTGCAGGCACATTTAGAAGGTAGTCACGGTATGCTACAAATTGAGTCTCGTCTTTCTTTATTCCGTGAGATTAGAAAAAACATTCGCTAGTAAAACCGTCTCAGCCGCTAATCTCATTTAATCCATTTAGATAATATTGATTAGCTATAGAAATAATAAATACAGGTTGGATAATTTAGCAGCCTGATATATAGAAAGATTCCGGAGTCCTGGTGGCTATTGAACCGCTGAAGTGAAAAATATAGACTTGGTTGGTGCGAGAATCGTTCTCAAGACCTATGTCGCAAACTTGAGGAGCTTACCCGTGGGTTACCACCTAGGTAACACGTAACACAATGACTGGTTTAAGACCCCACAAGCTCCCTAGTACACTTCGTACATATGCGTGGTTGTAAATGCATCCTGTTATATCCTTATGCTTATCAAATATATCTAAACACACATGGGTTTGCACACGTGTATAAGCACGGACCTCGGTGAGTGGTGTCCGAGTGTTGATTTATATTTCTCTTATTCATCTGGGGGGCGCTGAAAGTATGGGGTACCTCGCGGTTTGGAATTAGGTACCTTCATTTAATATCCACGATCTTCCTTTGACCGATGTAATTTCCAAACACTACCTTGGCTCTCGTTTCTATGCCAATGACCGCCAGTTCAACATATCATGCAACCCGTTGAAGCCTTGCTCACCGACTCATTCAACCTTGCACTGTAAATGACATCTAATCCTAATATTATGATCCTAATATTAATCCTAATATTATGATGAAATATACAGAATATATATATATATATGTGTGTGTGTATGTGTGTGTGTGTGTGTGTGTGTGTGTGTGTGTGTGTGTGTGTGTGTGTGTGTGTGTGTGTGTGTGTGTGTGTGTGTGTGTGTGTGTGTGTATAGTACTGGCACAAATATGTTGGGCATCATGGGAGGAGCAATTAGATATCTGAAATACTGAAGTTTGGTTTTGCAAATCGAGACTATCAAATATCACGTTAAGATATATGTAAGGCAAGAAAAAGTTTAAATTTTCCAAATAATGCAAGCAGCCACGTTGATTATCCAAATGGTTTTGAAGAAAAGTAAAGTAAGTATTTTGGCACTTTCAAGCGGATCCGGAAATAATTGCGATTTTAAAGGATAAATCGGTTTAGCTCCATGAGAAAACGATAGAGAATCGCTTGGATTTGTTCCATAACGCCACTCGTAAAATGTATCATAATCACTGTATTGGATACTTCTTCAGAAATTGTCAACCTTAGAGACACAGGGTTTTTGAGCATGCTAGTTAATATCCATGCCTCTTTTTAGATCGTGTGAGAAATTGGTGGTGAAGATTGAGAAATAAAATAATTCGTTAATCTTTATCCTCATGAAGGCTGTGTAAGAATTTTCAACTGTTTTGCAAGTTTCGACAGACATCTGACATTTTAAAATCAGGAGAACTGTATGTATTAAGAACTTTCCTACTTAAATTAAGAGGTAGTATTTCAATTTAGTACGTGCCTTATACCAACTGCCATATGCTATACCAGGGAGATTTGAAAAAAAGTTTTATAATGTGTTATTAATCAGGTAACTCAGGCTGGCGGTATGTTTTACATTCTACCTAGTCGTTGATATCTTGAATAGTTTTGAACTCTCATCGACCTAAAGTTGTGTACACTAAAAATGTATGCAATATAAATCCTTTCCCAGGTGCCTTTAAAGAAACTATTTAGCCTAAGGAGCTACATAGTTTATGCGTATCACTTATTAATTTTGCTAAACTCATAACGTTAGCTAATATTATTCCTGACACTGTTCTTGAGATAAATTCTTTGTATAAATCATTTCTTCGTGCATGTAGTTGTTATTATTCTGCAGTGCTTAGTCTGCAAAAACTAATATCCTACAGCAGTAGTGACTATTTCCCTATCCGTATATTTTCCAGAGTCAGCAAATAGCGTCATTTAGCACGTTTCATGACGTGAGAAAACCAATGCGTTACCGTCCGCGATTTGGTGTAAATATTGCTATTACTCGGGAATCATTTTCTGGGCTGAATTTGACGCTAGCCCTTTTAAGCACTCAATTATCACCAGCGGTACTTTTGGCACCTACCTAATCCGTAACGCTCAGTTTACTTCAAATAGGCACCTAGAAACGCAGATGCTCGCCCTCGTGGCTGTCATAAGTCATCCTGCTCTTACAGATACAATAAAAATGTAACACTTAAATTATTTAATAGCTATCGTGGTAGTGATGATGAAATTATTGCATTCTAGAAACAAGCTTCTGCTGCTAGACCTGATAGTCCGATAAGAAAAGATCCTAAAATGTCGCTTGCTATGCCGGCGCTTGCATTGGTTATAAATTGTAAAAATATTTCTGGTGAGAGGTCCATAAAAACATTTTAAAAACCGCAGATATGTAGAGAGTATTTTTCGCACCGCCTAAATTTCCCGCTTGTTTTTAGGGTTGACCGAATTGGTTGCAGGCGACGCTATTGTGTCATTGCAAGAGTGAACCTCTAATCTACTCCCAGCATGAGGCTCACAAGGACGTAATAGTGAAGCTATTATCTGCTCGAGTACCGGCGGTTCTGCGTACTGATCCGGATAGATCTTAAACGAGACGATACATCGATCCCGGCCCTCATTCTCTGCATTACGCAATACAATATAGGCAACACCAACGGCGACAGCCGAGATTGAGTTATCTACAGAGCGTCAAAGAATACCGAAACTTCATGCTGAAGCGGTTGTATGACATTCGTTCTGAAAACTCCGTCTTTGTCGCAATGGCTGAGGACGAATTGACTGCAGCGTATAGCTTTCACTTGGATCTTTAAAAAAAGTTAAATTGGTATGCATATGTGAAAAACAGTCTGTAACGCTCACAGAGCTCAATGCAGAGGGTAGCTTCAGGTCGTGTGAGTGAGTCCTGTAATAGGCAATGCATCATTGCTCATTGCAAGGAGAGATGATAGTTTCTGGCATCATCGAAATTTACTTAGATTCATATATATGCATACGTCTGTCTACTTAAATGTATCTAGAAATTTGTCGCGGATTTCACCTCTAGCGTGAGTTTCCGCCTCTGTTGTTAACCACTGAGCTAACCCTTAGTAGAGGCGCCACGGACTGCTGAGAGTTAGGGAAAGGGCGTGGTAGAGACAAATCAAGACTAATAAATAGCTTCGTTTTGAATTGATTATTAAAAATTTTCGGAAGTGTCAGAACTCTTGTTACGAAGCACAAATAGCATTTGTACTGCGTTATTGCAAACCATTAGGCAGGTTGAGCAATAAGTAAGGTACGACACAATTTCCATTAGAAGCACTGATATGATTGAGCAGATTTTTAATGACATGAAATGTAAAGCGTAAGTTTGTAGTGGAGTTTCAAAAATCGGTTTTTCCTGCTAAGCGGTGCTAGCTATGGAGCAAACAAAATTGCAAAGATCCACATTGTTCGGCGCAGTTCCAACAGGTACTGAAAACTGTTAGCGGTAAATTAAATTAATTGAGTTAAGTTAAACTGGCGTTTGGCGGTTTTTGGAAACAGAGCTTTCTGCTCCTCTACTGCCAGCGTAATAGATCAAAACGATATAAATTTGGAGCAAAATGGTGGCTAATGCGACAGGGCATCGCGAAAAGCGACAGATGCGACTTCATGGCATGTATGCCTGCAAAAGGGTAAAGTTATAATGACCTATTTCGCTATTCAAACCTATGACCTGCGTCATTTAATAGGAAACCGTAACGAAGTGCTAGGAATAGATTGAGGATCTTAGAATGAGCATTCTTCGAAATATTCCTGGTTGAGCCCACACGAAAAACTATGAGTTTAACGACAGAAATGCAATTTCTTTACTCAGCACCTAGCTGTCTTCCTACCTAAATGTCCACTAAAATATTATCTCTGGTATTTTCTGAGTAAAGATTCCTGATTATATAATCGTACAATTTTTTGATGTCTAAAGTTTTCTTTATCTAGTACATTTCTTGGAAGGCGTACAAGCTCGGACCTCATGAACAGTAAAGCCTAAGCAGTAGTCCTTTAAATTTTTGTAATTGTACGATAGGAAAATCATTTTAAGAATAAACCCTATTTACTTAAAGAAACCAGTTTGACAATACAGTTACAGAGTCATAGCTTACCATTTTCAAATTGATTTTATGCATGGTTAAGTAGAAATATTATCTAACGCAATATAATATTGAGAAAAACGACGATCATTTTAAATGGATGATTTCACATAACTATAAGCCTGCAGCTTGAAGTATGCCGCAGTAGCGTTGGCTGCACGATAGCTCAGTTGTGACTAGATGGTCTGTAGCCATTCAGAGGCAAAGTAAATGAATTGGCTTACGGACGTAATTATTGCACGTGTCGCATGTCTTAGCATTACAGGCGTTTAGACCTGAAATGTATTCAGAAAATTGGGCAGCTGCATGGAAAAAGACCAAGAATTATGAAAAAAGTGTCGTTTACTTCCGCCAACTCTGGAAAATTTGAATAATCTGAAGAGCCGTAGATAGCTTGGCTCCTTCATACCTATTGGAACTGCTGCACCAGTTTTAGCCTTCTCGTACCTTCAGGTGCTCTACCGACAAACAAGTACTGAACTGATCTGCTCTTAGGTTTAAAGACTTTTTGCAACAAAACCTTTAGCGTTGCAGGTACTAGCCTATCTAAATCGCTTTCCTAATTATTATGCAGCTCCCAAATACTCTCTTGCTGCCGACTGTGACACATATTTTCCAGCCCTCCTGAAATATTGAATAAGTCTCCACGCGCCCTCCCGACACAGCTATTCTTCTCGCGTTCTATTTGTGGTGTGAAACGAAGTCTTTTGGCTACCGCGTGCAAACGGTAGGCCACTTAGGCTTTAGGTGTATCTGTGAGATTTAATTGGGTTACAGAGGGAGAGGCATTTATTAGCTATGATAAAACCCGGACTGAAAGTGCATCAGTGCGTATGTAACCAAGCTCAAGTAAATTGGACTTCTAGCCACTCATTGCCTCTGAAAGCACTCCGATCAGGCTCTAAACTGGGCGAAAGGTAAGTGAAAGTGATTTTTAAAGATCGATGTCCGCAATCCATAAATTCTTTATACTGTACTTAATTTTCTAAGCCTCATCGTGACACGATGCAGGCTCGTGTGCCTTTGTCGGCTTATGTAACGTAACTCAACAAAGCCACACAGACTAAGCTTTTATTATGCGAAAGAGTTTTCTACAGCCCAATCAGAGCCTAAACGGTTTTATTATGCAAGTGGTGACCAAAATTTAAAATGACAACATAATTGGTGAAACTTCAACATTGCATAGAAGTCCGAAACCAGTCTTTGCATTCGAACGGTATACCGGCAACCTCTAAAAACGACTCTAATCAGGCAGCCTGTCATCCTCCCTATGAGTGAGAGTGGATTCTGACTGTAGAGCTGCACGGTTGACGAACGCTCAGTGCAATACCTAATTTGCGAAATTCTGTAGTTATCTGATGCAAGTTGTGATACGGCTGTTGGTAAGAACGGTAAATACATAGCTGATGCATGAATACTGCTTATATGGCTTTCAGCTAGCTCGAGGGGGGTCTCAACGACATTCTCGGACGTTCTATTTGTTTTCCCGCCCTCCCCCGTCGTCGCCCAAGGGTAAAGTCCTCACTGTTCACGACTCAGGGCGATCCTTTACTGCTCACTGCAAGTTGATCTCACGAATCTCACGATTTGATAACATAGGTCTAGTTTGACTGAGGTCTGGTGAGAAACTTGATATTTATTCGTACAGGTATTCGTAAGGTCACAATGCCAGCTGCAATTACATTGAAAGGTCGCTCGTGCTAGCCTCGCTGTCTGTGCCAATTTGCATGCTAATCGTTCCATTATTCTTTTAAAAATATCAATACGTGTGCTGTCATCAATGGGGCAAAGTCAGAGCGGATGCGGGCATCACTTCTTAGTCCTCGACCGTACCCCTTAATTCGGAAACGACTGCTGTGACGTATGCAAGCTTATTTGTAACGAATATGAGTAGCGATCGACATCTATGCATGGGGAAGGTTAATTATTCCTCTGCTATGAGGAGAAGATGTAGAATAGGATTTAGATTAGAAGATTAGAAGGCGCCTTCCTTGCATCTTTTGCACAAATGGCAGCAAACATGAAGGCGGAGAATACGCTCCACAAATAATTACTGCACATGAATTCAATATAATTGAATACTACGCATCCGACTCATAGTATTTATAAGTGAATGGAGTCTAACGGTCTGTAGGAAATGCAATAGTTCTTCTGAGAATGCCAGACAGAATTTCTGTATTCATAAAAGAATAAAACTCCGAGAAATTATGAAATGCAAGGTAAATAGCGAGGGTCGCAGTTTTTAAAATAGACAAGTAGCTAGAAACATGCAGGACAAAGTTACCACCCAAAGTTAGCTAATAGCAAGAAAAATGAGTTTTATACATGTACACTATTACCGTAGCCGGAGGCCTTATGCATCTTTGCTGCTCAATCTCATATGCCAGAAGAGTGGTCCATTTGGTCTTGCAAAACACCTAGCCTCTACCATACCTGGCAATCGTTTCTGTATGGCAGTGCCTTCGCAGCCCAGAGACTCTGAAAGACGATCGGTGATGCAGGGTACGTGTTTCGGCCCGAAGGCTCAGACCAAGAGGTCACTGACGCGTTCAATGGGGGTTCAATGGGGCTAGAGGTCTCTGGGAGATGTCAGATAACTGCAATATTATTACTGCACTCGACAAAGCGCCCTCAGTGAACTCAATCTCTTTCTAGGCGCTTTAAATTTACTGCAAAGGGAAATGCAATTGAATGGTAAGTAAAATCATGCTTGAAAAACAAACAAAATGAATAACATGGTTAGGGGTGACTTGCACAGGGTCAGCATGCATGTATGGTTAGTGGCACCATTCACAGTGTCAGCATGCATAAGCACATGAAGGACGAATCACAGAGACCCACTAAATGCTGTCCCAAATAGGGAAGTTTTTAAGTTTTTTTTTTAAATGTGGTCAAGTCAGGCGATGTTCTGACGCAAGCCGGGAGTGAGTCCCAGGCTTTGGAAGCATGCAAACAGAATGCACGGTCTCCAAATGATTTAAGGTTTGTACGAGGTATTTGTAGACTGTTGGATTCCGAAAAGCTGGTGGTATGAGACTTGGCCTGGTGGGGAATAGATCTGAGAGATAGGCTGGAGCCAAAGAATGAAGTGACCTAAAAGTGAGTGATAAAAACATTAGTTCAGTTATCCCTTGGCCTCAGTGGATAGGGGTATGTAGAACGCTTTGTTGATATGCTACCAAAGAACGATATTCCTCGGATTTTTACATTGAATTAGCCACTGGAAGTCGTACCTCAGCGTTCCGAGGGCGGGGCTGTTGCTTTATTTGCGTCTTGCTCGAATATGTGCCTCTAAATGCCTCTGAAGGCTGAATTGCTATTGTGGCAGACAAGCAGTCACTGGTCTTAAAGCTTAACCTAGCGGCTACAGTGTCTGCTGGCCCAACAGAAGGGCAAATCAGTTGAGCCCACCAGTTGCTTCTTCCGAAACAACCCTGTCGCACAGCGAGCAGCATAATCCTCGAAAACCATCGCTATCTTTAGACAGGGCACATGCTCTTTGGAATGGCAGTGTCAGTAGAGGCCAGTGCACGACGACTTAAATAGACTGTCGCTATGCCGACAGTCAGTCCTCAAATGTATTGGCTTCGTGCTCTTCCTGATTCAGAGCTGCCGGTACTTAGTAGGCTGTATCCAAGCAAACAACCGAGCTAACCGGGAAGCTATAGCCTTCTTTAATTGATTATACGCACCGCGTTTCATTATGGCTGTCTTTGGATGTTAACGTTGGCTCCACAAGAATGTTTACCGCTCTTCTTTCATTTCAGGACCAGTATCCGGCTGACTGCTCTGACAATGCAATGTCATTGGCTCTATTTTTTGGTACCCTGATTGAGCTATAGTCTATTTGAATTGCTGAGGAATATTCTCGCTGGGACGGCAAGATACCATTAAGTCAGCAGTGGCTGCAGGCAAGCCGGCTGAAGATTGGCTTAATAACTAGTAGCCGAGAGCTCAGTCAATAAGGTGGCAGCAATATGGCACCCTGTACATGACAGCTCTTTAGTCTTGCAAGAGGTCTGAAGAGCTGGTCGGACCACTACTACATGCTGTATGTTCTGCCTTCCTTCTGTGTGTGGTAGGCATGGATTCATCTCCTTTTCGGTTAAAAGGATATCGATGATGGCGTGGCATTGTGGTATGTGCAAAATATTAATACAGCAGCATTCGGCTGTCTCTGGTCTTTCAAAACTCCGATATAATAATAATAATAATAATGTACTTGATAAAGCACCCTCAGAGAACTCAATCTTTTTCTAGGTGCTTAACATTTGCTGCAAAGGGAAATGCAATTGAATGGTGAGTAATATCATGCTTGATAAACAAACATGAATAAAATTGTTAGGGGTGACATGCACAGGGTCAGCATACAAATGTGGTTAGTGGCAACATGCATAGTGTCAGCACGCATAAGCACATCAAGGACGAATCACAGGTACCTGCTACATGCTGTCCTAAATAGGTGTGTTTCTAAGTTCCTTTTTAATGTGGTCAGGTCAGGGGATGTTCTGACACAGGTTGGGAGGGAGTTCCAGGCTTTGGGAGCTTACGAACTAAATGCACGGTCTCCAAATGATTTAAGGTTTGTAGGAGGTATTTGTAGACTGTTGGATTCCGAAAAGAGGGTGGTACGATGCTGGGCCTGATGGGGTAGTATATCTGACAGATAGGCTGGAGCCATAGAATGAAGGGACCTACAATTGAGTGACAAAACCTTGAGGTCAATCCGTTGCTTGACTGGTAGCCAGTGCAGGTCGGCGAGAAGTGGAGTTATGTGGCAACTGCGACGCTCACGACAGACAAGCCTAGCTGCAGAGTTTTGCACCAGCTGCAATCGCCTGATCGCACATGCTCACACTTCTCGACCATTAGCTGACCCTATGACCCCAGCCAGGTGGATCGATTGACAGGCTTAGCCTGCTGAAATGGCTGCCGGCCAATATGACACTTCTTTAGATTAATTTAAGCCCACCGTTTCTGTTACGGCCGACACTTGATTGATGCCAGTCAGTGCTGCTACGGTCAACCGCCTATGCCTGCTGGAGGTGTCGCTGTGTAGCACAGGCTGACTCTGGGAACTGGTGGTGGCAGCTATTGAGAAACCCATGATTTTTCGCTCTGTCAGGAACTGTGGAAGAAGGTCATTCGTACAGCCTAGATATGATAGAGGTCAATCGAATTGCGAAACGTTTGTCCATTAGCAGGATTCAAACGGGTGTGTGTGTGTGTGTGTGTGTGTGTGTGTGTGCGCGCGCGCGCGCGCGTGCTCGCGCTCGCGTGTGTGTGTGTGCGGGCGCGAGCACAAGCGTGTGCGTGTTCGCGTGTGGGTGTGTGTGCGCGTGTGTGGAGAAGATAATCTCTATGAATCATCAGGTGGCTTATGGGAAGCATGGGCTCCAACCAGGTAGCACTTAGGCGAACCCTACCGAGCAGATGGTTCACACTTCTTAAGCAAGGAGACCGTAAATAATTGGTAGATATGCTCAACAGTATTGAAGTTCTCACTAAAATTGTAAAAGCCGACATCTGCTCGTGAGTGGCCGAGGCAGGATTTTCAGGTCGGCGGACCAGGGGTTCAGATGGGGGGGACGGACGGACAACCGGGCCTTGACATGGCCTGGTTGATTTTCCACCAAGATATAGCTTTGTCCAAGAGGGGGAATTTTCCCCCTTCCCCCTGGCTCCACCACTGCTACTGGGTCCATAGGTTTTCAATACGGACCCCGACATTAACAATTTGGAGATTGTGCCCCTTAGATGAAAACTATGGGTTGGACACTGAATATTTTTATATAATGCATATACAAAGACCTGTATGTGCGATTTCTACAATCTTTTTGTACATGTGCATCCTTCATTTGAAAATAATCTCAATACACCTCAATGTAAAGACTTTGCATAACTGTCGCATGTAACAAGCATTATGGTCCCGTCTCCTCCGGTGTGGTCTCGCATCACTCACATCTCCACACTCGCTGTCGTCTTGCTGTCCCTCGCACTAAATAGAAGCCTTTTGGTAATTGAGCTTTCAGCTCGTACGCACCAAAGTCTGGAACTCGCCTCCGTCACGGTCAATACTTGCAATGACCGTGCATCAATTAAGTCCCGGCTAAAGACGAATTCGTTTTGGTCAGCCTTCCTTTCGCCCCTGTGAAGATTTCTTTTTGTTCCGGTGTGTTTTGCTTGCGTATATTTGTATGAATAAATGCATGCTACTAGCCATAAGTCTTCATAACCAGTGTCAATGATGGTCCTCCGTTTCACATTTGTATTCTGCCCTAAGCATGATACTAGATTGCCTTTGGAATCCTTATACCTTGCATGACTGCCCCTATTTGATGGCTTTCTTGCAGCGCATTGTAAAGTGCTTGGACCGATGACAAGTTCTCTTGTGGCGCTATTAAAACAACTATTATTATGATTGATATCATCATCCTTATATTCATTCTCATTATTAAAAGCGAGAAAGTCCACCAGTTCGTCGCACGGCAAGATGGCGACCAGTACTTCTGGGAGTGACTTGTAATAGACGATTAAATTCGTGTGCAGTAATGTATAGACTCAGCGACGCGACTCCACAGGCTGTGAGCTCAAGTAAAGTTATGATACGCTCAAAAGAGACAGGGAAAAGTTTACTGTGTCGGCTGCTACAATCTAGAACTCATTTTGCAAATAGAACTATAACTGTTTTCTGTGAGCTGGAATTAGTTCTCGGGATCAAGGTAGAAAAATAAAAACGAGCAATAAAAATCACGTTTAATTGCCTAGCTCTGTAAGGTAGATACGGAAATTTCTAATCGAAAATGTGGATTTTCGGTGTGCGTGACACTATCACGTCAGTTGTGAGGTGTCGCAGGTCCAAGGTACTGGAGCCACTACCCACTGCTGTTGCTAAGAAATCGGCCACTTTTCTATAAAACTACCAACTGGCTATACAGAATTTTGCAGAAGTTTCACTTTTTATTGGCTAAAAACACTCTAACCCTGGCTACGTAGCATGTTTGTACCATCTTATTTTTGCCTTATATTTGTCATTCGCTTTCTTTATTTACCAAACACAAAATGTGTTAATGATTCAACTTCTTATGAATTCTTTCAGCATGCCTTTTGATTTTCCGGTTATTATATCTTGCAGGCATGAAGGCCTATCGCAAGACTGGCATTTCATGTTACTTTTTTTCTCATATATGATCTACTTGACAGAATGGACGGGTCCTCGTTTGCCATTTGCTCTCGTCGTGATTCCTTCTCATCCAAGTGGGACGGCTGACTCGCTGTTAATCAGACTGGCTCTTTCCTGCTTTCCGCCATTTCCTTGGAAGGAAACAAGCGATCCGAGGCCGAGCTACAAAATAAACCTATGCCGCCCATGTTTAATGCATCCTGGGGGTGATGGTGCTGAACTGTCAAAATCTAGAAGTGCTAAAAGTCAATCCTAGAAGTGCTAAATTTCTATTCACGTCCAAGCGCTTCAAACGTTCGCAGACAATCAGGCAACACAGCAGATGCGTCAGCCTTGGTAATTTGTGGCTGCTGAGTCAGGCCTCTCACCGCTTCCCGCTGCTAGCCGGTGATATGTGGGTGCTCAGCTCTGCACACTAAAGCTTCGCAGTTCACGAGAAAGCCGCATCCCGGGTGAGTTAATCAACGCTGCAGCAAAGACTATTTGCTCTCCGACGCCAATACTTGTCGCGTTTTGTGAGCTTGTGCAGTCCGGGTCAGTCTATGGCAAGTGTCCTCAGCTTCTGTTTGTAAAGCATGTATTTGCTTTTCGTATTTGCACACTCTATTTGCATCTGCTCATTTGTGGGTTTTGTTCTCGTCGTACTACGTGCCATTGAAAACCGAGGGTGCTCTTGTGTCACATCCGCTCAAGTGAATGTCCTCCCCCGAGACCATCGAAGTTGTTACATGAAGCTTAAGACCATATCTAGCTTAATTATTGCTCTGCCCAAAAGTATAATTGTAGCTTACTTAGATTCCGGCAGCGACAGAAGTAACTTAAAACAGGTAAACATCTATATTGCAGACTTGAAGCTTCAGCATACATGACTTTGCTTATTAACGTGACCCGAACGTACCTTAGCCTTTATCGGTATGTTTTAAATAAACTACAGCCTAGCTGTGTTGGTACCGGCGGGGAGGAGAAGGTAACTAAAAGTGTTTCCGCTACTACCTTTTGGTCACGGCTTGAAAGACCTATTTTGCCGTGAATTCGTCGTACTTTCGCTTCCTTCTCAGTCTCTCCGGTCCATTGTTTCCTGCGGCTTCTTCTCTCAACTACTGCAGCTCACCGTTCAGCCTCCTCTGGCGTCTCGCTAGCGGCGAGTCTTTGCTGGCGACAGCACCTTGTCGTTTCAGCTTCTAATGACGTTCTTCTATCGACCTCGATTGTTACTCATCAAACGCATGTTCTGGCAGTAAATTTAGATTCCTTCATTAATTAGCAGCCACTTAAAAAGAACTTGGAAAAAATCTAACCGTTGGCTTATAAATACGCCAATTCAGCTACGCCAATGTGAAGCTAGGAAGCGCCGTAAATGCTAGTCGTCGCCTCGGGCGTAGTGCAGAGAGCGCGCGGGCAGCTTGAATGCAGTGGCTCTCGATTGCCTCAACAAGTATCCTTTTTGAAATGCTATCGATATTCGAATGGTTTGCAATAGCTATTAGTCTAGCGAATATTGAAAATACCTTACAATTGTGAACCCCTTACGGTATATTTATTTCTAAAATTTCAGCATAAAATGGCAATTATAATAGTACTCGTTGTAGAAACGACACGTGCGGATGGATAAATTATCCCCATGTCGTTTCTGTCACTGGTCGTTTTGTACAATAGCTGTACTCTCGGTACAAAGGACTCGTGGTAAACGTGACCTCTGCGACTTTACTGAAAGACTAACAAACCTAGCTTATTATAACGGTTTGTATCGCCAAAGTCACACAATAATAAAGTACCGGAAGTGGAAGATATTGCACTCTCGTCACAAGTTCCCTAATTAGTTTTACGAATTAATAATCACTATAATGCATTGGAATTTATTACTATTTCACGATAAATAATATTAAAATTTTAAATTTTCATTTGCACCACTTGTAAGGTGATCCTGAATGTGCATGGTCATTCTTTGTGAATCAGAATTATATTGACATACAGCTACAGTAACAGAGAAGTGAGATGGGCTAACATAGTTAATTATCGATCAAAGTAAAGATGAGTACTTAGCTTTCTTTCTTATTTCGTCAAGCATGCTTGTGGTTTAAGACAACATAATAGGCCAATGATGAATGATTTCTTTTTCAGCAGTTTGATAAGAAAGAATTCCCTTCAAAAAGAGCAGGGTGCTTCAAACTGTCTCAACCATCGCAGGCAAATATTTGAGAGACAAACAACTCATGCAGCCAAAAATAATCGCTACTTAAAAACTCAATTAATACAAAGATTACGTTATCAATTTGTTTAGATCTATGAATCTGATTTTTGTATGCCGCAATCTTTCACTAGTTCGAGCTACCATATTTTTACAAGTCAAAGTCAAATTTTTTCATTGAAAAAATAATCTTGTGACTTACACACTGCCAGTCAAAATATGTCAAAACTAGAGTACCACTCCTTTCCTACCTATCTAGACTGCTACACATTTTCAAATGGGATGAAATATATATGGAGTAATAATAGTTTTCAATGCAAGCTATTTTTCAAGTAAATGTTGTCTACAGCTTTAGGGTGCAACTTACACTCCTAAAAATACGGCAATAATATTTAAAACCAAAGGAAGACCTTGCAACAAAAATAATGTTGGAAAGGAATTACACTCGGTGAATTATTTTCACTCTTAGTAGTTCGGGGAGCTAAGTTGAGGCCCACCGCTAGTCAGACACTTGCAAATGAAGCAAAGAACAAGATAGGCAGCAAGGCAGACGGATGGAGGAAAAGATTCCGTGAAGTGATAGGATTTGATTTGATGTAAATTTATGTCAAAGAAAGTGCTTGCAAGCATGCAGTTTTTTATCTTTAAATAATGAACCCTTCATACTTATCATTCGGTGATTTTCTTTTTATCACGCATGACTAGTCATTTAGCCGGTTGAGAAGCCCAATTAATCAGCTCCGATGAAACCTTTGGGATGGCAATGTCTGCTTCTGCCTTCTAAACAGTTACTACTTCGCCTTGAACCGTGATCCAGACTTTAATATTCCAAGAAGCTCCTGAATTATTTAGAACCGCAGAGTAAACATAAAGTAGTTATCGAGTATTTAGGAAATCCGTTAGTTTCAGCTTTAAGGTTTCCTTAGCCTCACACTTGCTTTCTGAGCGAACATGCATGTGACAGAAGTGAATTTAGTTCTGCCCAGAAATATTTTGTATAGCACGACTGAAGTGTTTGTTCATAGCACTAGCTGTATTTATTAGCTTTGCATGCCTCAGCAAACATTTTAGCAAAAACAAGGCTATGTAGCAAACGAGGTTAGTGGAACAGCCTGCGCGGATTCGCCATTCATTTCTTTGACCTTGAAAGTGGACAATGCTAAAAGGTCTAACTGATTGCTCACAAGTAAATGCAAATCGTGCTTTAGTCTGGCTAAAAAATTGAGGACACATCAATCGAATTTAATTAGTCGTAATACTATTCAGAAATACAGTTATCAGCCATAAGACTCTGAAACACTGGTATGTTTGCGATTCCAATTATATTCGAATAATAATAATAATAACATAACCAAATGAATACGTTTGATGAAACCTCCTCAGAGAATTCAATCTCTTTTTAGGAACTTCATATTTGTTGCAAAGGAAGCAAGAGCGAATTGCTGTTAGTGGCATGCTTAATAAAAACAAGAATAACATCGTAAAGGGAGACATGCACAGAGTCGGCATGCAAATATGGTCAGTGGCAGCTTGCAGTGTCAGCACCCATAAGCACCTGAAAGACGAATCATATGGGCCTACTAAATGCTGTGATTAATGTATGCATTATTAGTTCTATTTAAATGCGTTCGAATCTGGAGAAGTTGCTACGCAAGTTGGGATTGAGATCCATGCTTTGAGAGCATACTAAGTAAAGGCAGGCACTCCAAAGGATTTCAGGTTTGAACGAGGTATAAATAAATCATTAATTAGATTCCGGAAAGCTGCTGATATGATTCTTACTCAGGTAAGGAGTATATCTGATAGGCAGGCTGGAGCCAAAGAATGGAGGTACTGAAAGTGAGTGACACAAAGATTAGAATTCGATGCGTTGCTTGACTAGGCGCCAGTGCAGGTCGAAAACTTGGGTGATGTGCAACTGCGACGCAGGCGACAAGTCTAGCTGTAGAGTTGTGCACCAGCTGTAATTAAGTGATTGCACAAGCCAGTAGACCTGCAACCGGTGAGCTATAGAATTCAAGACGAGTAGTCACAATGCATGGACATATTTAGGCTAAATATCCCTGTCTAAGAAAAGCCCACATTTTATCAACTGTATATTGCTAAAAGTCGGCAGACTAGACTGTTTAGCTGATGTGGTCGTCTAAAGAAAGGTCATTTTAGAATATGACATCTAGATTTCGTGCAGATTGAACAGAAAATATGCTGGAAGAACTGTTTGTGAGCTTTAAACTTTTCAATTTCTGAATAATAATAATAATGCGCTTGATAAAGCGCCCCCAGAGAACTTATTCTCTTTCTAGGCGCTTTACATTTGCTGCAAAGGGAAATGCAATTGAATGGTAAGCAAAATCATGCTTGAAAAACAAACAAAATTAATAACATGGTTAGGTGTGACATGCACAGGGTCAGCATGCAAATATGGTTAGTGGCAGCATGCACAGTGTCAGCACGCATAAGCACATCAAAGACGAATCACAATGTGGTCAGGTCAGGGGATGTTCTGACGCAGGTCGGGAGGGAGTTCCAGGCTTTGTGAGCATACGAACTACATGCACGGTCTCCAAAAGATTTAAGGTTTGTACGAGGTATTTGTAGGCTGTTAGATTCCGAAAAGCGGGTGGTACGATGCTTGGCCTGATGGGGTAGTATATCTGATAGATAGGCTGGAGCCGTAGAATGAAGGGACCTAAAAGTGAGCGACAAAACGTTGAAGTCAATCCGTTGCTTGACTGGTAGCCAGTGCAGGTCGGCGAGAAGTGGAGTAATGTGGCAACTGAGACGCTCAAATTTGGTGAATCACAATTGGTTTGTTTATTAATAGTAAATTGGTTTGTATCACAATTCAATCTAATCAAATTTGCTGCCATACATGTGTGGATGTTTTAAATATATGCAGCAAGGGAGTGTAAGGGATTCGACAGATGGAGTTCTTGGAGGGATCAAAGCAAAGGTACAACTGACTGTCTTCTGAATGGAAGTGAAAGCCTAGATTGTGCACGGCAATCACTTCGGCCTGAATGAGAGTATCCGTTTCAGATATGCCTATATATATATATATATATATATATATATATATATATATATATATATATATATATATATATATATATATATATATATATATATATATATATATATATATATATATATATATATATATATATATATATATATATATATATATATATATATATATATATATATATATATATATATATATATATATATATATATATATATATATATATATATATATATATATATATATAATCTTGCTGAAAAATCTATAGAGAAGATCTGCGTGATAGCCAGAGGCATCACAAGGTTAGATCCTGACCTAGGAGTGGTTTATGAAACCGTTGACGGCCGACGTTAGCGTTTTTGTACTATTCGCACCTATGATTTCACTCCCAGAGTTAGACCGAGCTAAAAGCAATTGGTTAGAATTATAATCGTCCTGACTAGATGTAAATTCAGGCATGATAATATACATGCACTCTTGCGTTTGCTCAACGCATTTGCGGCTATTTTAGTGTCTGCAGTATACCACAGACCAACTGGCCTAAGACTTACTTACTGTTCGCTCGTTCAGAACAGCTTGTTTCTCAGAAAATCTGCAAGTATCGTGTTGGAGCATTCCAGCATTGCGGTTTGAGCAGCATGCACGAGAATGCTTACTGGCTTCTTCCATGCGAAAGGTCTCGAGATTTTTTTATTTTTACAGTATTTAGGATACCGAAAAAGATATAAACTGCAGACTGATTTAGATCCGCATGAGGTCAGGCGTGCATGATTTGGAAAAGGTTGGAACTGAGAGCATGCAGTTTTGGATTGATATTCGATCAAGCGCTGTGAACTGGGCAATGCCCTAGAGCCCCGAAAGAAAACTAGCCGTGATAGAAAATCGGTCAAGGTGGGGTGCCCTGTGACATCGAAATGAAAGCTGAAATTAAATATGAACAAAGCTAGGTCGATGTCATGAACACAGAAACAAAACTGCTTGACTATTGTCTGAAATATAGCAAGAACAATTACTGGGGCAATAAATTGCTACCACCTTATAAAGCTTGTTGTAGGGCGAGACAAGGCAAGATATTCGTAGCACTGCTTAAAGTAACTTCAAATGGTTTGAAATTTATTTAGATGTGAGTGGTAATGGCTATCCGCCAGAGGATTCTATTGACCTCGGCTATTGGAGATGGAAAAGCCTGTTGATTTGCGGTTAGTCACATTCAGGAAGTTGGTCGATTTGAGACAATTCTCAGTAGCAGCAACAGATCAACTGCGTCCACAATAATATTGCCACACAATATTAGGGACTAGTAAAACATAAATTCATTAATGCAATGTATGAGTGGCCATTGTTTTTCTACTTGGCTTGTTGACCAACGCTGACTCGCTGAAGCGATATCGGGAGTCTGGGCTTGGTAACTTAATGCATTCCAAATATATACTGGAAATGCCTCCTTAGTTCATATCTTTCTTTGTCTGCACTGCCGGTTGGAGAGACTCAATTTTCGAAGATTAGCAAAATCAGCAGTTTTCATGGCTTAATTCGAATATAAATAACGATATGATAGTGGGCATGGGCAATCACACCTAACGATAGGGTCACGGATTCACTGCTAGTGCAGAGGCTTGCCCGACTCGATGGATTCGACGAAAGGTGACCCCACGAGCCTATGCTGACTCGACGGCCGGCTTAAGCAGTAAACATATATGCATCCAAAAACATCTTAGATCTTTCACAATACGGTCGAAAATAAGAAACTCACTCTAATAATTATTTTCCTTAATAGCTTCGTATTAAAGGCTAGAAAAACTCTCATGTTCGTAAAATGATGCAATAGTCAGAAACTCTAAGGAGCTAGTTTGACCTGACATATAAAATGCATAGTTTTTCTTGCTAGGTATTCTTCATCAAATTACATCCGGCTAAGGTTCATTGACCAACAATAAGGCTTGTAAGTCTGTATCAGATTATGAGGATCATGATCTTCTTAAATCACGGACCCTTAAAAATACCACAGTCGAAACGTGGCTCAACGTATAGATCCAATTCGGTTCGTTCTGTGGTGGATATTCACCAAATAGCGATACCTTGCTGAATGTTTATTATAAATATCAAACAACCTACACCCATATGCGCATTATAGTCGTCTTAAGGGCATAGTAATATCCTTTGAAAGTGACCCAGCAGTCGCCAGTAGCAAACTGGCTGGTGTTTCCCTTAAGGTAGAGGCCGTTTAAATTACTTTGATGGCATGTTCGGTACCACCAAGCACCCAGGAAGCGGGTCGCACAATGAGACGCTGTATAATCGTTGTCCATCGTAGAAAAGGGTAAGCCGTCATGGTACGTCAGGCTGTCGCCAGCTGTGCCACTGTACCCACTGACATTTAGCACATACTGCGTGCTCTCAAGACCAATACTAAATTGTGAGTAGTTGGCGTATGCCGACGTGCCGTCAAACGCCTCCATGTATATGCTCAACTTCGCGCCACCGGCTGCAAGGCGACGAATGCTTTCCAGGCCTGTAATTAAAATGCATTACATTCCAAGGTTGCTTGAGCAGTGGTGTATTGTTCATGGGTTCAGACAAGAACAACATCGAACAAGATTAATGTAATGCTGCCGTGCCATTTTTTCTATTAGCACGAGAGCTAGTTAGAGTTAGCACGATAATACAGGTTTCACTTCATCGAGTATATGAAAGACTTTTTAGTTGACCCGTTGAGATAAAGTTGCTGGGTGATGGATTTAAGACTATAACAACGGACTCTTACCAAGCCAGAATTCTCCTGCCAAGTCACCAAATCCATTTCGGTAGGACTGCCAATCCAAGTAGAAGTTCTGGCTACCATCTTGTCTTCGCTGAATAGTAATCCAGCTGTCACTACCACTGAATTCGCATACCACCGGAATCGCACCATTTCCGTCGGGATCCACGAACAGTACTCCAGATTCACGGAATCCTAAGACTTGAGCTGCCCGACATCCTGGGAACGAATATTTTAGCAAACAAGGTCTTTAAAGATCATCTGAAGGCGCGATGACAGAAACTTCTCACTCAATTGGTTCTAACTTGAGTAAAAAACTACGTTCAAAGAGTTTGCGAAATAACTGAAATGTCATGTATACTAGTATCAATATATGATACGCATTAAATTGTCGAATTCAATGCTATCTAGGTCATTTTAAAAAGCGAATGCAGCCTGCCCTTCAAAAAATGATGGCGATGTCGAAGTACGTTTTAAAAATGGCTCATGTCTAACAATTTTTCAATGAATGTATCTTAATTAGCCATAAATTATTAAACTAACTCGCTTGGTGCATTTAAGCAGCTTCGTAATTTTAGTATACACTCTCTTGAATTAACGGTCATACCTGAGCACTTTCAAGTAGTTGGTAAGCCGAGGATCTGTGCAAAAATCAATTTTTCAGAAGTTATACTTTCCTTCTGGCAAATTAAACCTTTAAACTCATGTTTTCTCAGATAAATGGTGGTTACGCCAACTATCTGTCATGAGTTGCTCAAAAATCGGAAAGCTTAATCATTACAATTTGTTTAACTAGTATATAACCTCCAGTGCTGGTATACAGCCTTGGTTTCTTGTTCCAAACCAACTTTCTACAAGATGACCACATTGCCTGTACACTCAAGCCTGCCTACTTTCAGCTAACTACAAGTACACAATTTTGGCTCCTTCAGAAAAGGTTAACACAGCTAAACTAATTTTTACATTTGTGATTTATAGTAATGCACTTGATTTCCAATCCGGCTTAAAGTAAGCTAATAAGCCTGAGAATTTCTGAAATAACAGTAAGACGCTTAAGATTAGTGCTAAGCTCTGCTACAAGGCTTGCCCGGTAAGAAAGTGACTGCTGCCGAACACGACATTTTGCACAGATCTGCATTGGCTCATTATCAAGCAGCTAATCGACTTCAATCTACTGTGACTCACTTAATTAAAGCTGTTTTCTCTTGGTTCACACTACCCATCCGAGCTACATGTCAATCAGGCTAGGCCTCGAACCAATCGCTCTTCTGACTCGTGTGGTTTAGCTGTGCATCTAATTAATCCCGCGACTTTTGGAGACCAAACCTTTAGCTTTTGTGTCCACAAAGCCGGGAACTGTCTCTCATCTATTTTGAAGACATTACCTGACTACTTGACTTTAATTAAAGCGATACAAAGATCTTACTTTTACCTCATAGCATTTGTTATGTCTTTTTGAGCTGTCCTCTTCATGGTAATCTGAGCCAAGATTGTGCATGCTATCAACCATATAACATGCTTAGGTAGTTTACCTGATTTATTTATATAGCGGCCGAAGAGCCTTTACGGCTGTCATCCCTGCTATCAGTGAGCGATAAAGGATCGCCCACAGCAGGACTTTAACCCGGTGAGGCTCCTAGGATATTGCTCGCCCGGGGCCGAACTACGAGCTCATTTTGCGGCCCCTGATCTGGTGCCCCTGATTCAGCACCCGAGGACGTATACCCCCTGCCCCTACCCCTTCAGTAGGCTGCTGTTCGAACCCACGTCCTGTGTCGTGTACAGTGAACACCTTACCTCCTGGGCTAAGAATCAAGCGCTAAACACCGCTGTCCTGCCAAAAATGGTGTTTAGCTTGACTACCTTACTTATTGCACACGTTAGCCGATGAGGTAGGATGTTGACTATACTTGCGGCATCCTGGGCTCGTATGCTGCAGCTGGCTATCCTTAACCGCCCGTTGCAAGCTGTGGTGATAGCTGCAATTTTTCTGCTGTCGCTACTTCAATGCTAACGGCATATTGCCGTGCCTCCAAATCAAGCCACCGGAATCAGCTGCAGTGATTTTTGAAATCAAAATCTGTATCCGAAACATTTAGGTCATGCTTTGGCTTATGCCCGGAATTCGAAAAACCTATGTTCGTAAAACCGTCTGAGCCGCTAATCGTATTCATTACCCATAAATGATTAATAATAGAAATTTAAATAAACAATAAAAATTGGCTACTTTAGCAGCCTTATTGATAGAAAGATTCCAGAGTTTTAGTGGCTTGCACATTCCTTAAATGGGAAATATAGAGTTAACTGGTGCAAGAATCGTTCCGGCGACGTATGTTGCAAAGTTTGATTAGCTTACCCGTGGGCTGCCACCTAGGTAACATATGCCACAATGACTGGCTAAATACTCCACAAGCTCCCTAGTACATAAAACATACGCATGCATATAAATGCACCTTATGTGTCAATTTGCACAGAAGATGTTTCTAAACACACTCGGGTGTGACCAAACGTGTATTCTCGTTATGACGTGAGGCGTGTCCGAGTATCAATTTAAGTGACTCATATTCATAGTGGGGAGCACTGAAAGTATGGGGTACCTCGGGGTTTAGTATTAGGCACCTTTCAAAATTCACAATATCCCTTTGCCTGCTGGGATATCCAAACACTGTTCTGGCTTACGTTTCTATGCCGATTACTGCCAGTTCTGCATATCATTCGATCCGTCAAAGACTTGTTCCTCACCCGACTCACATTCCTGCCAGCATCCATCGACGGGATTCAAACTTAATCATAATATCAATAATAATGTATTCGATATAGGGCCATCAGAGAACTTAATTTCCTACTAGGAACTATACATTTTCTCTGAAAAAGCACAATCCAATGGTTAGTAGTAGCATACTCAATGACAACAAGCATAACACGGTAAGGGGTTATATGTACAGGGTCAGCATAAAAATATGGCTAGTGGCAGCATGGACAGTGTCAGCATTCATAAGGACCTCAAAGACATATCATATAGTCCAACTATATGCTGCGATAAACAGATGCGTTTAGTTTCTTTTTTTTAAGTGGTCAAGTCAGGTGATGTTGTGACGCAAATCGGGAGTGAGTTCCAGTCTTTGGGGGCATACGAACTAAATGTACGGTCTCCAAAAGATTTGAGGTTCGCACGAGGTATTGTTAAACTGTTGGATTCCGAAAAGCGGGTGGTACGATGCTTGGCATGGTGGTGAAGTAGATTTGATATTTAGGCTGGAGCCGAAGAATGAAGAGACCTACAAGTGAGTGACTAACCTTGAAGGCATTGTGTTGTTACTTGACTGGTAGCCAGTGCAGGTCGGCCAGAAACGGTGTGATGTAGCAACTTCAACGCTGATAACAGACAAGCCTGGCTGCAGAGTTTTGCACCAGCTGTAATCACCTGGTTGCACATGCCGGTAGGTCAGCAAGCAGTGAGTTACAGAAGTCAAGATGGGATGTCACAAATGCACAGACCAACTTTGACGTGTTATCCTTATCTTAACAAGCCTGAATTTTAGAAATTGTATGTATCTGAAAGTAGGCAGACTTTATTGTGGAGCTGATGTGGTCGTCTAACGATAGGTCACTTTGGAACATGACACCTAGATGTCGTGCAGATTTTACAAGACTAATGCTGGCAGAATAGGTAGTGAGCTTTCACCTTTCCAATTGCTGAGACCCACTAGGTTCGCTCATAATGGATAACTTGGTTATAACATCATTCAATTTAGGAAATGCTGCAATCCATGTGCTGATGTCATAAATACATGCAGCAAGGGAGAGAATTGGGAGAATGCAAGAGTTGAGAAAATTCGACGTGCTAGAGGGCTGGGAAGGATCCAAGCAAAGGAACAACTGAGTGACATCTGCATGTAAATGAAAGCCTATATTGTGCCTAGCAGTGATATAGGCAAGAGGGAGAGTATTGACCGTGAAAAGAACTGAACCATGCACAGAGCCATGAGGTGACTCATACTTCAATGGTTCCAGGGATGATCTGTATCCATTCACATCAATACTCTAGAGTCTCTCACTGACGTAAGACCTGAACCTTTTCAGTGCAGTGCCTGTGACTCTAAGGCGAGATGAGAGGCGCCCAATAAGAAATTGGCGATTGATAGTATCAAATGCTACCCAAAGATTGAGCAAAACAAGCAGAGAGTCTCAACCTAAGTCTGTGTTCCTAAGTAGGTCGTTATATACCCGAATGAATGCTGACTTCTTTGAGTGATTAGCTATAAAACCAGACTAGAACTTGTTAGTAAGGTTAGAAAATTCAATACTTGAGTTCAGCTGGTCTGCCACAACTCGTGCTCTGTGTCTTCGATAGGAACGGTAAGAAGAAAGGGAGACTTGGAGGAAGCTGCTCAAGTTCCCGTGCTCTTGTGTTGTTCTCTTGAGAAGAGCCTGAGAAAAGCCTTTTTTAAGGTGCTGGGACATGTCCTGAGGTTAATGACATATTTATGATGTTATTTTTACGTTGCGGCAGCAGATACAGGCATCGTAGAAGGACGACAGTGGGAGTAGGGCCTAGAGAAATAGTTGCCTTATTTAATTGGGATATGAGCTTCAGGACGAGGTCATTAGTGGCATTCTGGAATGAAGATAGTGAGGTGCTGCATTCAACTTGGATAGTCCCTAACTTAATACAGCTTAAGGAGTATCGACCAGTCTAACAGCTCTGAGAAATGTCTAATAGCACTCGAAATTTGAATGACCCTAGCTTAGAAAATTCGAATGTGCTCTCACCGACCAAATTCGGGTCAAGGTTGTGGATTCAAGCCCAATTGTTTATGTGAAGCACCTGAATACAGATTAAGTTCTCTTAGGGCCCTATATAAATAAATGTTACTTAATTATTTATTTATATTTAGCATCGCTACATGGCTTCATCTGTATTCTGGGAGTATCCTGATGCAACGATCTACCATTAACTGAGCACATTACATCTACTGTCAAGTCAGGCTCATTTTAGCTAAGGCATCGCCAAAATCAATGCCTACTTTGGTAATAGGAAGGCAGCCAAACAAGCTCGAACATATGTGAAATCACTTCTAGATCACTCTTTGCCCTGAGTCATCTGCAGCTAAATATACTACTTTTATTATGGTAGTACGTTCCAGGTAAGTAGTACCACTTTTGTCGTATTTAAAGTAAGACCTCTTGAATATTGAAGCCTGTTTTACGATCAAGTAGATTTTCGGTATTGTACGATTAAGTAAGCACATCGAGAGGAAAAGCTCGTTCACTAAAAGACGCCCTGTGGACAATGAGGTCATACAGTCGTCATTTAATATCTTCAAATTCATGTTACTCAAGGCTAAGAATGTATCTTTCCTTAGATATTAGAAGATATGGCTAAATTTTGCATTTTTAAATAGATGATTTTACAGAAATGTGAAGCTTGCAGCTCTAAATGCTGCAGTAGCATCGGCTGTACGACAATGCTGTTGCGACTAATTAACCTACCACCATTTGGAGCCAGAGTAAACGGGTCATCTTATGCCCGTATTTCTGGTGCGTGTTTTTGCATTAAAGACATTTTGAACAAAAATATTTTCAAGGAATCAGAGCAGCTGCGAGCACAAAGACCAATAAATATGAAAAAGTGGAGTTTACTTCTGTTACATTGGAGAATATAAATAATTGGAAGGGCTGCAGATAAATCGGTTCCTTCGTACCTAGCTGACCTGTTGCGCCAGTGTCAGCCTGCTCGTATGTTTGGGTCCACTATTGACGAAAAAATTAATTCACCGATCCGCTCCTACATTTGAAGACAGTTGGCAACGGAACCTTTAGCTTTGCAGGTACCAGCTTGTCGAACGATTTTTCACAATTCTTACGCAATGACACACACTCTCTTTCTGCCGTCTGTGGCCCATTTTTTCCAGCCATCCTGACCTGCTACTGCCATGCTGATTAAGTCTTCTTACGGCTTCCCTCCTGACTCAGCTATTTTCTCACGTTCTCTTTGTTGTTCGAGACGAAGTCTATTGGCTTTCGTGTATGCACAAGAGGCCACTCAGGCTTTAGCTGCGCTATTAAAAGTCTCCTGCCTAAAGCCCAATTAATCTGTGTGACTTTGTTGAGTTACAGACGGAGAGGCATGACTTAATTTGGAAATATATATGGATTGCCAGCGCATCTGTGTATGTGTAACCAGACTCGAGTAGAGTAGACTTCTTGCCACTTCTTGCCTCTGAAAGCAGCTCCAGCCAGGCTCTAACTAGAGCGAACGCTTAGCGAAAGTGAAGTTTGACGACGGACGTGGGTGCCCCACGACTTCTTAAAACTGCGCTTACCATATTGAGGGTCGTTGAGAAACTATGCAGGCTGAGACGCCGTTGCTGGTTCATGTAATTCTACGTAATGTTTCTCAGTATTAATTATTCCGCAAAGTCACAAAGAGGAAGTGGGTGTTTATCGTGATAGTTTTCTTTCGCGATCTCAGCGCCTAAATGGCTTTCACTACGCATGTGGTGGTCAAACTTCTTAGTGACAACATTTTTGGTGAAACTTGAACGTTGCATGGACGTACAAAACCAGTCCTTGCTTTGTAAAAACATTCCAGTAACCTCTGAAAACGAATTTAACAAGGCAGGATTTCACCCGACCAGCGTGAGAGAGTGAATATACGACGCTGCAGAAGATGCACAATTCACAAATGCTCAATTTCCCGCCTAATTTCCGAATTTCTGTATTTATTGGTCGGTCTCAATTAGGCTGTCGTTTCGGAAAGATAAAGTCTTGGCTGGAGCTTGAATACTGCGAATACGGCTTTCAGTGAGCCCGTGGGAGGGTTTCAACAGCATTCTATGGCGGACTGTTCACATTAAACCCCTCCCCCGGGTCGTAGCCCAATTATAGGATGCTCGTTTTTCACGAGCGAGGTCGTGGGCTCAAGTCCTTACGGAGGGAGGAAGGGAGGGGCGATCGCGTATTGCTCAATTCAAGCTGCGGGAATAGCTACTAAGGCTGTTCTTCTTCTATAAAAATGAGTCTGTTTAATCGGTTAACCCTTTTATTTACATGGAGCTTCCACCTACTAGCAGAATTCCGTTCGGTGATCGGTATCTGTATAATTCAAAAAAGTAATTGGTGACTGTAGACGCAACGACAATAAAGAGTTTGGTGTGCTTCCAAAAGTATACATTGAGTATGCCTACCTCGTCAACTTTGCTTAGATAAAACTCAAGTTACTGAGTTAACTTAGCTTCGTAGCACTAAATGAAACTGGCAGGTCAACTATTAGAAGTGTCATTGGGTTGAGTGGCTGCCTAGGATAAAAACAAAAACGTGCATTGTGCTGCTTGACACTCACCCCTGATGGAAGACGTGCCGTAGGTACTCCAACTAGCCTACGATGAAAGATATCGACCGTAAGTGCAGCTCCAGATGACGTTAACCAAATTACGGAAATGGTTTCTTAAAAGAAAAGCTCATACAAAAGCGGAATACATATTGGAGCAGTAAACAGTGCTTCGGCACTAAGTTGTTAGCTCGAAAGCAGTGCAGCATCTGATGCAGCACAGCACTACCTTTTCTCCGCAGTAATGTCTGCTGCCATTTCGAGACGAATAGTTTGAGCAAGGATTTGGACTGCTGCGGCACAGCTTTCTCGCCGAATCCCACAGTGCCGCCCGACAGGAGCCGAGGCCGCCGCAGTTCAACAGGCACTCCACTAGCGACCTGGCCGGTTGGGCGTCCAAGAGCCGTGGAATAAAGCTTGGGATGTCATCAACTTCCTCTGCAATCAGTTGGCTGCCGATCGTTGCTAGCTGCCTAGCGTCAGCGAACGAGACATCGGAGCTCACCTGAGCAGCAAAGCTAGCTAGCAGGGCTCCGATCAGACATTCGGCCCGCATGATCGCTGCCAGCACTCAAGGCACTTTGCCAGCTTCAGTAGGCTAGTGAAGGAAGGACTTTTACTAGAGCCGACAAATCAACGATTAGACAGCCACGGTCCAGAGTCACTTTTTGCACTTTGCCTACGCATTAGTGAGGTAGCCGTATCTTCAGTGTTCAGCATAAATCACCCTTGACCAGGAACAAAGGCTCCTTGTTAGCATAAATTGATCATATAATCGATAAAATCGACAAATAATGCTTTGAGGACTGCAGCTTTTTCAAGTCTCCTTTATCTGGGGAAGCTCTGTGTTATTCTCCACAACAAGGATTGATCCAGCCATCTCCGTGCGTTCTGAAGTTCCGGGCAGAACAATGGCAGTCTCTCAGTGGCAAACTACTTTTTCAGGAAGTCCGTGTCTATAAGTACAGAGATGACGTCCTTGCGCCAAGGTAATACGTATATGGTCTCTCTAAGTGATGCAAACGTGATGGCACAATTATTCTGAAAGATGAAACCGCAATCTTTGAATATAAAATAAGTACCTTGCCTTGCTTGTAACTTTTTCTTACGATGGTGTTCGAGAGCTCATAACTCTTGTGCATTACTCGAAGTGGTCAGCATAGAAAGATTGAAAATATAAATGCACCAGGCACTAGGTGCACTTATAGTCTTCAAATCATCCGCGTCAGATGGGTGCTCGTAGGAAGAATACAGTGAACGGGTGTGAAAGAGATCCAGTTCTAGACTTAGAATACAGACCTACACTTCTTACTACAGCTATATTTGAGGGATCCATTCTAAAACGAATGCTGCGTCTTAAGTGAGCCTATTAATAATGATGATTTTAATGATAGTTCGTTATAAAGAAAGATATGTATATAAATATATATATATATATCTTTCGCATGATGTATATATATATATACATATATATGTATATATATTTATATATATCATTCTATAGCGATTTAACTGCACTAATTCTCTATTCAGGCGCTTCACTTAAACCTGGGGGGGACCCCACGACTTCACCCAGACCTTGGTCGGAGCGAGTGCCTTAACCACTGGGCCAAACCAGTTCAGCAGTCACTATCTATGCCTTAAATCGTGTTGCTTTTGCAGCAAATATCAAGTGCCTAGAAAGAGATTAGGGTATTTTGGGTGGTATCAAATGCTTTATTATTATGGAAATGCCTATTTTGTCGTGTGCTAGGAAGAGAAGATGTGGAATAAGACTTGCTCCTGACTTGTATCTTTCAAACAAAACCCACCCCAAATGACAGTGATAGACCTCACAGTTGTCATTCTCAAATAAAGTGGAACTAGCATGCCCAAACACGGCTAATGATTTATTTGGTGACTTCAGCAGAGTACTATAATATTGATTATTGCTCGCACATCAATCATAAATCCTTAAGGTTTCTGACTTATATTCCTCAGGCAGAGGAGGTCACATTTGTTTTGTATTCAATCGGAAAATTAACTCCGCAAATGATGCCTTGCCTAGATTATTGATTATGTCACGTATGGCTCTTAGGTAATACAAGTCATTAACCCTTAAAAATCTATAAAGAATGCGATAATTCTGCTGATTAGTAGGACAGGCAGCATTTTGGTATTTAAAAAGTGTCACTCTTCAAGCACCATGAAATGCAAGGTAAATAGGGTTTGCACACTTAGGATTATAATAATATTAATAATATTAATGCACTCAAAAAAGCGCCCTCAAGGAATTCAATTTCTTTCTTGGCGCTTCACATTTGTTGCTAAGGGAAACGCGAATGAATGGTGAGTAATATCATGCTTGATAAACAAAATGAATAACATGGTTAGGGGTGACATGCACAAGGTCAGCATGCAAGTTTGGTTAGTTGCAGCACGCAATGTCAGCACACATAAGCACGTGAAGAACGAATCACAGGGACCCACTAAATGCTGTATTGAATATGTGTATTTTTAAGTTCTTTTTGAGTGTGGTCAAGTCAGGGGATACTGTGACGCAAGTCGGGACAGAGTCCCAGGCTTTGGGAGCTCATGAACTAAATTAACAAGTAGCTCACAAAAAAGCTAGACAGCGTTGCAAGTGACAAGTAGCTCGAAACAAACAGGACAATGCAAACACGTGCTGAAGGTGTGTTGCACCTTTGCCGCACGACCTCATCCGGCACAATTAGCCGCTGGCAGTTTGTCTCACCAGCCAGGCTTTAGAAGAGCCTAGCCTGAATATTCTGATGCGAAATGCCCGTTGCTGAAGTGCTTTCGTGCCGGACTACATGGTCATTGGTTGCACACGTTTCCAATTCCTCTAAGGTTTGATAACGGCGGCGAGGAGAGGTATTATGGGAGTAAGTGCATTTACTAAGTGACCAGCTGCTACCGTGTCTGCACACCCAGCAGGAGGGCCAAACAGGTAGGACCACCAATTGTTTATACTCTACCAGTCGCCGTCGTTCAGCCAGATGCATAACCCTTATAAGCCGTAGCTACCTCTGGACAGGGCTTGGCGTATTCAGACGAGCCGTTTCATTCAAGGCCAAGCCCCCCCCCCCTTACAATTGCAGGTCCCTTGGCTGACCGGCAGACCCCATATGTGTTTGTATCGTGCTCTTCCCGATCTTGTGGAGCTAGTCCTTTGCAGGCTTGTTCACACAAACTAAAGCACACAACCTACCACTATGGTCTTCTCGGATTGATTACATCAGCCCTATTCTAGCGTTGTCGTCTTCCAACGTGATTGTCGGGTCCACTCCAATGTATACTGCTCCTACGCTATGATCAGATCAGGATTTGAAAGACTTCCCGGACAATGCATTGAGCTCGGCCCTAGTGGGTTGCTACCCTGATTGACCGATACTCCGTTTGAAAGGCTGATGAAATTTCTTACTGGGATGGCGAGATACTTTCAAGGTCAATATAGGCTGAATTCAAGCAGGCTGGCAAATTTTCTGGTGAGGAAGTAGCAGTGGATTCAGTCGGCAAAGTGAAAGCCGGCCTGCACGACATTTCCTTTGTTCCTGGATCGGTCTGTATCGTGGTTGGAGCGCGACTATATTCTTTACGCCTTCCCTTTCTTCTGCCGGTGGCAGCTATGAATCTCTCTTCGTTTTGATGAGGAGTATAGAAAGACGACGTGGTAATGTGGCACTTACAGCATGTCAATATTGCAGCAATGGGCTGTCCTGGTTTGCGTACAACGCCGATAAGGTAGAATAGCAATATCAGAGTACTCCACAGGACACGCGTAATTTTAGTGGCAGAGGGACATGTTCAGTGCACAAATGCTGATACTTTGTGGATGACTTCTGAAGGGCCGATTTCGGCTATTACTGCTTGGCCCCTAGCTCCTAGTGCAACAGCTATAGTAGGGGCATCTACGACTTCTCTTACCAGAGCGGCTCCGTTGCTGGCAAAAGATCTCCAGTGCTGGAAATCGAGAGCACTCGATTGCCTAATGGATTTAACGCTACAAGAAAGACCATCAACTTAGGCCGGCTGAGTTTGGCTTCCCCAGATAAAAAGTAATTCGGCCGGTCAAAGAGACCCTAATACATCGCTCCAACTGCCACCCAACCGAATTATCTTTCAGTGACTTCTACTAACTCGTGGATGACTTTTCCCACGAGTGGCCGACCTAAGCGGAAGCCAAAGTTCGATATTAAAATAGCAAGATAAAGTAGTGCAGTTGCCAAAAGGATAATAATGAGTGACCCGAACTCCTGTCTAGCCTAGATGCTATCGGGAACGACCGGCCCGACCCGCAGGTCTCAGTCTCCGTGCAACAGCAATTTAACAATCCTACAGGCTACGAGACGTGGGGAGCATCCTCCAGCCGATACCAACGACGTGCCGGGGTGACCTTGCCGTCTGTCTGATCTTTTGGGCGACAAAGGCTGGTAGGCGAAGCTTCGGTGGCTCTCAACTTTAAGCTCTCCTTTGCTGCTTGATTAGAGCGAGCACAGAGATTTAGATTCAGCTCTTACTTTCTTCGGATTTGGAGATGCTGTCAGTGCATCTGCTTTGAGCTCACGGGTCTTTATCGGGCGGGGGCTAGCAGAACGCCTGAAAAAAGGACAACTTCTGGAGCTTAATCCAAACTGACGTCTCATAGCCACCGTGCTTAGTGCTTGCTTTCACTTTTGCGACGTGCCTCGGTCATTTAAGATGGCTTCGACCATTTTGCTTCACAAGTGGTTCGACGTCTTGCAATCAGAAACGTCAGGGCGATTACTTTGCTGCCTATTCTTTGTAAGCTACTGCCTGTTGCTCTGGTCTCGATGCTTGTGGTCCTCCTTCGAAATAGTGACTGTAACTCTGAACTGCTACGAGACATAGTCGGGTAAGCCCAGTCTCCTCGAGCTTTCTTGTGGTAATTTTCGCATGCACTAGGGTCGGACACCTCACAAAAACTCCATCGCACCCCTCTGACTTATCCAGTGAGTGGCCAGTACCGGCAGCTGACTACATGCATCTCTCTTCCTAACGAGTTAGCTTTAGAAGCAAATTGCATTTGAACTAAGCAAAAAAGAATTGCCGGAATACAGTGTCTCGAGGTATCGCCACCTCTGATATAGGTCCCTGAACGGCTGGCTCAGAAACAGGATTAGTTTACTCAGACTGCTGTGTCTCCCGGGATTGGATTTCCTAGCCTGGTTGATCGGGCAAAGCCAGCCTAGCACTGCCATGGGATGTGCAGATAGGTGGAGCAAGGGTTTTCTGACGATGGAGAGAGCACCTCTACCCCAACTGCTGAGTCGCAGATCCCAGCTGGTCTGTTTGGTTCTGTCTATACGACTCCTGAGGCTTGGCACCTTTCTACCACCTGGCAGGCTATGATGTAGGATTGGAGATGTTTATGGTCACGCAAGACCTCTGTCGGAACCCTTCTCTAAACGACTCGAATGTGCACCTTGTCGTCAGTTAGAATGACTAAATAAGTCATGCCGCCAGTGCTGGTACCATTACTTTGTGCTCGTAAAAAGCAGGAGCTTGGTTACTGATTTAGGAACTATGCTAGGTCTCAGTGCACCTTCGTCAGTCACTGGCTACCGAATCACTTTCCAACTGTGAGGCAAATTCCTCTTGAGGTCAGACGAGTTCGAACCCACATCGTGTTCTTGTTATAGCAGAGAAAGAACACTTCACTCCTGCCACTTAGGCTAAGCAGATGCAGCCGTCTCTGCTTGGCATTAGTCTTCATCAGACCTCTTCTCTCTCTCTCTCTCTCTCTCTCTCTCTCTCTCTCTCTCTCTCTCTCTCTCTCACTCTCTCCCTTACTACCTCTCTCTCTCTCTCTCTCTCTCTCCCTCCCCAATCTCTCTCTCTCTCTCTCTCAAACAGGCATACTCTCCTAAATTGGCTCAATACAGTCATTACCTGACCATGTGTAAACGGTCAACGAATACACTACCTCAACATAAATTAAGGTCAAGGGTACTTGGACCAGTGTTGCGTACTCTGCGGAACCTCAGCAGGAATGAGTGTATCCTTGCTCATAAGCATATTTTGAAGTGCTCACAGAACTGTGGTAAGCGAGCTCCCATTAGCGAATGTCATACCTAACTTGTATAGGACTTCAGCAGTGCTGTGCCCATCTATTTGCCAAACACCATTTCCTGTAGAAGTCAACAGTTAGTGAGCAGTGGGACATTGTTAGATCGAACAGGAGGGCTACCACTTTTTGGTACGGCAATTTGAGCAGATAGGGTCATCAGATGCTTTGCATTCCTGTGTTCCTGACAGCAGTCAGATGCAGATACCACATCCTTAATGATTTTTCCATAGCTAGGCGAATAAATTGAGGCATTTTCCAGAGCCTTAAGCACTTAACGATTTCTTTGCTGCCAGAGTGAACATCCTGTAGCATGTGCCGGGGCAGGTTTTTGGGACAATGACCTAGCTACCTTAAAAAAGACCACCATAAGACCACCATAAGCTGACAAGTAAAAAACAACGGCCCAAATGTTTTCACAATCGGCGGCAGCTGATTTCATTTCGGCGGCCAACCCACAGCCAGATAATGCAGCATGACCTGCATAGTCGGATATTTAGCAGTGGCTTCTTTACACACTGCTCACTGATCTGTGATGGTGAGTGCCTGATTAATGATTGCAGTGACTTGGTCACTGTCATTTCACTCGTGGTCGCAGTAGGTTTTTTTTACTCGAAGCCCTACTCATTGTGTCGGCTACCTGCAGCTCCTTGCTTGAACTGTAAATTATAGTGAACTGGTATTTCATGTAGCGCATGCACATGTGTATGCACTGCAACCCAGGTGGCACTTCTTATATTGGCTTGCTGACAATGCCTATTAAGGACTAGTGGTCAGTCTCTACAACAACCTACTGTCCGAAGATGTAGTTTGGCTGCCCTCGAATCAACTCTGCACTTCTATTATCTCATTCTCTATCTAAGCTTACCACTTTTGCACCAGCTTCGCTGTGTGAGAAGCATAAGTAACTGGCTACCTTTCTTGCATCAGCATCAGCCCATTGCTTGCATCAGCTAGTCCATGCTGCAAGGCTTCGGCAGACACGAGCACGGTTTTTGACTCATTGACTCATTGACTCATTGACGCACTTGACTATTTGTTACTGCCACGCCCCATGCCAGAGTTCAATACTACGAACTGTTCCTATTGTTGGCAAACGACAGGGAGGAGATCCAGTGTCGACTATCTTCCTTCATTCGGTCATATGGCCCAATAGCCGAACCGTAATTTCTTACAGTGCATCTGGCTTACAGAGTGATGACCCTGGCCTACCATTATGGGTACTGGCATACAGCCTAGCTATGATCTGAGCTTCATGCGAAGCTATTCTGCAGCTCACCTCAGAGTCATAGACGGCGGATGTTATCATGAACCTTCAATTCATGCCCGAAGAGTTTCTCGTCGAGCCAGCTCAGGCATAGCCGAGTGTCGACTTCACTACCTCTGCTCAGAGGTCACGTGCCGAAGCTGCTGGTGGTTGAAGATTTGGTTATCCCGTTTAACCGTAGAGTTGTGGCTACCCCAGGACGGATATTGAGAAGTCACGATAATTTCATTATGAGAGAAATAAACCTGCTTGTTTTTATTGCCGCCCCTAGCAGGAGCTGAATGCCTTTCGGATGACTCTCCGACCCATGTTCGACTACCTATGCCGAGCCCTGATGGAACGAGCCACACTGCTTGAGCCTACCGAGATGGCAGTGAACAACCTCAACAGGAGTGGTCGCTGCCTCTCTAATTGTTCGTCCAATCTCTTACCATTGGCTTAACCGACTTTCACAGTACTAAGCATGCTAAAGTATAGTAAAAATGCTTCTATCATTCTGACCATCCAGGCCTTGCAGGATTCAAGGCTCTTCATACCGCAATATTTCTACTGTGCCTTGGCACAGTAGTTCAGGTGGTTGCTTTCCACGACTTCAGTCTCGATGTCATGGGTTCGAATCCTGCGGTTGGCGATCCTTTATCGCCACTGCGAGCGGTGGTGATAGCCGTAAAGTCTCTTCCGTCGCTATACAAAAGAGGCTGTTATATCAGCGGGTATTTTGTTCTTACGAGTCGACTGTGGTGCAACTTGCACAGGTGCTCATGCTCCTGTGACATATGAATAGAACACTCATTCTACCAGCTGTAAGCCACTGGATGGCGATGCCACGCGAACGAGCTTGGTGCACGTTTCCTGTTGCGGATCAGCGATAAGGTGCTATCCTTTAATGACTAGGGTCGTTGGCTTAATCCCTGTGGCATTGTGAAAGAACACGACTCTCGCAGCCTGCGAGCACTGGGCGGAGACCTGCGATGGCTCTCTCAGACTTCCTATGCAGCCACAAGCTCACGACCGGTGGAAGGGCAGACGAGGACTCCGTAGTCCTGCCCAAAGCCATGCATTGGCGGCATCTGTGTGGACATCAATCTACCACAAACTGCCACCAGCTGTCGGGCAGGTTCAGAACGAATAATAGCCCGACAGTAAAAAAAAACGCATGCAGGGAATATAAGGGCTGTCGAAGCAGTACAACGGGCGGGGAGGGCAAGATTCCTTGACGCCGGCAGCCATCTAGTGTGTGTAGACTGGGGTTTGGCCAGCGTAGCTTAAAATAAAGGGTTTGGTGTTGGACCCAGCAGACTTGTTGCTCGGTCGCGCTACCCAGCCCGACGACAGGTCGTGCGGAGGGTTGTCACACTCATATGTTAAGTATCTGTGATGGCACACTAGGTAAGACGGTTGCTTTCATGACCGCGGTCCCGAGGTTGTGGGTTCGATTCTTCGGTGGGCGATCCTTTATCGCCACTGCAAGCGGTGGTGAAAGCCGTAAAAGGCTCTTCTGTCGCTATGCAGAAAGAGTATGTTTAATCAGCTAGGATTTATTTATTTATTTTATCTGCACAGATATTATTTTTCTTGGGACTCTGCACAAATGAGTTATAACTATTTATGGTATTTATGTGAGCCGGTAGGTAGACGTTCGGAAATATTTAAGAAAGCATTGTTGCTGCGTCAGAACCCGTTGGCAATAAAGTACCCATCACCCAACATGGCGGTCCGAAAATGTACCCAACTTTTTCTCCAAAGTATTTACTCAGGCTGTGGCACCTATCAAGGCTGGAAGCCAGAAATGCCTGGGTCTCCTAGGGTAAAAAGGGAAGGTGTCTTGGTGCGTTCAAACCGACCACTTTTATACCCACAATCACTTCATCCGACTATTGTTCGGCAAATAGACTATCATTTGGGATAATGTGTTGAGAATTTACTGCTGCCGGGGCTGCCGTAACTAAGGAGTGCATTACCACTGCACCTACTGAATCACGGAACTGTTGATCCGGTTCACGTTGTGGCCATAATACGTGAGGCATCGGCCGCGTTGTTAGGCGGCCGGTCAGCGTGGTGACCTGGATGGAGTTTTCGCGGCGTTCACTGAGAATCAGTCTGAAAATGTTGATTCGATTCCATTTAAGGGAAATTGAGGTGATTTTGAGTTTTGATTTGTAGTCTGACATTCTCTAAGCGGCAGGTACGCGATACCATGCAGAACACTGAAGCTGGCTCAAAGACGTTTATTTACGCAGACGCTGTAGTGGGACGGTATGCGACTGCCCACCCAGCGTCCTCGAACTCACTGGACCTTTGCCGCCATTACTTATATACTACTGTCATAAATCTGTAGTGCGTTGCTGGCCTTTTCTTAATTTTAGCACGAACAAGAGCTGTTCGGCGGCGGGCAAGAACTCCTGTGTCCTGGCAATTCGGCCTTTAGAATTGGTCTGATACCCGCCGGAGCTGCTGATTGATGTAGGCTGGCCAGTCAACCTCGGCCCTAACTCTGTCCAAAAAGAATCGTCTGGAATCTGTTCGGCATTCAAACTGGAAAGGGGTGCTCTTCCATTGGCCTAGTGACGGTATTAATTCCTTACCGTAATGGGCCACGGTCTCAAGTCCAATACCTCTAAGCTCTTGCCCCATTGTCTCAGCTAGGTATTTAAGAGTCGAGCGACGTTCGCTCTTGATCTTTCGTTAGGCTCCTCTCTTCGGCTTCGCTTCGACGCCATCGGACTCGTTTCTCTGAAAGCGAGGGAGGAGGGCGGGCTGTTCGCCGGCGATTGATGGGACAGAACGAGACAGCTCTATGAGGATTCGGTGGACCCCACCGAAGACGGTCGTATCGCGCCCGAGCTTGCACTGTTTTTCTTTTGGGTTTTGCTTGTTTGCATTCGCACTTGGTCTCGGCATGAGGATTGCCGGTGCGAGCTAGACGTGTGAGATATTCCTTTGCTTCGAGCTCCTTCGTCTATTTGGGCCGCTCCTCCTAGAGATGCATGTAGCTTAAGTGTGGAGACGTGTTTCTTCCGCGAGAGTGTTTGAGGTATTCCTGCCGTTAAGGTGGAGGCGAAGCCCTAGTTTTCCAGTCAGGGTCTAGGCTCCGGTTCGGGCGCCGTCTATTTGGGTCATTCCCCACAATAGACGTAAGTAGCCTAAGTTTAGAGACGTGTTTCCTCCGCAACAGTGCTTGGTGTAGTGCGTATGATATTCCTGCCGTTAAGGTGGCAGCGGAACCCTAGTTCTTCAGTCAGGTTCTAGGCTCCGGTTCGAGCTCCTCGTCCTATTTGGGTTGTTACCCATAATCGACTTAGGTAGCCTAAGTCGGGGGACGTATTCCCTCCGCAAGAGTGCTTGTGCTGGTGAAAGCGAGCGAGGAGTGTGGAGATAAACTGATCTAGACGCGCAGCGACTTTATGCGCTTGCGAATAAAGCTCAGTAAAATCCCCAATTTGTGGTCTCGCTTTCCGATTCACGCCGCGGACTCACGACCCCTTTAGTAACGGTAAGTAGGTCAGCGCCAGAAACGCTTGTTTCGCGACCGCCTTTCTAATGGAGCGTAGGCGCGCACCGAACGGCATTAGGGGGTAGGTTACGCCGCTTGGTGAGCGGCAGGTTTAGCCTACTTCGCCGAGCCTTCGGCGTTATAAATCGTAACGGCCCGTAATCCAACGACAGTGTCATAATCTCAAAATAACCACATTCCCCCTTGATCTCAAGATCAAATGGGGCAACAACACAACATAACCTAGCATAAACAAAAATACATGCCGTATTTAACTGCCTTCTTATCTAGCACGATGCTAGGTAACGCCCTCTCGGAGGAGGCAAGTAAAAGCACGGCCTTTGCTAACTTTCCGGCTATGTTTGGCACAATTTTGGCCAGTCTTTCTGGGGCTTTAGACTTACCGATTCTGCATTTTGGTCATCACTTGCTTTCTTTCAAAAATGTGCGTACAAAAACAAGAAAATGCTTTATAGTTCAAAAAATGTTCTCTATTTTGTGAAGTAACTAAAACTTCGGAAAACCACTAGTGAGCCTCTGTGTGGAAATGTTATGTTTGAATTTTAATAATATTATTTATTTACAATGATTTTAAATTACCTAGTCGTCGGCTAGGCCAAGCCACCAGGTGCTCTACATCTGACGTCGGAGGATGGATGAACGCTGCACCCTGGCCGCTCCACATCCAACGATTGGTGACGGATGAATTCTGAGTGGTGTTGGCTTTAAGTCGTGCAAACCAATGCATGCCCTTTAGCTATTTCCCTTTTTAATCCGTATGCAAACGCAAATAGACAATTAAGGTCTCTCTCTTATCTTTCTTTCTCTCACTACAAATAAATTAATATATATATATATTTCCCTGCATCTCTATGTTTCTGTATCTCTCTCTCTTTGCCTCGTAATCACTTGGCGAAATTAATTGCGTGTCTTCTTACGCAAATTTTAAATGCACGTGATATCTCTGGAATTTATTTATCATTCCTTTACAGCGGGTTTTAAATGCTTTAAAGATTTATCCTGATTAATCACTCCCTTCACCTGCAAAGGTTCATGTCCAAAAATCTTGCTTGACAGTTGATTGCACGATGTGATTTAATGGACATCACAGCCGCTATTGAATTAAAAAAGGGTAGCTGTTCACTGTTGTAATGGCAACGACAGCTAAACCGGCCGATTTATGATGGAAAGTTAGTATTCACATTGATTCAAGTTGTTATTCGAGTCATTATTGACATTGAATCATATGACAGTGTATTGTCGAAGCCGTATAAAAGGCCGGCACACTAAGGTAGGGAGAGGAATTACGACTCGGGGCATCGGCATTGAAGATGATGTGAGCTCTAGGCCATACAGACGTCGGTGTACGTCGTGGTACCGTTGTATTCCTGTAGCAGCCCTCTGGTGTTACATATAATTGTCTGCATTATGGAGACTTGATGTCCTAAGGTGTGAGCGCTCGTCGTCGCTGCCGTGTTTCTGCTACTATCGGCGTACCTGTATGCATTGGTGCACCACTTTCAAGTAGTTAGCCGAGCTACAAGGTTCAGGCGTTACCAGTATTGGTCGGGCATCGGCTGAGAGTAGCACCGTTACGAGTGCAGTGTTTGCAGCCTAATTCTGACAGCCGTGGAAGCCGCATTCCACGTTTGTAATCTTTATTCTCGGAAGTGTGGGATAGTTGCTACAGACCCTTTGCAGTCGTCCTGAACTAGTTGGATTGCTTTCGACCGAATTGGTCGAAGCTGAACCCGAAAGATGGAGCACTTTATTGGCGAGTTAAAGTTAAGAATTAAACACGATCTTGAGTCGTTGAACGATGAAATAACTGACTGATATGCCACACTTGTGGAAGATGAAAAATCCCCTGCTGAACAACTATGAATTTCGATACTGTGCTCAGCCAATATTGGGCATTGGCGAAGACTGTAGTTCTGATCTTGCAAGACTTAAGAAAATATTCTCCTAGCTTTTAAATCACGGAGCTGTACTGGCAGGTGAGCAGCATAGAGCAGCATTTAGATGTACATGTGCAGAGATTACTGGTACTCTTAACGATGAGGTACGAAGCCAATGTATGAAGCAAACGTTAGAAATATCTCCTGTAAATGTCAAAAAAAGCAGCAGTCTGCTGAGAGTAAAGCTGATACTACTACCTGGCTGGAAATTGAGTGTGCTAATGACGGCAGCACGCTTGAACTTACTACGGTTAATGTAGATAAAGTCAAGGGCTTTACGGGTAACAATGTAATACAGGTGCACGCCATAGTTGGAGCTCCGTGTGTGGAAATTGAGAGGCCCGGTATCTGACTCGGGGCATTTTCGCCTCCTGCAATAGAGCGCTCTAACGTGCTTTCGTGTTCGGTGCCCAATTCTTCCGAAAACCGAAGTTCTTGCCAACATCGCATACGGAAACGATACAGCTAAGACTTGTTTAAAGTTATTCTGATTGTTATTCGACCGTAGCCCGTAAGAAATTACGTGCCTATGGATATCTAAACGCTTATCGCTTCGGGCTGCTCAGTCTCCCACGCCGGCGGCTGCCATAGCTATGCCGGCGGCTAGTAACTTGCTTGTTAGTTATGATCGTCAGCAGCTGTTATCGCTTCGTCATCGCAGATCAAATGCACTAAGATTCATGAATTATGCATTAACAAAAGAACAGCACCCCGTAGCCGCAGTGGCCGGAACCACCAGGTCAGACGCCGCTCGTTGGGCTGGAACTGGGAGCTGAGTACCCGATCGTGTGGTATTCTTAGCATGGTCTCGAACCGCTCAGCAAGCTCCCCTACATGCATCACTGTAAATCTCTCTAACTTAGTGGTCATCAAGCCTGTTGTAACTCCATCGGCCATACTGAACACTTGCCTTGGAATCCTAGCTCAATGTGCAATAAGCCTCTGGTAATAAGCGACCTTATTTCTGAACATGGTATCAACCTGCTCGCCCGAACTGAAACTTGGCTAAAATCGATAAACATCGCGACACTAAAAGACGCTACCCCATCTGGTTTCTCGTTCTTTCACACCCCTAGATCGATAAAAACTGGAGGTGGAGTTGCTATTATCGTTCGCTCAATATTCAACTTCAAGCCGTTTGCAGTACCCTCGAAGCAGTCTTTTGAATCAATTGTCTTGGTCTCATCAGAAAAGAAGCTACCAATAGTGGCAGTAGTCTATCGCCCACCAGGTACCAAATCCTCCTTTATCTCAGATTTCTCCGATCTCATTTCGGTTCTGTGTGCAAGAACTCGATCCTTCCTCGTTATGGGTGATTTCAACGTCCACTTGGATAACTTATCTGACGGTTTCAGCACCGAATTTCGTGCATTGACTGATTCATTGTCTCTTGCGGTTCATGTGCGTGGCCCTACTCACATCAAGGGTACTCGACCAGATCTTCTCATACAACTGCACTTTGTTATCACCAAATTCTGCTTATCTGACCACATGCAGATCTCATTCAATCTACAGTGTGCCCTCACCTCCTCCTCTAAAATAACTTGTGAATCGCAAAACCTCAGGACCCATGACATCGATGCTGTCCGTGCAAGAATATCTGCTTCACCTCTGCTGCTCAGTCCTCCCTCCGATCTGTGATCACTGATAGATAGCTACAACACGACACTAGCTGACACGCTCGACGAGTTTGCAGCTCTGACTTAGCGCACTGTGCACCCTCGCCCAGACGGCCTGTGGTTTACCTCAGACATTAAACAAGTCAGGTCTAGTAAGCTCAAGCTTGAAAAAGCATACAAAAGATTAGGGCTGACTGTCCATCGACAGGCATATGAAGACTAATGTAGGTCGTACCAATCGATCCTAGCAAAGGCCAAGTCTAGCTTCTATAGAAATATGGTTGAATCACAGATGCACTATCCAAAAATGCTGATGTCGACGATAAACAATCTCCTCAACCGCTCCCAGGTTAGCTCCTTACCTGAGGATCCTTGTGATGATCTAGCCGATCGCTTCTTTCGATTCCTTATGCAGAAGATAGACAAGATCAGAGTATCCATCTCTGTGTTGATAGCATCTCAACTAGAATGTTGTTCCCTGATTCCTGACAGCACTGACTGCACCTCAATGTCTGCATTTCAGCAGGTCACTAGTGATCTAGTCCTGGAGTTTGTATCTAGATCAAAGAAGACAACAAGTCCACACTCTCTCTCTCTCTCTCTCTCTCTCTCTCTCTCTCTCTCTCTCTCGACCTTGGGCGTAGCTGTTATTGTTTTTGTCGGACCCTAGCTCTCGGTGTCCGTCCTCGGATTAATTCTTCTTGGCTAGCCATTGGCTAGCCCCTGGCCAGCCCTTATTCATTCCTCGGCCAGTCCTTGGCTAGTCCTTGGCCAGTCCTTGGCTAGTCCTTGACCAATCCTTGACCAATCCTTGGCCAATCCTAAGCTAGTCCGCCAGCTACGGTTGCTCTAGGTGCCCTAGTCAGACCCACTAAGGCAAGGGCTAATATCGCGGCTAGCCTGAGAGCTGGTCCGTTGCAATATGTCATTAGCCTCAGGTCATGTCCCAACACCTTTAAAAAACGCTTTAGTCAGGCCAATTCTCAAGAAATCGACACTAGACCAAGAGAACTTAAGCAGCTAACGCCCAGTCTCCCTTCTACCATTTCTATCAAAGACACTGGAACGGGTCGTGACGGACCAGCTGAACTCGTATGTTGAAACTTCTAACCTTACTAGTAAGTTCCAGTCTGGCTTTAGGGCTAATCACTCCACAGAGTCAGCATTGCTTAGGGTATACAACGACTTAATTAGGAATGCAGACATGGTTAGAGTGCCCCTGCTTGTTTTTCTCGATCTTTCGGCAGCTTTTAATACCGTCAATCACAAAGCTCTTCTCGAGCGCCTCTCATCTCGCCTGGGCATCACCGGCACTGCTCTGCAGTGGTTCGGGTCGTATCTCAGTGGGAGACTCCAGAGTATTGACGTGAATGGACAAAGATCGTCTGAGGTACCTCTGAAATATGGGGTACCTCAGTGCTCCGTGCTAGGTCCGGTTCTTTTCACGGTTTATACTCTCCCTCTTGCTGATGTGATTGCCAAGCACAATCTAGGCTTTCACTTCTATGCGGATGACACTCAGTTGTACCTTTGCTTTGATCCCTCCCAGCCTTCAAGCACCTCAAATTCTCTCACCTCACTTGCTGCATGTGTTGATGATATCCGAACTTGGATGGCAGCAAATTTTCTAAAACTAAATGACGATAAAACTAACTTACTAGTTATGGGCAATCCCTGCGTGATTCAGAGATTAGAAACGCTGACTCTTAAATTTGGCTCTGCCAGCGAATCTCCAGTTGAATTAGCTCGAAATCTAGGTGTCATGTTCCAAAGTGACCTCTCGTTAGACGACCATATCAGCTCCACAGTCAAATCCTAATATTTCCAGCTTCACAACATTGCTAGAATTCGGGCTTGTTTAGATAAGGTTACCACATCCAAGTTTGTTCATGCATGCGGGACATCCCGTCTCGACTTCTGCAACTCACTGCTCACTGGCCTACCAGCATGTGCGATCAGGCGATTGCAGCTGGTGCAAAACTCGGCAGCTAGGCTTGTCTGTCGTGAGCTTCGCAGTTGCCAAGTTACTCCACTTCTCGCCGACCTGCACTGGCTACCAGTCAAGCAACGGATTGACTTCAAGGTTTTGTTGCTCACTTTTAGGTCACTTCATTCTTTGGCTCCAGCCTAGCTCTCAGATATACTCCCCCACCAGGCCAAGCATCTTACCACCTGCTTTTCGGAATCCAACAGTCTACAAATACCCCCCCCCCCTACAAACCTCAAATTCTTTGGAGACCGTGCATTTACTTCGTATGCTCCCAGAGCCTGGAACTCCCTCCAGACCTGCGTCAGAACATCGCCTGACCTGACCACATTGAAAAAGAATTTAAAAACACCTACTAAGGACAGCATTTAGTGGGTCCATGTGATTCGCCCTTGACGTGCTTATGTGTGCTGACACTGTGCATGCTGCCACTAACCACATTTGCATGCTGACCCTGTGCAAGTCACTCCCAACCATGTTATTCCTTTTGTTTTGTATCAAATACGATTTTACTCTCCATTTAATTGCCTTTCCTTTTACAGCAAATGTAAAGCGCCTAGAGAGAGAGATTAAGCTCTCTGAGGGCGCTTTATCAAGTGCATAATTTTTAATTTTACTCGAGAAACCACAGGGTGTGGTTTCATATGACAGCATATAAATGGTTGCCTATAACGAGTAAATGTCTTACACCTCAGCCTTGACAGATGATTTGAGGTGCGAAGTTGTCGTTCTTCCTGAGCTGTTATAGCCGCCGCTGTGGAGCCTCTGACAGTTGTAATTTGCTTAGAGGTGGCCATAGTTCGAGGTTATGGACCGCTGCTATAACGCTGAACGAGCTGTTTTATTTGACTGCGAGCCTACCATGGAGGATGTCTGGACTACGAGTAATGTGACTTGGTACATGCCTTGCCAAGCCCTGCTACATGCCAGACGAGGAGGTGCGTTTAGCGATGTTCAGTGTAGTTACAGTGCTTTGTGTTGCATGCCGGTATTATACAATGATGGAGAGCCTTTAACAGCCCGCTGGTGTTATATAGATTTTTCTGCATCATGGATAAGGACTTGACGTGGTAAGGTATGAGCAGTCGTCGCCATTGCCAAGTTTCTGCTACTGTCGGCGTACGTGCGTGAACTTTTGCAGCACCTACAAATAGCTAGTGGTGTTACAAGGTTCAAGCGTCTCTGTTATTCGTCGTGCGCCGGCTGAGCCTAGCACCATCCAAGCGCCATGTTTGCGGCCTAGTTCTAACGGACGTGGAAGCCGCACGCCACGTATGTAATGCTTTGGATGTGGAATCTAAAAGGAAAACAGCATATCACGGAAGCTTAGTAAGAAACGTAACTTCCTCAAATGAATAGTTGTATATTAATATTCGCAGGGCGCTATCCGGGTGGGCGTTGCCTTCACCAGCCACATTTGGAGATCAGGCTCTAGTCGCCAAACGAATGTTGTCTTTGTGCTGGGAGGTGTGAATAGATTTTGCAGAGAGTTCTTGGACTTTGGAGGCGCTATGCAGGGAAAATGCTGTTGCGGTTAAAGACGGTGAACCATTCGCTTAGCTGTCAGGGCTACGCTCGAGCAGTCAAATATACCAAGATTTCTTTCGCTAATAAATTCTAAATATTTAACATTTAAGAGTATACTGTTATTTGCTACAATAAGACGTTAATGTATCAACCTAAGAGAACTAAACATCTTGCTGGCAACTTTATATATGTTAGAAAGGAAGCGTATCAATTAGCTATGGACAGAAAATATTGCTTCGGCACATACGCGCAAACACACACTAATTCGTGAACTCTAAGCGAATACTGCGAGACAAATTGGGCTCTTAACTTTTTTTTAGAATACGGCTAATTTACGAAACGTCGTGCCGTCATTCCGAAGCGGATAACAAGATTTTTAAGTGTAAGAAACAAAGTCAGTTACCAAAGAATTTAAGGCTAGTACAGCTACACAACTTTAGTTAGAAGACTTTTTGGTACGATGAAAAGCATGATTTGCAAGTACTTTAGTTCAATGGGCGAGCTCAAGAGACTGGAGAGACCTAACATTGAGTGACTGCACTCGTGTAGCAGAAATCCAGGGGTCAGAGGCTATTTCCCGCCAAGCCCAGCCATACTCAGGTTTTGCCGCCTCTAGCCATGCCGGCGAGCTAGGGTAATACGAGCGTCGTCGGATTAAACCTCCTCATAATACCGCATGCGCCAACAACAGGGGAACTAAGCAAGTCTTCGGGGGGATACTATATAAAGAAAACGGTAGGGGCGCGATATGACGCCGTAAGCGCCAACAAAGGTGTCAGTTGCTCAGTCGGCTTCCGCAGTCCCGCCGTTACACCGACGCCGCTCCAACAGTACGAGCGTACGCCGTCAAAGATCCGGCCGAGGAACTGCTTGGATAGTCGGAGTCGACTTCCACCACAACCGAGAGCTCCCGCCGAAAGATGCCAGCTCGCGGGGGTTGGCCATGAACGCGCTACAAGGGAAACCCGGAGTACACAAGCCGCAACAACGCGCGTGCTATCTGGCTCCGCTCGGGCCTTGGGTACTCGTCACTTTGCATGCGTGGCCGCATAGCCGAAGCACGCCTGCACCCATCCAGCTGCATAACTCCGCGAGACCGGGAGCCTCCAACACCACGACTTACTCGGCCAACTTTCGTTCCCTACGAACCCCGGTGACCTCTCTTCACCGCACATCCGGCCATGACCACAGGTCAGACCCCAACCCAACCGGTGACCTCCATCACACCAAAGCCATTCCGTCCAGTCAACCAAATCCAGCCCGGGTACGCACGTATTTACTTACGCATCTTGACGGCCAGCGGTTGCAGGTCTGAGCGAAGTGATGTAATGTAATATATTACCAAATCAAGTGCACGGCAGAGAAGCCTAGCTGCTGAGTTTTTGTGACGAATGTAGCCCAGTATAGCCCAGTTAAAAGGAAATCAGACAAGTGAGTTTAAGAAGTCCAAATAAGATGTGGCGACTGCGTGGAACAATTTGGCCGTGGTATCCTTCTTTAATCAGGCCCCTATTGTAGCAATCTTACTTGCTGAAAGTAGGCAGATGACTGTGAAACTGGTTGGTCATCTAGTAGACGCTCTGTTTGAAATAGTACTTCATTTTGTGCAGCCTCTACAGGAGATATGCTGGCCTTGGACATTATGAGAGCCGCACTTTAACCTGTCTTCTTTACATTAAATTAGATTATGACTGTTAAAAAGCACTGGTGCATTGACGAATTATCTGAATGTAAATTGAGATTAAGAAACCGTGAATAATACAATTCAAAAAGAATCTAATCGATGTATCACTCTTTTGATTTACTTTGCTTGGAAAAATAGAAAGACTGTGTGAAAGTAGCAGGAACTCCGGTCTAGCGATAGATTCTATACCAGTGGCCCGAGAAAGCTCAGCCATTTTGAAAGAGTCGCCGACAAGACCTGAGGCTATGGACATATTTCTAATGCTATTTATGTGAGGCCCAGTTAGCTTATGTGTCTCTGAAAAAGAACCGTAGCTATGCTGCCTAAGTGGTAAGTAGCCCTCATTGACTTGTAAATGGACTTCAAATTGAGGTCACCAACGGTAGGCTTCAGTGTTGAAATTTAGGTCAAGCAAACAACTGAGGGTAATTATACTAGTGTGAATGTGACCTCAGAGCTAAAGTATCTCGAAGTATGTATCTCGCTGAAAACAAAGCTATAGAAGCGATCTTCGAGACAGCCACAGGCATCACCAGGTAATGTGCTGACTTGGGAGATGTCAATGAGATCGTTGGCGGCCGACGTAATCATTTTTGTACTTGACATCTTCCATTCCACTGCTTGAGTTAGCCCAAGGTAAAAGAAACTCGTACGACTTATAATAGTTCTCACACGCAAGCCAACGAACAGTCAGACACGATCAAATATCTGCTCTCTAAGGCTTGTGCTATGTAGTTATGGCTACGTTAACGTCCACTGTAAATCACGGACCAACTGGCAACGGATTTGTTGTATGCCTATTCGTAAGTAAAAATTTCCCAGGACGTCTGCTGCAAACGTCAAATTGTAGCATTCTACCATTGTGACTTAAGCTGCAGGGGTGAGTAAAATGTTATCGCGTTGACACCGTCACTTAAAAGGGTTTGAGGTTTCATGATTCCTATAGTATTCGGGATGCCGACGAAGAAACAAACTGCTGATTGAATACGATCTATCTGCATGTGGTCAGATGTGCATGCGTTGATAAAGGTAGTTACTCACAGTGAATAGTTTTGGGATGACATTTGATCTAGAGCCCGTCCTTTTTTCAAAATGGGTGACGTGAATGGGCCTCGATAGAAAATCAAACAATCAATATACGAACTTTGCTATTTGAGCGGTATCCTGTGCCATCGAAATTAGTGCTAGAGGTAATATAAACGAGGACGAGACAATGTCTGGAACAATAAATTTAAATTAAATCATCATAGTCATCTAGCTAGGGTAAGTAGGGGGACTATAAATTACTGCCAGCTTGTATAGCTTGCTGTTGGTTGAGATAAGACTACAGAATCAAAGTACTACATTAAGGAACTATAAATGGCTTTTAATTAGGCGAGACTGGAGTGATAATGGCTATTCCGCCGCGAGTTATTTGACCTCATGGAAGAAGATTCAGGAAAGGCTGAGGGGTTTCTAGCAGTGTTCAGGCATTGAGTCGATATTGGGCAATCCTCAGTAACAGCAAATAGTCGACGGCTTCCACAACAATGGTGCCGCATAGTATTGGGCAGTATTCAAACATGCATTCCATGAGTATAATTTGTGAGTGGCCACTAATGTTACGTTTAGCTCTTTGACCAGCGTTGACTCACTCAAGAACTGAAGTGAGTGTAGTCTTCGTGACTTCAAGCGTTGCAAGTAAATACCTGAAATAACTCCTTAGTCCGTATTTTTCTTTGTCTAGACTTCCTACTAGAGAGACCAAGTTTGCGAAGATTAGCAAAATCAGCAGCTTTCAGGAATGCATTCGAAAGAAAATAGCGATACAAAATGTAGGCACGGGTGATCGCACCTAATGGTACGGTAACAGCCTTGATTCATTAGAAGAAGTCTGAAGGACCGTGACCCTCCAACCCCACCCCACTCCGTAAGGGAGCCAACTAACATATGCTGACTGGATGGCATACTTAAGCAGCAAATTCTTATATATCCGTAATCATTTTAATATTTGAGAAATATGGTCAGAATAATGCAATTCACTTTACAAAATCCTTTTCGTAACAGCTTTGGTATTCAATGCAAGCAAAACCTCGATGCTTAGCAAACCATGCAATAGTCAGAATTTTTTGTGAAGAAGGCTACTTGACCTGAACTAAAAATACGTAGTTTCCGGCTAGTTATTTGTCCTCAAATTACATCCAGCTAAATGTTAGTTTACCTATAAAAACCATTTAAGTCTTTAGCCGATACTAAGGATCGTGATATTGTTAAATTACTTTCTATTAAGAAGGCAGCAGTCGACACACGATTTGCAGTAGTGACGTAAATAGGTTGGTTGATTGGTGCACCTTCATCATGAGCCCAAAATAGTGACATAACACTGAATCGAAACTGTATATAGTGAAAAACTAGACAAGTATGCGCATTGTAGTCGTCTTTAGGGCATAGTAAAATCCTTTGAAAGTGACCCAGCAGGCAGCAGTAGCAAACTGGCTGGTGTTTCCCTTAAGGTAGAGGCCATTTAAATTACTTTGATGGCATGTTCGGTACCACCAAGCACCCTGGAAGCGGGTCGCACAATGAGACGCGGTAGAATCGTTGTCCATTGTAGAGAAGGGAAAGCCGTCATGGTACGTCAGGCTGTCGCCAGCTGTGCCACTGTACCCACTGACATTTAGCATGTACCGCGTGCTCTCAAGACCAATACTGAATGTCGAGTAGTTGGCGTATGCCGACGAGCCGTCAAACGCTTCCATGTATATGCTCAACTTCACGCCACCGGCTACAAGGCGACGAATGTTTTCGAGCCCTGTAATTATAAATTTGAGAGAAACGTTCATGCGGTGTGGTTTTCATTAAGTAATTATTAAATTTAATAAGTAATTAGTTCATTAAATCTACTAAATCATGGCGACCGCACTTGTTCCTTAACCTTATAAAATCAAATAGGAACCAGTGCTACCTAAACAGTATTGCAATAGTCACGGGTTGAGACAAGACCTACATTTAACCCGATTGATACAATAGTGTCTGGCCGTCTTATCCGAATTTGCCTGACAACACAGGTTTGACTTTATCAAGAAATGAAAGATTTATTAGATGGCTGGTCGTAATGAATGAGATGATTGTGGGACTTGAGATTTTCCCAAAGCCCTCTTACCAAGCCAAAATTCTCCTGCCAAGCCACCAAATCCGTTTCGATAGGACTGCCAATCCAAGTAGAAGTTCTGGCTGCCATCTTGTCGCCGCTGTATAGTAATCCAGCTGTCACTGCCACTGAATTCACATAACACCGGAATCGCACCGTTGCCGTCAGGGTCCACAAAAAGTACTCCAGATTCTCGGATTCCTAATACATTAGCTGCCCGACATCCTGATAACGAACAATATTGCAAACCAGGTATTCGACAGGCTGATGAAGGGCAATGGCAGATAATTCGCAACCGATTGACTTTAACCTGTGTAAAAACTACAGCTCAAATATTTGTCAAGTAAACTTTTATTTCATGTGAACTAGCATTAAATGTGTGACGTGTTTTGTTTTCAAGTTCAACATTGGTTTTGTCATTTGCAAATGCAGTCATGGCTTGCCTTTAAAAATGGTGGCTATTTTGAGGTATGTTTTTAAAGTCTTCCTTCTAACAATTTGTAATTGATGCATCTGACTTCTAAGCCGATGTGGATCATCTAGTAAAAGGTCGCTTATGGATTTGAAGTCCAGATTCAGTTCAGGCGCTACAGGAGGGTTAAGGTTTGCAATTTCTGATTAATAATAGGTTTGCCCTTAACGACAAAATGTGGATTTACTACAATTATTTCTGAGAAAGTCGACTGTGAATTTCAAGTGCAATTGCGATCAGTGCACGTTGCACGAAGTTGAGAGAGCTTGATGCGCTCTGAGGCAGCAAGGGCTACAAGCGCCGATGTGACATCTGTGTGCCACCTGCGTGAAAATGAGAGGCATACAATTATTGGGCCCTTACATTAGCAAGATGGGAAGTATAGGTTGTGGAAAGAATTGGAGCAAGCCCAGATCCCTGAGGTACCACCTATGCTTTAAAGGCTCTCTGGATGACCACTGCAAGTTGATGTCAAGGCTCTGAGATCTACTATCAAGACGCGACATTGCAAAGTATTACAAGTCAGCACTCGGGATGCTTAGACGAGATGAACGGGTTCCTTGAGAGGACTGACTTATTGATCGATTGTTGAAATCACTGACCGGGATTCAGCAGAACTAACAGGGGGACTCTTATGCAAGCACTAACTGGTCGATCTTAAAATATGTACTTATAATATCAGTGTCAGCTTTTGAATACACGCACGCGTAATTGGCATTATTTTTACCAGGAGATCATTGGCTTCTGTAGGATAGGACTTGCAGTAGCACCTCCCCCAGTCTCCTCACTGAGGGTCCTCACACAGTCGCTGTCTCCCTGTTGCAGCTTTCACGAGCTTAGTGCTTACCACAAAGCCTGGGCCTTTTGGTAAAAGTCACTAAACACGCTTCATTTTAGCAAGCAGTGAGGCATTCATTGAAGACTTCTAGCTAGCTTTGACCTTCAAACGTAAAGATCGGTCAAATGAGCTTGGCCTTGAGCTTTTATTTCCTCGGTCGGACATCTTCTTTCATTTCCTTAGCCTGCCAGCAGATGCTGCTGTTAACCTAATTGCTGTAGAAACAAAATATTCGTTAAAGATTCCCTTTTTCGAGAAAATTAGGCCACAAGGTTATCCCGAATCTTGACTAATTTAAGAGGATTCTCAAGGATGGCTGTGTCTGGCTATTATAAAGTCGACGTGATTGACGAAGGCCTAGCCAAGGTACTAACCACAGAGAACTCGTCGACTATTCAGCTTACATAAATGTCAGACACTACTTGATGACATTTAGACCGATGTTATAAACGCACCTGTTCCTTATATTGTTTGCTGGGTCAGTGCGAATGGTCATTGAGTGCTTATATCTGCTGATTCTTTGCATTTTATTACTAACTATATTGACATGCTTCCCTTAGTTCCTAAGCAAATTGCCTATACATACATTTAGTTATCTTAGAGTGCCACAAAATAACTTGTAATTTTTATTTTAATATTACAATTATTCGTATTATTATCTCTCGTAGATAGAGATCATCTTTTTGATGATTTTTGAGATATGGGTCTCATTTAGTTCAAGTGCACGCTAGCCGAGGGTGCAGCAAAGCTGAAAATGCAAAGATATAACTATGCATTCGTGACGTCTCATCAAGCCTGCAGTAATTAAAAAAGCTTTGGTCTTCACCAATTACAGTCAAGCTTACGATTAGTGCTAACATCTGCAGGCAGGCTTACCTGTTGTAAAAGTGGCAGCAGCCGCATTACAACGATTTGCACCTATCTGCATTGGCTCACTATCAAGCAGCTTATGGATTTCAAGCTACCGTGAATCCCTTTAGGAGGCTTCATTCTCTTGCTTCAGCCTAGTCATCTGAGTTACATATCAATCAGGGTAGGCTTTGACGTAACCTCTATTCTGACTCAGATAGTTTAGCTGTGCCTCAAACAAAACCCAAGCTTTCTGGAGACGACGCATTTAGCTCGTACGCACCTAAATCCAGGAACAGCCATTCGTCTAACTTGAAAACATTGCCTGACTACTTGACTTTATTTAAAGCGAGGTTAAATACCCCCCTGCTCATTGTGGCATTTGCGTAGCCTATTTGAGTTGTAACCTTTAAGTTTACTTTAGCCGAGACTGTGTGTTTTATGACTACCATTGTAAAATCAGCTAAGCTGAGTGTGTGATGAAAAGGTAAATCTATTGATTTATATGACAGCATGCACAGTCTTGGCTAATGTTCCATATAAGATTTGTTCCCTTAGGGTCGTATGATACTCGCTGCTTCCTGGTCTACCTGTCTGTGGACTAAGCTGCTTACAGCTGGTGCAAAGCTCTGCAGCTAAACTTGTCTCACGTGAGCTTTGCATTTTCCAAATCACACCACTTCTCACCGACCTGCCATTTCTCCAAGTCAAGCATTGCATTGACTTCTAGGTTTTGTCACTCACTTTTTGGTCATTTAATTCTTTTGCTCCATCCTACCTATGAGATCTACTCCCCCAATAGGTTAAGTATCGTACTACCCATTTTTTGAAATCTAACTGTTAATCTATACTTCGTACAACCCTCACATCCTTTGGAGACCATGCCTTTAGTTCGTATGCTCCAAAAGCCTGGAACTCCCTCCCGACTTGTGTCACGACATCTCCTTACTTGACCATATTTAAAAAGAAACTAAAACCGCATTTATTTATCAGTGGGACCCATGATTCGTCCATTATGAGCTCATGCGTTCTGACACTATGCAGGCTTCCATTAACCAGACTTGCATGCTGACCTTGAGCATGTTACCCTAACCATTTTATACTTCCTACCAATTGAGCACGCTACCACTAACCGTTAGATCGTGCTTTCTTTGCAGAAAATGTAAAGCGTCTATAGAGATTGACTTCTCTGAGGGTGCTATATCTAATATATTACTAATATTACACTTATCTATTATCCTTAATGATAAGGATAATATCATCCAGCCCTAGACCCTAAAACCTAAACCCTGAACCCAATCCTATACATAAACCCTAAGTCCAACCCGTGATGGCACACTAGGTAAGGTGCCTGCTGTACACGACCTCGGTATCGAGGTCATTGGTTTGAATCCGGTGCACGGGTGATTCTTTATCGCAGCTACAAGCTATGGTGATAGCCGTAAGGGCTCTTCGGTCGCTATATACAAGAGGCCGTTAACTCAGCTGGTATTCAATACGTGTGGGCCTTTGTAGGAGCATTTAACCGCCAGTATTCGCACCAATTAAAAACCAAGCATTTAATATATGCCCTAAGCGTTGGCTATCGTATCAATGCTATTGTCACATTGCTTTGTACATATTTGAAGCCGTCAGAATCGGCTGTGGTGATTGATAAAGTCAGCATCTGCCTCTGAGACATTCATCGTTGATTGAGGCGAATACTCTAATCTAAAAGCTGGTGCTGCATGGAATAGTCTACCACTCAGCAACAAACTTCGCAGGCATTTGCGTGTAATTAGGTTCTTTCACGTATGGCTTTGTTCTCCTTCTTCGTCATACGCGATGTAATGAGGCCTATCACTCGGGTCGTGATACCGCTAAAATATATGCTGCACCTGTTATCAGTTAACATTTGGTTTTAAAATAGATGCTAACCTACTTACATTTGCTCAATCACTGGTGGCTGTTATCTCTAATGCACTTGTTATCATAGTCGTTCCAAAGAATAATTTGTTTTTCGAAGGTAGAACTTCATCGCCTGCCATGCTATATATGCAATTCGTTCTCTTCTTTTCAGCTCATCAGTGAGAATCAGGGCCGTTTCTTGGACATGCTTAATGAAGGCCTGGAGCCAGGTAGACAGGCTCAGCCGGTACCGTCAGCAGCTGCAGTCCCACCGGGTCCTGCTGCTGCTGCTGCTGCTGCTGCCGCAGTTGAACCTGGCACGTCGGGCGTCACACCCTTTGGTAGCAGCTCCGCCTACTGCAGTACTGGTGCAACTGCTGGTAGTGGACCGGCCTACTTACATGTGACTAGGCAAGAGCGAGAAGCCATCGAGGGAGTAAGGCGAGGCATTGCCCAATCTTTTCTGCCTGCCCATGCTCATATTATACTGCTGCTTTAACTGGTGCTTAACGAGCAGATCGGATGGCACCTTCCTCCCATGGCAACCATTCCTAGGCACATTTTTTTGTCTGTTTACAGCTCATGGCTCTGGGATTTGAAGAGAACTTTGCTTTGCAGGCATATTTTGCCTGTGACGAAAATTTCCACGGGTGGCGTTATTTGACTTTGTTTATTGAAGGCACCTGTAGACGGAAGTAGTTTGTTGTTACTCCATCTCATTTGAAAAGATTTGTTCGTAAAACAGTCTCAGCCTCTAATCTTATTTGATCCCTGTAAATGATAACTCAGTGCGAATATGACTAAAAAACAAAGGTCGGCTGTATGAAAAACTTTATTTATAAGGCGATCCCAGAGTGTTATTGGCGATCATCTGACCTGAAATAAGAGAGTTAGTTGCTGCTGGAATCGTTCCCTCGACCTACGTCTCAAAGTGTGAGTAGCTTACCCGTGAGCTGCCACCTAGGTAATACATACCACAATGACTGGCTAAATACCTCATAAGCCTCCCAGTACATACCGTAAATATATGTGTGGATCTAAATGCACCTCATATGTCCATATGTGTCTAAGATATATCTAAACACACATGGGTGTGCACACGTGTGTAAGCACGCGTCTGGGTGAGAGGTATCCGAGTGTCGAGATTTATCTAGCTTTCATTAAACTGTGGAGCACTAAAAGTATGGGCTACATCGGGATTTCAAAATTATGCACGTTCTTTGCTAATGAATAATCTTCCTTTGGAAATTTTCATTTCTAAACACCAGCTTGACTCTCTCTAAGCCGATGACCGCCAGTTCTTCACACCATTCGACCTTCTAAGCGTTGCTCACCACCCGTTCACACGATTTCTTTGCAGCCTTCATCGACGGCATTCTAGCTAAAATGATCACTAACTGACTGAATCTTAATTACTATCAAACCAAATTTATTCGGAAATTCCTAATAGCACTCAAAATTTTAAATTCCCCATCCTTAGAATTGGTTCATCTAGCATCAGCCCCTTGACTTCATCTACTGTCAGAGCCTGTAATGCAACAACGACCTACCATTAAATGAGCATATTTCATCCGCTGTCAAGTCGGCTTCTGTTTAGTGAAAGAGATTCGCCAAAATAATTGCCTGCTTAGGCAAGAGGAAGGCTGCTAATATATCTCGACCATTTGCGACTTTACTTCTAGATTACTGCAGATAGCAATATTTACGACTCATGGCCTGCAGTCAGCTGCAGCACCCGCACAACTTAGAGGTTTCTCTGGTTCGTGAAAAATTTCATAGCAGCCACATCAAATCGTCTCTCGCTGAACTTCACGGCCTCCATATCAAGCATCTAGTCAATTTCAAGATCCTCTGTCTGGCTTACGGGAGGCTCAGCTTACTATCACAGGCCTATTGTTTGGATCGTGTTGCATTTCCTGTGTTTGGATGCACCATCGGCTACTCACCATCGAGTCATCTAGCCGTCCCTCCCATTAAATCAAAATTTGACGGTGATCGAACCTCCAGATCGTATGCATGAAAGTCTGAAGCTGGCTTCGGGCTAGGATGGCTACCTGCGAGGACCTTGCACGTTCTTTGAGTCTTTGACGCATCTGTTCAAGTGAGCTTTCCCTTCGTACCGGTGAACTTACTTTTTGTTCGTGCCTTCTCTGGGTTCTTACCAGTGCTTAATTCAGTACAATTTTTTTCTGACAATCAAGCTCTCTATTCACATGACGTCTAGGGTGTGAAATCTGTCAGTAGGTAAAAGGCATGTGCTAAATTAGACTAAAATCTCTTTTTCTCAAGGCAAAGTTTTTAATACATTCAGCTCTATATGTTTTTTTTGTATCAAATCTTTGCCATGACTTGCTTAGCAGTTGTATACGGTGAGCCAGAGGTCCTATCGAAAGGCTCCCCAGAATGTTGTCGTGTTAGCTTCAGCATGCTAACCATGCATGCTGACTGTACACGATTATTTTTGGCTTTCGCGCTTTTCTTCAAGCCTGATACCCTGCATATATATATAGCCCTTAGTTATTAAATATTGGGCGGTGATATTTAAAGCCTCTGAAATTTTATTTTGAAAAGATTTTATTCTGCAAATCAAGGCCATCAATTATTTCCTCACGTTACATTTAATATGCGGAGAAGCTTTAGATTTTCCAAATTGTGCATGAAGCCAAATTGATTACCCAACTAAATGTGAAGAAAATCAAAGCAGCTAATTTCGCGGTTTCTAATAGATTCAAAATTAGTTTTGGTTTTAAAGAATAGATCTTCCTATATCCATCAGAAAAAAATGAGAATTATCAGACGTTTCACGTACCATATCTTGAAAATTTCATTTAATGGCTGCAGCGGGCACTTCTTCAGAAATGCTCATTGGTAGACACGCGGTTTTTGAGCATGAGCAGAAGCATTCAAGCCTGTTTCCAGACCATACGAGTAATTGGCAGGACAGATATACTAAAAAACCAACCGATTAATATTTCTCCTCAGAAAATCCGTGGAACCATATAGAACTGCTTTGCATGTCTGGGAAAACATCAGATTCACCAAAACCATGAAGAAATGAATGCATTAAGAAATTTTCCTTGACATAGAGAGATTTTAGTTCAAATTAGTACATGCCTGTAAGCAACTGGCCGGTTCCGTAGCATAAATGTCATTTAAAAACCACATATAATTTCTTATTAATTAGAAAAAGTTGTTTAGTTGCATTTTTTACATCCTGCCTAATCTTTGATATCTTGAAATTATATGGCTAAAATAATCTCTTAAGCTCCTTAAAAAATGTATTTCCTTTAAGGCACCATGTAATGTCTTTGTATCAATTTTGTCATTTTTATTAAGTCCTTTACGGCCGCTGTTACAACATTTCCGACGTGGTTGTTGAAATAAATGTTTCGCGAGAGTCATACTTCATTCATTCCGCAATGATTATTCTTCAAATCCAGTCTGCTAAACATCATATGCTTAAGCAGTTGCGACTGTTTTTATTATCCTTAAATTTCCCAGAGACTGAAAACAGCGTCATTTAGAAAGTTTCACGACATGAGAAAATCGATTTTGGATCAGGCACGATTTGGCAGAAATATTGCTATTCCTCGCAAATTTTTTTATTCTTCTAATTTCGCTCTGACTCAGTAAATCGTTTGATTTTCGCCAGCAGTACTATGGTCACCTATCTAATCCATATAAAGCTAAATTTACTTCAAATAGATCTTTTTGAGCATGGCCTAATAGTTTGGTAATGTCCCGCAGGGATGTCTCACATCTGCTTGCCCTGCAAGACGTGACAATAATACTCTAGCATTATTATTAGGTATGGTGGTTCTGATGATGGAATTAGTGCAATTTGGGAACAAGCTTCAGCTACGCTATTGAATAAAGCACAAAAGTGGTTGGCCAACGCGTTTAGAAATATTCAGACCTGCTAGCCCGACTTAAAAAACTCGTAACCTGTTTCTCGCAATGCCGGTGCTCGAATGACCGGTAAACTGCAAAATTATTTCTAGCAACAGGCCTTGAAGCCATTGTGACCTTGCAGGAGCGATCGTATAATCTACACAGAGCTCTTGGTGCACAAGGGCGTTAATGCGAACCGATTATCCACTTGAGTACCAGTGGTTCTATTTACTGGTCCGGATTAATCTTATGACAAGACTATACGTTGATTTTGGCTCCCGGTCCTCATTCTCTGCCTTCATCTCTGAAACCCAGAGAATATCCAAAGCAACAGCTTGGCCTAATTCATCAAGGGAACCTTGAAGAATATGGAAACTCCACGAAGATCTGGTTTTAAGGGATTCGGCACAATCTACTCCGAGCGCCAGGCGCTCCCAGAAGTTATAGGTATCCGATTATCTGCTAGAGTCCCGGTGGTTATAATAATAATAATAATAATGCATTTGCAAAGCACCCTCCGAGAACTTAATCTCTTTCTAGAGCCTTTACATGTGCTTTGGAGAAAGCAAAATCGAATGATTGATGGTAACATCCGAAAGCAGCAGGCATATTGTAGACAGGTACATGCACACGAGAATGAATTGGCAATACCCATCAAATGTTGTAATAAACAGGTGCGTTTTAAGCTTCTTTTTAAATGTCGCCATGCCAAGGGTAGTTGTGACATTCGTTAGTAATGAGTTCCAGGCGTTTAGGGCCTACGAACTAAAGGCACGGTCTCCAAAAGTTTGGAGGTATCTGCCTTGATGCCTGGCTCCTATTCAATATCTTCGGCAAGAGCTCAGGCTGAGTAAGCAACTTAAACACAAAGATTACCAAGATTCCACGAAGGTGCCGTTTCAAAGCATTCGTTCTGGAATTTTGGATCAAGATGCTTAATAATTTTTCCTTGAACTTTTTTAAACAATTTAATTTGTGTGCCTATTTGCTATTCGTTTTAAAGGGTCCGTAGAGCTTAGCACAGGGGAAACTTCAGGTCATGTGATTGAGTCCTGCATCAGCAATCCTTTGTTACCCACTGCAAGGGGTGATGATAGATTTTTGATTTGCATCATCTGATCTTTACTTGTTTCATTTTATGAATACATCTTCATATTTAAATTTATCTAGAAATGACTAGCAGTTTTCTTTCTTATAATGTGAGTATCAGCTTCTGCTGTTAACCGCTGAGCACATCCAGCTTACAGTCCTGCTAATGGAGCCATTTCAACTTTTGATGCAAAGTAGAGTAAACTACAAACTCTGATCAATCCGGTAACCTCTACCGTCTGTCATGCGATACGCAGTGTGTGTCGAATTACTGCAACTGCACGGAGTGAAAAATTCCAAAACGCTCCTGTTGAGATGGCAGTGGTATAGGTAGTGGAGGTGCTCAGGGCGTGCAAAAAAGAACAAGAAAGGGCACAGTAGAGGTACGCTAAGACCGATTGAGTTGCTTTGTTCTTGAATTAATTATTAAAACTTCTCGGAATTCACAGACCTCTTGTTATGTAGTGCAATTTGTTTCCTGTTCTGCATGAATGGCACACTAGGTAAGGTGGTTGCTTTTCACGACCTCGGGACCGAGGCCGTGAGTTTGAATGCTGCGATGGGCAATCCTTTATCTCTGCTGCAAGCGGTGGTGATGGCCGTGAAGGCTCTTCTGTCGCTATACAAAAAAGGCTGTCAAATCAAAGTTGCTGACTACCGAGCGAGAAACATAGTAAAACTCTGCAAATTTCGGCCCGCTCCGAGAGGAGCCGGAAACGGTTAGTGGAGCGCCTTACCTGAGAATCCTGGTGCTGATCTAGCTGATCGCTTCTATCGATTCTTTGTCCAGAAGATAGACAAGATCGGGTAGGAAATCCCTGCGATGGCAGCGTTCCCCCTAGAATGCATTCCCCTCGATCATTGGCTGCACCTTAATGCCTAGATTTAAGCAGGTCACTAGTGATCTCGTCATGAAGTACATATCCGAATCGAAGAAGACAGCAAGTCTTTTGGAACCTATTCCCACTGTCCTGCTCCTACGTTGCATGGATCTTCTGCTGCCATGCATAACTAACATCATTAATATGTCTTTAGTCTCAGGTCATGTCCCAGCACCTTTCAAAAAAGCTGTAGTCAGGCCACTTCTCAGGAAAGCGACGCTAAACCAAGTGAACTTGAGCAACTACCGCTCAGTCTCCCTTCTACCGTTTCTACCAAAGACATTGGAATGAGTCGTGGCGGACCAGTTGAACTTTCTTATTGAAACTTCAAACTTTGCTAGCAATTTCCAGTCTGGCTTTAGAGCTAATCACTCCACAGAATCATCATTACCTAAGAGTGTACAACGACCTACTTAGGAATGCAGACATGAGTAGAATCTCTCTGCTTGTTTTGCTCGATCTTTCGCCAGCTTTTGATATTATCGATCACAAAGATCTTCTAAAGCATCTCTCATCATGCCTGGGCATCACTGGCACTGCTCTGCAATGTTTCAGATCCTATCTCAGTGGGAGACTCCAGAGCATTGACATGAATAGACAAAAATCATCCGAGGTACCTCTCAAATATGGGGTACCTCAGGGTTCCCTGCTAGGTCCGGTTCTTTTAGCGGTTAATACTCTGCCTCTTGCTGATGGGATTGCCAAGCACGATTTAGGCTTTCATTCAATGCGGATGACACTCAGTTGTACCTTTGCTTTGATCCCTCCCACCCTCGAATGCGTTTAATTCTCCCAACTCCCTTGCTGCATTTATTGATGACATCTGCACATGAGTGGCAGCAAATTTCCTAAAATTAAATTATTATGAAACTAACTTACTTGTTATGAGCAAACCAAGTATGATTCAGAAATTGGAAAGGCTGACGCTCAAAATTGGCTCTGCCAGCACAACTCCAATTGCATCTGCACGAAATCTAGTTGTTGTGTTCCAAAGTGACCTTTTGTTAGACGAGAACATCAGATAGACAGTCAAGTCTGCCTACTTTCAGCAATATAACATTGCTCAAATTTGGGCTTGTTTAGATAAGGATATCGCAACTATGTCCATGCATTTGTGACATCCCGTCTTGACTTATGTAACTCACTTCTTGCTGGCCTACCAGCATGTGCAATCAGGCGTTTTCAGCTGGTGCAAAACTCTGCAGCTAGGCTTGTCTGTCGTGAGCGTCGCAGTTGCCACATTACACCAATTCTCGCCGACCTGTACTGGCTAACAGTCAAGCAACGGATTGACTTCAAAGTTTTGTCACTCAATTTTAGGTCCTTTCATACTTTGGCTCCAGCCTACCTATGAGGTATACTGCCCCACCAGGCCAAGCATCGTACCACCCGCTTTTCGGAATCCAACAGTTTACCAATACCTCGTACAAGCCTCAAATCTTTGGAGACCGTACATTTAGTTTCGATGCTCTCAAAGCCTGGAACTCACTACCGAATTGCGTCAGAACATCCCCTGACTTGTCCACATTTAAAAAGAACTTAAAACACGCCTGTTTAGTACATCATTTAGTGTGTCCCTTTGTTTCGTCCTTCTTGTGCTTATGCGTGCGACACTGTGCATGCTGCCACTAACCACACTTGCATGCTGACCCTGCGCATGTCACCCTTAACCATGTTATTCATGTTGTTCATCAAGCATGATACTACTCACCATTCAATTGCGTTTCCCTTGCAGCAAATGTAAAGCACTAAGACAGAGATGGAATTCTGTGAAAGTGCTTTATCAAGTGCATTATTATTATTATTATAACCACTACAATTAAATTAATTTAGTTACTCAAACTGGGGGTTACAAGCGGTTAGTGGAAGCAGAGCTTGCTGCTCTCCTCTACTGCCAGCCAATAAATACAATAATAAAAAAAAATAAAAAAATACAATATAATAAAATTAAATAAAATAAATACAATAAATCCTCTACTGCCAGCCTAATCAATACAGGAGCAATTAGTTAAAGCAAAGTGGAGGGTAATGCGAGAGAGAGAGCACATCGATCAAAGCTGCAGCGGCGGCTTAATATGTTGAACGCCTCTTGTAGCCGGTAAGTTGATCTATAGCACTATTCTCGCCCTTAAGACCTGCGTCGTTAATTGCAGGCACGCTAAGGAAGTGCTGAGACTGGATTACTGCTCTTTTCACGAGCTTCCCTCAGAAGACACCTGGTTGAAGCCCACGAGCAAAACTATGAATTTAATAACAGTAATGCCTTCTTTCAGCATGTAGCTGCCTTCCTAACTGAGTGCCCACTACAAAATTATCTCTCCCGTTTTCTGAAAAAATACTCCATGTTTAAGAAACTATTAGTATCACTATTATTACCATTAATGTCAGTATCGGCACCAACGTAATACATCCGAAGATCGCGGTCTTAATCTTTCAGTCGGTAAATCAGTGGTCCTGGCAATCACCTGGTTTGGCAATCACGACAATATCTTCTTTGGCAAGCACGATTTTGTTTTTTGCACGAGAGCGTGTGGCTGGCTGCGGGCTCCACGCTTGTTACTGGTAGGTTGGCAAGACTGAAATTGCGATCCAATCTCCGATCATTCTTTCTTAGCTGGCTTTCCCACCGTCGAACGTGCAGCAGCTGTACCTTGGCCTTCGAGTTGAGATGAAGCTGTACCCACTGACTGCTGCAGGCCGTGTAGCCCGTCTGAGGCTGTCATCCTTCACTACACTAACGACTCGGACGTGCTACAAAAATACGGGCGTTCTTCATTGCTACCATGCCCTTCTACCGTAGGTTGATCAATGACCATTGCTTCAACGCAGTGGACTCACCCGCCAGTCTCCTATCGAAGCCCCTGCTTCTGCTTAATTGGTTGCAAGTATTCTGTACGCAGGCTAGGTTCGGTTGGCTGGGATAGGACGGTTGTAACATGGTAAGGGTCACCGGCTAGGCCGGGGTCTGGCCTATGGCATGTGAGGTGACGAGGGGTCACCGGGGATCTTGAATAGGAGAAGTAGGCCGAGTAAGTGGTGGTGTTGGAGGCTCCCGGTCTCGCCGAGTTATGCACCTGCATAGCTGCAGGCGATGTGGCCACGCACGCAAGGCAACGAGTGCCCAAGGCCCTAGCGGAGCTGGATAGCAGGCTGTTGTGATTTGTATATTCACTCCCCGTGTATCCTGTTCGTGGGCCCCGTGAGTTGGCTATTTCGGCGGAAGCTCTCGACGGTGGTGGACGTCTGCTCCGTCTATCCCAGAGTACTCAGCTAGCCAGGTCTTGGACGGCGTACGCGTGTACTGGTGGAACGGAGTCCTGAGTCGGTGTAACTGTGGAAACCCATTGAGAACTAAGGCGTTTGTTCGCGCTTGCTGCGTCATCTCACGCCCCTCTAGTTTACCTTGTATATGACCTTCCCCTGTGGACTTGTTTAGTTCCCCTGTCGTTGTTGGCGAATGCGATATTATAAAGAGGTCTAACCTGACGGCCGCTTGTCTTATCCCAGCTCATCGGCTTGGCGAGCAGCAGCTTGGCCGGAGTATGGCGGGGCTTGGCGGGAAATAGCCTCTGACCCCTGGAAATCAGCTACAATTCTAGGAGTAACGCATGCTAGGTGAGCTCTATGTGTTTTTATGGCACACGACTGTAGTTAAAGAGTTTGCAATATTAGATGCTGCAAGCATTGCATAGCTGCCAAGCTGTACCATCGTTCTTCATCGTCTGCTATCGGATAGCGTCAGAGCGACTGCCATGACTCTTTGACCGCACAACAAAACAGCAGCTCCCCATGCATGCGTGACGCATCTGCTACAACTAGCACCCGCTAGGTGCGCTGTGTTTTTGGTAAAGGGACTTAGTTAAGGAGCCGCTACGGCACTCTCGCGATACTCAACAGCCTTTGTCAGGATATTGGCTTTGCTATTTAGCTACAAGCCTGAACCGGTCAAAAATGAGGACAACTCTTAGTTTGCTTTGCAACCCTGGCCAATGTGTCCGCTGACCCAGCTGGTGAGCCCGCCCCACTGACTACCAGGTTTATACTTTTTAGGTAACGAGTGAGATATGTATTTTGGAAAATGAGACCATATGTCAAAATATCATGTTATAATTTTTGTCAGTAAAGAGCATAGCCCAAATTTTAGGAAATAAATTCATCAGTGCCATATTGCGTGCCAGTGTTTTAGGGACAGTGAGTTTAGTATACGGAACGTGCAGGCGTACTGACCATAACCAGACTTTTGTTAGCAACACTCCAAGTCCCCTGTGAAGAGTAATGGGAGGATTCCACTCGTGTATTTCCGTAGAACTCAAAGCGCAGGCACATCAAGGCAGGCTAATTTTTAATTATGAGAGTGCATGTTACAGCTGCGCTTGCAAGTTAGCCCATTATCTCCCCTGCTGATATTTCTGATCGTTGCAGCACTGTCGTAGTATTCTATAAATTTCACCGAAGACAGCTTAAGCGTGACGCCAGTGACTCTGATGAATGCACACACTTAACTAACTAGCCTAGCTTATTGGATGGATTGATCTGCTGTAGCGCTATTCGCTACCATCGGCATGCCAGACGTATCGGTACAGCTTTTATAGCCCATCACTCTTGTGCCACAAGTTGCTAGTTGTACCATTATCTGGAAAGTGACTTGACTAGCACCGTCATGTCAATTTTTTAGGTGAAGGACTTCAGATCGGCAGCATTCCTATCGCAATCGTATTTGTAGGCATACATCTCCGTAACACCGAAAAGCTGGAAAAATGATGAGGTAGCTATTCTGCAGACTGTTCTATAGCGAAAGCTAAGAATATCCGCCATTCCGTGCCCATACGCTAACAAGCTGCCTTGTGGTAGAATTATGTGACAATTATTTGTAGATTGGGCTCAATCAGCCGCCTACTTTTTGAGATACTTATTGCAGTTACTCCAGCAGTGCACCTTGCAATCCTTGGAGAGGAAAAGGCCTCTTTCATTGACCTTCACAGTTGAGCTCGGGGCGATTGTGCCACCAGCGCCGCATATGTACCTCGATCTCGGATTTCAAAAAACTAAGAAAGCTGAAATTTTCTCGCAGGAACTTTACAAATACCTTCTGAAATTGGGCTACTTTTGTGGCTTGAGTCGTGACTAAAATTTATCAACACATGTAAAATTAAGATTTTAGTTGGAGTAGCTTGGATAAATAGCTTAAGAGCAACGTTTCAAATAGCTAGACAGTGAAGATTGAGAATGTAGTAACGGAATCGGAAAGAAAAGACGGGTGGTGGTCATTGTGCATGAATTTAGACGGGGATTTCAAAGTTCTACGGTCCGTGAGGACAATAGTGCTGTTGACTACATCGCTTTAATTAAAAGGAGGTCCCGATAGTTATTCGTTTCAAGTACGAAATGGCCACATGAGAATTTTCATGGTGCTGTAGTGGCTCAGCGGAGTAAGAAGTAACTCTGCTCTTAACGATTTTTCAAGCCATAATTTTGGCTGATTTTGTGTCGGGTGACGGAAAGGCGCCACCGGGCATACACGGAATGAATATGGCCGCATTTGGTCGTATGTCTTATCTCTGTGAAAGAATACGTCTAATATTTACTCCAGAGTGCTCCCAAGCTAAGGTAGCATCTTAGCGGCTAGGCTATTTCATATATGCCATTCGTTGTTCTGCAGTTGGCTCTCCGTCTTGCCTTACGGCGCCGGTCTGAGCAGCACTTTGCTCCCACTCATGGCATTCTCTGGCCATGCTTAAGGCTTTTGGTTAATCCAAAAGGAAACAAATCATAGCATTCTTTATATGTGCATAAACTCAACCTTTTCACGGTATCAGGAAGTTAATTTCTGAATAACATTTCGACACTTATGTTCAATAACAAATCGTTCACCCCTCTCCCCGCCACGATAGAAACTGAAGGCAACCCACACGTCGTGAGTTTCACCAAGATCATTTTTAATTTAGGCTTATACTACAGAAGCTACCGCTAATTTTATGAAAGAATTACGTGTCGACGAATCGATTTCCGTTTGACGTTCGGGAAGCAAACTTTAGGCTTAGCCCGGCAAAGTTGTGTAAGTACACACACAAAATCAGCAAAACCCAGATACCAATGTGCATTTATTGATGTCCTTGACTCAAATGTTTGCATTTGAGCCGCGCCTTAGCTAAATTAACTTGCTCTTTTTGATAGCCAAAGCTCCACAGCTAGTCGGGTACTTGCAAATGACACTGTGAACAAAATAATCATCAAGATAGAGAGGTGCACCAATAGATTCGGAAGAGTGACAGGGTTTGGTTTTATGGAAATAGAATGTGCAGAATTGATTGAAAACCTAAAAATATTTGATCATTACCTAAACCCCTCATTCTTTGTAAGCAGTGCTGTGCTTTGAGCAGGAACGACTAGTCACTCATCCCGTTCAGTACTGAAATTGATCAGCATCGAGAATACGTTTCAGATAGCAGTTTTTACTTTCTCCATCTCAGCTGCTCATACTTCACCACGAATTTATATCCCAGATTCAATGTTCCACGAATCCCCTAAGTCAGTTAAACAGAAATTCAACACAAAGTAGTCACCAATTTGTAAAGAAATCCATAGATACATTTCCACTTGAAAAATTGTATACGCTCACACTCTCTTCCCGAAGAGAAATGCGCGTGAAAGAAATTTCTTTATTCTTTATCCAAAATATGTTTCATGGTACGATGGACATGGCGCTAACAGCAGTAGCTGCGTTTATTTACTTTGCATGCCGTAGCAGAAATATTAGAAAGCGCAGGCAAAGCAGCAAGCAAGTTTTATAGATCATGTTGGTTCGAGCTGCCACATATTTCTTTACTCAAAAAAGTGAAAAATGCTAACGTGTCCGTCAGATTCTTTATAAGTAAATAAATTGCTTTGTTGGACGGACTGCAAACTTACGGCTTTAGCAATGGAATATAATTCATCGTAATATTATTTTGAAAAACAGTTATCATTCTTCATACTCTGTCACAGTGGTATTCTTCCTACCTCACTGGCAGTATGGGAATTACAATTTCTAAGCTAAACAACACACTTTGGTAATATAATAATATATAAAATAATAATATAATAAGCTTGCAATTCTAATAAGCTATGGTGAACAGTAGCTTCGGACTGCTGGCTGGACCAAAATGAAAATTATCTGCTTACACGCTTGCCCTAGTTATCGGGATGCAGGCATTACAAAGCCAGCCATTCAGCTTGGAGGTTCACCTAGCCACTCGGCTGTCAGCAAGCGGTCATTGTGGTGATACAAAACAGATTACAGCAGCTCAGCTAGCGCATCAGCAGGCATTCATGAAGAGCACTCATTAAAGGATGTAAAATTATTAGAAATATTGGCATCCGTCCGCTGCGCACGCATGGCTAGGCTGGCGTAACGGAAGCAGTTAGATCCAGACTGCATAATTGTGAACACTTGGGTGCCACTTCAACTACGCTCTGCCACTCACTTATTAGGTATCAGCACATGCATCAGCTTGAAAATTAAGCTTCAGCTGCAGAGGCGACAGTTCGATGTAATGCATGGCGTAATTTCGATGTTTCTTTTATCTGTAATTGGTTAAGAAATACAAACTAATGGTATCACTGACCTCTGACGGAAGATGTCCCGTATAAAGACCACTGGGTCTACAACAAACAGCTGCTAATTGCAAGAAGATATATAAGCAAAAGCATAGCGAGGCAAATACTTCGGGCTCTGTTCGGCAAAAGATTACTTTGTGGCAAGCATTTAAGCTCGTTATTTCTTGCATCCGCTTCGGAGCATCGTGTTCAAATACCTTTCGGCCGCAATAATACCCGCTGCCGGTTCTGGATGTATATAGGCTGCATGGAAGAGAGCTGCAGTAGCAGGATTTACTTGCCGAGCTCCAGAGTGCTGCCTCAACAGAGCTGACTTTGATGCAAATCAGGAAGCATTCCATAAGCGATCTTGATTGCTTCGTGTCCGAAACATTCACTGTGATTTTTGACCAACTATGAATCTCTGTCGTAGTTAGCTGGCCACCCCACGTGGCTAGCTGTCGTGCCGAGCCGATCGAGACGTCGGCGATCAGTGGACTAACAAAGTACGCCAGCATGGCGCCTATTAGGCTCATGGCGAACAGGGTCCCAACGAGTATTTCCAACTTGTTCCCTCTTCCTCCGGCTGACTAATGACTGACAATCTTCTGCAACAGTGCTGCTGCAGAAGCTGATTGACACGATAAGAACACCTGCCTTTTAACAGTTCTTAGTTCTTTCTAAAAGGGCCGCTACAGCACATACATGACAAAAGCACGTCCATTGATTAGTGAAGTTTGCCCTTCACCTGGCATTAAAGATGCTTGAATACTTAAAAAGCTTAATCAATACCGGTGGAGAAAAGAATTGAATTGGAATCATAACCTCTTGCCGACCAACGATTTAACATTGGAAATCTATGCACTCTATTTACTTACTGAGCTGGTTAAACGGGCTTCACGATTTTGCTTTGCCGTGCCGGCGGCTTCACTGTGTACTTTTAGTTTGTTCGGGCTGTGGCTTACCATCTGACAGTTTCTCACGCCAGAGAATTGCAGGCGACACGGTTGATGCATCCCAGGCTAAATGTTCAGTGATTCTCGAGTTCATCTGCTCTGCGACTGTGTTTTCTTCCTAAACGCTAACCAAATCTGTATTGCCAATGCATTGCGACCGTAGATATTACCACCGCTATTGATGCTGGACATCTGATATTCGTCCTTGCTGACCCACAAAATTATTTTTATTCAATTATATCTGCTCCAGAGTGTACGTCCTTGCCTTGCGGTTACCATAGCTTGAAAATCCGCCTGTGGCCAGAAGTTCCTCGGTGACTTGGCACTAGGCCCACTCACAAAAATGCTCATTATTTTATTAAATATGAACATTTAAGTAATTGATTAAGCTCAGATAAGAATGCATGATATCTGAATTGTTAATTTAGTGAACTTGTGAGTCATAGACCTCGAAACACTTCAATGACACTGTATGGCATAAGATCTTCAAGCTAATCACATATTGTGCACCGTACTATTAGAAAGCTCGGGGAAATTATATCAACTGCAACGTAGGCAATTCTCAAAAGTACCAAATGATCTCATTAAGAAAGTCGCATGGCGATTAATATGTATTCATGGTAGCGGCATGAAAAGTTAATATAGTTGAAATTTTCAGTGTATACGTACACCCTGAGAATAGAGCTACCCACCGTAGAGCCTTCCTGCCACCCAGTCGTGAAGGGGTGTACCCGGGCATGATTCTCGACAGACCCGCTCGAAACGCAGTTAAAGCGATGTAAAGAATCAGATTTTAACAACTGCATTGGCCCATGTCTTTCATTCTGTGCCAGTCTAAAAGAAATTACGGAACTTCTAGTGGCAATCTTTAGAAGACCGTTAAATTTAAAATTAAGTAATGATTGAAGTACAGGTGTTACAACAGCTGGACCGCGGTGTTTAAATTTTTTTGACTGATTATGATGTCAACAATTTTTTGAAAATCTGGTCTCCTGTGTCACGAGTAGGTGCCAGTTGATGTAGTGGTCGGTATAGGTGGTTGGGATAGGTGACTTATTCTTCTCAGCATATGGGAACAGAAACAGGACATTGTTAATAGCTTTAGCTGCAGCCCGTCACTCGCAATTTTTACAATGGACATAAATTACAAGTTATATGGTTTCTGAACTTTTTTCTGTGAGGGACCCCTTTAAATAACCGTCCACAGCAAGCCTAGCTTATCGCTTTTAATGTGACTTCAGTGTAAAGAAATGCTGTCATCGATGACCAGAGGAAGAAGATAAATGTGCTGGAGAACAAAATGCTGTCATCTTTCCGGAAGTGTCACTGAGTCTTATTCAAGGGATAATGTGCTAACTCTTCGTGACTCAATTTGTACACTCGAGTCCTGCAGTGAGCGATCCTTTATTACCTTCTAGAAGAGGCATTGGTGGCAGGTAATGGGCTTCCACTAGTATTTGAAAGTGGCTGGTGGGTAAGGAAAACAATGAATCTCAAGCTTTAAGAGCTTTGTTTCTTTTGAGCTAAATAAACTTTTTGGCTGGGCAACCGTCCGAATCAAACTAAAATCTCGAGTATGTGGCGTAATATTCAGTGTGTAGTTTATAAATAATTGATAAAATTCGCTCACCTTTTCTCGTTGCTGGTTTGAGAATTTACGACTTTGCACAAGTTTAAATGAGGCCAGATGCACGAGAAGGGGACCCTGAAAGTTCATATCCAATCGCAATTGCCCTTTTTTTCTTCAAACAAATATATTGCAGTAGCACCCAAGAAACGTGTATACTATGGAAAAGACTGGCAACTAGTACCGCATGGCACCAGATCTCACTATTTTTGGTTAGTGGTTGAAGGGAAATAAATGGTATCAGGACTGTTAAGCTGTTGCTCTGGAGTCACATACTAAGGGACCACAAACTATAGCCGCCTTTTATTGGACATACTTCAAAACCAAGGACTTTCCAAGGACAAACGAGTGAGCACTCTATATCCTCACAATGATAAGCCATGGCCGACAGAAATAGTACTAATAGAATGAGTGCAAATGGTGGATCGCGATGTAAGCAGTGCTAACTGCCAGATTTGGCTTATTTTGGGCAGTGTTCAAAGGCAGTCAAAATAAGGCCTTAGCAAGCTGCCGAAAATTGCCATAGTCAAGCTCCCCCTCATTCGATGTCTAAAAATTAATCCTCTAGATGTAGGACTCGTTGCCTCCTTCAGGCGACTATGCGGCCGCTTTGGCATGCTGGGAGCTGTTGATTTACTGAAAGCTGGACAAACAGGCTGGTTTGCCATGCCGGGAGTTGTTATAATAATAATAATAATTCACTTGATAAAGTGCCCTCAGAGAACTTAATCTCTCTCTAGGTGCTTTACATTTGCTGTAAAGTGAAATGCAATTGAATGGTAAGTAAAATCATGCTTGAAAAACAAACGAAATGCATAGTATGGTTAGGGGTGACATGCACAGGGTCAGCATGGAAATGTGGTTAGTGGCAGCATGCACAGTGTCAGCACGCATAAGCATATCAAGGACGAATCACAGGGACCCACTAAATGCTGTCCTAAATAGGTGTGTTTTTAGGTTCCTGTTTGTTGATTTATTGAAAGCTGGAGAAACAATTACATACTTTGTACACCAACAAAAGTTAACGCAGCAGTATATTGCAGCACTCATATCCCTCCCGATGTAATAAGCAATTGCCTTCTGCATATACGGTGATTAGATTTTGGGACAGTGGCAATGGTTTTATCAGAGTCACTGCTTACTGGCCTACCAGCATGTGCGATCAGGCGATTGCAGCTGTTGCAAAACTCTGCAGCTAGGCTTGTCTGTCGAGAGCGTCGAAGTTGCCACATTACTCCACTTCTCGCCGACCTGCACTGGCTACCAGTCAAACAACGGATTGCCTTCAAGGTTTTGTCGCTCACTTTTAGGTCCCTTCATTCTATGGCTCCAGCCTATCTCTCAGATATACTACCCCATCAGGCCAAGCGTCGTATCACCCACTTTTCGGAATCCAACAGTCTACAAATACCTCCTACAAACCTCAAATCCTTTGGAGACCGTGCATTTACTTCGTATGCTCCCAAAGCCTGGAACTCCCTCCCGACCTGCGTCAGAACATCCCCTGACCTGACCACATTTAAAAGGAACTTAAAAACACACCTATTTAGGACAGCATTTAGTGGGTCCCTGTGATTCGTCCTTGATGTGCTTATGCGTGCTGACACTGCATGCTGCCACTAACCACATTTGCATGTTGACCCTGTGCATGTCACCCCTAACCATATTATTCATTTTGTTTGTTTTTCAAGCATGATTTTACTTACCATTCAATTGCATTTCACTTTGCAGCAAATGTAAAGCGCCTAGAGAGAGAGAGAGAGAGAGAGAGAGATTGACTTCTCTGATGACGCTTTATCAAGTGTATTATTATCATTAGAGATGGACGAGGAAGTGCTGAATGGCATTTTCTGGGCAATATCGCATCTCTAGTTAATGCACATCCTGACCTTGAAGACTTTGTAAATACTAAGCCAGTATGATGGCATGCTAAGAATTATCGAAGGAAGACATTTTAGCTTAATCGTACCCATTTTCTTAACTTTACTAATTAACCAAAATGACATTTGTAGAATTTAATATAATCATAGAAATGACACCTTAATGTAAAAATTTTGATAATATAAATGCTAAATATGTATTTTATTTGTACGGTCTCCCAGAAGATCAAGTTCAGAGCCTCTGCAACAATTACGTGTAAGTGTAAAGGCGGCAGTCATCAGATGATACTGGACGTAAAAGACCGCTGAGGCGTAATTTCAAAACACATGATTACTTTGAGGATATCTGAAGCGAAACTGGGTGGAGAAAAAATTATTTCACTAAGAGCGGGGAACGATCCCAAAACGTCTGGTAAAACTAGTAACCAAGTTGATCTATTTATCAAATGATTCAGCTCTTGACACCCATCTCATCTCTCCTTGACATTTATTGCTGCCGGGCCTCGTGATATGGGTACTCATGAGAAATCCATTACTGGAAAACTAAAGGTTAAGATTGCATGTTCAATAATATGCAATACAGAAATCCTAAAAGTTATTTATCAAAATGATATAGGATCAGTAAGTCTATATCTGAAGTTTAAAAATGTCTTGAGCTACGTATGCATTACAATGACTAGTAAAATCAGCTAGATCATTGAACGGAGCATGCTTAACGAAATAGCGAGGACTTTGGTGGTAATTTGAAGTTCTGTCTAAGGCTGTCAACATATAGTAACTGAACACGTAGTGCTACTGCATGTCTTGGATAGGTTGATTTCCTTTAAGTGCCTAGGATTTGCTAGACATCTCAGATTTCATAGTTAGCTCGATGCTTATGATGTCTTAGATGGCTTGATTTTCACGTTCTTGGCCTACGAGCTTTGTGCTTCTCAACTTTAAAAGTGCTAGCAGTCAATTCCATGTCAGCTTAAAATCTTGTGCCAATCTCTCGGCAATAATGATTTGCCTCTTTCGAGAATTCACTTCTCACCAAAATTGTAAAAAAAATATTCAATGGAAATTGAAACCACCTACGAGCCTCCATTAGTTTGCACGTCACGGCCGTTCTAAGGACGTAGTAATATCCCTCGAACGAAAACCAGTCAACCTCCAGATTGGTTCGTATTTCCGTTGAGACTGAGGCCGTTTAAATTAATCATGTGCAACCAGCGTATCACCGCATATACCTGAACATGGTCACATTATAAAAATCTACTCTACTGTGGTGAAATGACATCTTTCGTTATTAGACAAGACTGTCGCCAGTGGTGCTGCTGCCCATTTGGACATTCGGCATGTACGTCGAGCCCTCTGAACCGATGCTGAATTGCGAGTAGTTAGCCTATGCGGATGCACCATAAGAAGTGTCTATGTAGATATGTAGTGTTACTCTACCGAATGAATAACGACGAATACTTTCTAGGCCTAAAAACAAATGTCTGCAATAATTAGAAATAGTATAACAGCTGTATGTAGGTTTAATGGTTTTGTTGGCGTTTCCTTAATTAGCCAGAATTCTCCTGCAACGTGATCATAGCCCTCACGATATGATTGCCAATTCCTGATAAAGGCTCGCTGCCGTATTTTCTTAGTGAGATAGTGAGCCAGCTTTCCCTGCCTGTGAACTAAAACAGCACTGGAAAAACACGTTGCCTTTCGGCTCCACGAAAACTATGCCCGAGTCCTTGAATCTCATCATACTGGCTTGTATTCGACGACTTACCCCAATATACGGAAATCCACCGCAATCCACTCTAATTAGGCCAACGGCAACCAAACATTGGTGTTGCCGAACTTAAATTTGTCATTGATATTGTAATACACGCTTGATTTGATCTGTCCGCCAAAGTTCATGTCGATACGCCCACGCCCACTTATGCAAATGAGCTTTGAAGCTGGACTTCTGTACCTCAATCCACAGCAATCCATTCTAATTTCAGTCAAATCCTCCGCAAATCAGCTGCTCACAGCTCATAAAAGTTTGCAATATCAAACTAGGCTACACGTACAATGTAACCAGAAAATTGCGAACGATTCCGCTCACAAATTCCGCTCACGTTCTCACAAAGTCCACTCAAATAAAATAGCAGTTGCCCAGGCCAATACCGAAATTCACCACAATCCAATGAATTCCACCGGGCAACGAAAGAAATCCCGTTTGAAAAGCTCCTTTTTTATTGTATATGACAGCACACTCTGCGACAATTGCACTTGACCACTACTCTCCTGCTGCAGACTATGGCTCATCCTTTTCAGCGGTCCTGAGCTGCTACTTTCATGCTACTCACTACCTCAACTACTCTCCTGACTCTGCTTTGCTTCCCACTTTCTCTTTGTTGGGTGAGACGAAGTACGTTGGCTACTGAATGCGTACCAAAAGCCGCTTAGGCTGTGAGTTCGCTATACAAAATTCTCCTGAGTAACACCCACATAGTCTTTATGACTTTGTGAAGTTACAGACGGAGATACATTACATTACATCCACTCTATTTCACTGCAAATCATCCTCAAATCGCGATCATAAAGCTCTAATTTACATTGCATATAGGACTAGACTCAGTTCAAAAGTGCAATCACAAAATTTCGCTTTATTGTGCACACACATTCTCATGCAATGCACTGCAATCAGCTGCAGCGGCCCAATCCCATATCTCAATCCACCACAATCCGCTATCATCCGCCTCACAGCAACCAGAGTGCATACACTAGAACCTCTAATTATGATTGCACGCTGCTCTACTCTTCGATTATTGTGTACTCGAACAGCTTCACTGTAATTGTCTCGGTCATTCTGCAGCAATGCACTGCAGTCGACTACAACTGCCGGGCCAGTACGTCAATCCACAGCAACCCGCTGAAACACGACCAGAATACGTACACTTTAAGCTCTTATATGTGTGACATGTCTCTCTAATCCTCGGTTATTGTGTTGACACACAACTTCACTATGATTGCCTCCACCATTCGACAGCAATGCACTGCAATTGACTGCAATGGACCGGACAATGCTGCATCTACAACCACCTCACGCAATTCGACCTGATATCAGCTTCACTATGCTCCAATTTTGAATGCATGTTACAAAGCACATTGTTTGAAGTCAACCCCTTCATTTTTTTAAGTGTTCCCGTGCAATCTTGAGCAATACGTGACAATCAAGGGCAACGGCTTGGCTCAAAGCAGCAATCTACTACAATCCATGGCAAGTCGACCGCAAATTGGCTGTACAAGTTGCCAATTATCATCGCTTTTCACGTTTCTTTGTGCTAAAAGTGAAATTGTAGGGCTCTCAAGCTATTGTGCTCCGTAATTGTCAAAAAATGCACGGCAATCAATAGCAATGGCAGGGATCAATACAGCAATCCGTGTCAAATTGACGAGAAATCGGATGCACTAAGCTCCAATTCTCATTCCATGTAACATCTCACTGCGTGCGAACATACTTTCAACCCTTTCAACCAGCTCTGACAGTTCAATCTTTAATAATGTATGTCAATCGACGGCAATGGCCTGGGCAAATACTGCAATCCATTATGATCTTTTGTAAATCACTGAAAGGTGACTGGGCCTAGAACAAATTTATCTTACCTGTCACAGCACATTGTGTATAAAATGCAATCACGTTCTTTCAACCAATCTCGCACGTACAATCGGGAGCAATAAATAAATGGCAATTGACCACAATGGCCGGGCCAGTTCCCCAATTCGCAGCCAATTGACGAATAATTGGCAGAACAAAGCTCCAATTGTCATGATTTGATTTGAACATTCCCCTGCGTCAAAGGTAAAACCATGGCATTTACAAATAATTTGCTTGTTAACTGTCAGCAATGCACGGCAATCCACGGCAATCTTTGGAGCCGATAGCAAAACCTGTGGAAAATTGACAAGATTGGCTGCAAAAACTGCAACTCTCATTCCACGTAACATTTACCTATGCGCTCACATAGTTTTCGCCCACTGTGCACGTTTAATTGACGGCAACAAACGGCAATCGATGGCAATGGCCCGGGGTAATACGCCAATCCACAAGGGTCCGTTACAAATTGACCAACAGTTGCTGAGAGAAGCTCCAACTTTTTTACATATTGCACTGCACTGCATTATAAGTGCAGCCACATCCTTTTAAAAAATTGACCATTGCACAATCAAGGGCAATGCACGGCAATCGATGGCAATGGCCTGGTCTCTAAAGCAATCTGATTCAAATTTGCTGGAAATTGGCTGTTTGAATTTGTAATAATCCTACCACGTAACGCTCACCTTTGGCGCACATGTTGGCATTTTTCGCGTTCAACCTTGGGCAATGCATGGCACTTGAAGGCTATTGCCCGAGAAAATACAGCAATCTATGATTGTCTGTTACAATTACAAAAAGGGTGGTGGGAGAAGGTCCAGTTTATCTAGCGTATTACAGTGAGCTGTATTAAAAGTGCAACCACATCCTTTCGACCAATCGCGAAAGTACATTTGAGGGCAACGCACGGCAACCCCCTGGGATAATAGTCAACGGCATCCACAACAACGGTGCCACGTAGTATTAGGGTTTAAGCACTCGTGCATTCCATGAGTACAACGTATGAGTTGCCAATGATGTTATGCTTGGCTCTTTGACGAGCGTTGATTCACTCAAGTTCTATTGGGAGTCCGGTCTTCGTGGCTCAAAGCGTTGCAAGTACATACTGGAAATGCCTCCTTAGCCCGTATCTTTCTTTGTCTATACTTCCTATTGAAAAGACCATGTTTTCGAAGATTTGCGAAATCAGCAGCTTTAAAGAATGAATTTGAAAGAAAATAGCGATATGAAATGTAGGCTTGGGTGATCGTACCACAAATGGTACGGTCACAAGCTTGATCCATTAGTAGAGGTCTAAAGCAGTATGACACAACCCACACCCGGAAAGTGAGGCCGCGAGCGCATGCTGACTGGATGGCAGGCTTAAACAGCAAACATTTATACATCCATAAGCATTTTGATTCTTGAGCAACATTGTCGAAATAAGGCAATTTGCTTTAAAATGTCTTTTTTCTATCAGCCTCCGTATTCAATGCACGAAAAACTTCAGTTTTTGGTAAAACCATGCGATATTCAGAAATTGTTTGTGGATGAGCTTAGTTGACCTGACGTGATAAATGCATAGTGTTTCCTGCAAGTTATTCGCCCTCAAAATACGTCTAAAATCATCCGACTAAACGTTTATTTATCTATAAAAACATCCAAGTCTTTAGCCGATAATAAGGATCATGATCTTCCCAAGTCTTTTGCTATTAAAAAGGTCGCAGTCGCAACATGACTTACGGTAGTGAACCAACTAGGTTAGTTCTAGGGTGGACCTTCGTCAATAACTCCAAATAGTGACATAACCCTTATAAGACACTGTAAATAGCGAAACACCTACACAAGTATACGCATTATAGTTTTCTCAAGCCCATAGTAATATCCTTTGAAAGTGAGCCAGCAGTCGGCAGTAGCATACTGGCTGGTGTTTCCTTTAAGGTAGAGGCCATTTAAATTACTTTGATGGCATGATCGGTACCACCAAGCACCCTGGTAGAGGGTCGCACAGCGATTTTCGGTAGAATCGTAATCCATTGTAGAAAATGGACTGCCGTCATGGTACGTCAGGCTGTCGCCAGCTGTGCCACTGTACCCACTGACACTTAGCATGTACCGTTTGATCTCAAGATCAATACTGAATCTTGAGTAGTTGGCGTATGCCGATGAGCCGTCAGACGCCTCCATATAGATGCTCAATGTCACGCCGCCTGCTGCAAGGCGACGAATGTTTTCCAGGCCTGTAATTATAAGGTTGAGGGAAATGTTCGTGCATCGTTTTTATTATTCAATTATTATTGAATTCAATAATTAGTTAGTTCATTAAAAAATTTAATCACGGAGGGCGAACCTTATCCTCGACCTAATAATATTGAATTCTCACTAGAGCTGCCTAAGCAGTAGTGCCATAGTCACGGCTAGAGACAAGAGGTACATTGAGCCCAATTTATTTATTAATGTATAGCCGTCTTTTCTGAATTAGCGTGATAATGCAGGTTTCACTTTATCAAGTATGTAAAAGATTTATTAGTTGGCCAGTCGTGATAAATTTGGTGAGTGCGGGACTTCAGATCTTCGCAACGCCGTCTTACCAAGCCAAAATTCTCCTGATAAGTCACCAAATCCGTTACGATAGGACTGCCAATCCAAGTAGAATTTCTGGCTGCCATCTTGTCTCCTCTGTATAGTAATCCAGCTGTCACTGCCACTGAATTCGCAAAGCACCGGAATCGCACCTTTGCCGTCAGGATCCACGAACAGTACTCCAGATTCTCGAAATCCCAAGACCTGAGCTGCCCTACATCCTGATAACAAACAGTATCACAATCCATGCCTTTGACAAGCTGCTGAAGGGCAATGGCAAAAAATTCGCAACCGATTGATTTTAACTTGTGTAAAAACTAAAACTCAAATATTATTCACATAAGCTTGTACGTCATTTGCCTTGCCATCAAGACATGAGTCGCATTTTATAGTCAAATTCAACTTTCGCTTTGTCATTTGAAAATAAAGTTGTGATCAGCCCTTCAAAAAAATGACAATGTCAAGGTGTATTTTTTATGCTTCCATTCTAGCAATTTTAAATAAATGCGTTTCTACTTGCCATGACTTATTTTCATGATTTGCTCAGTGCATTTAAGCAGTTTCATATCTTTATATATAGACGTAAACTAACGGTCATATCGGGAGATTTTAAGGTAGTTGGTTACTCGGGGATCTGCAAAAAAAAACAGTTTCTTTACTACTTACGCTTGCCTTTTTGCCAATGCGATCTGCAAAAAAACTTTACTTTGCCAAATAAATCGTAATAACAACAAGCTTCTTTTTATCGGAAAACCATATGTCGCTTAAAAATTATAAAGTATAACCATTAAAATAGGTTTGACTAGCATTTCTCCTCTAATATTAGTACGCAACCAGGGTTTCTTGCTCCAAACCCGTCTGTTACTAGATGAAAATATCAGCTGTCCACTTAAGCCTGCCCACTAAGGGTTATGTGCCAGTGCAACCCGTCGGCCCGTTTAGGTGAGGATACCCCAAAAAAGTTGATCCATGCGTTTGTGAGGTCTCATCTAGCCCACAGTAACTTAATAACTCACCAAGGTGCAGCTGAAATGTGAGGTACCTCGGGGCTCTGTTCTTGGTCCTGTTCGTTTCCCATTGCATACTCTTTCTCTTGTCGATACCATTGCCAAGCACAATCTAGGCTTTCAGGTATATGCGGATGACACTCAGATATACCTATCTTTTGATTCCTCTCAGCCCTAGAGCACGTCAAATTCTCTCACCTCTCTCACTGCATGTATTGATGACATCCCCACATGGATGGTAGCAAATTTTTCTTAAATTGAATAATGATAAAACTAACTTACTAGCTATGAGCGAGCCAATTGTGATTCAGAAATCGCGTGAGGCCAACGCTCACAATTAGCTCTGCCAGCATTACTCCTGTTGAATCGGTGCAAAATTTCAGTGTTATTTTCCAAAATGACCTCTCGTTAGACGACCACATCAGCTCCACAATAGAGTCTGTGTGCTTTCAGCTACATCACATCGCTGACATAATTCGGGCTTGTTTAGACAGGTATACCACATCTAAGTTGGTCCTTGCATGCGTGACATCCCGTCTTGACCAACGTAACTCGTTGCTCTACCGGTATGTGCAATCTGGGGCTTACAGCCGGTGCAAAGCTCCACAGCTACGCTTGTCTGTCGTGAGCGTCACAGTTTTCACATCACACCACTTCTCGCCGACCTGCACTGTATTCCAGTCAAGCAGCGGATCGACTTCAAGATTTTGTTACTAACTTTTAGGTTCCTTCATTCTTTGGCTCCAGCCTACCTATCAGATCTATTCCCCAACTAGGCTAAGCATCGTACAACCTACTTTTCGGAATCTAGCTGTTTAGAAATACCTTGTACAAACCTCAAATTCTTTGGAGGCTGCCCCATTAGTTGTTTTGCTCCCAAAGCGTGGAACTCAATCCCGACTTGCGTCACGACATCTCTTTACTTGACCAAATTTAAAAATAAATTAAAACGTACCTATTTATCACAGCATTTATTGAATCACTGTGATTTGTCCTTTATGCACTTATGAGTGCCGACACTGTTGCATACTGCGACTTACCACACTTGCATGCTGACCCTGTGGATGTCACCCCTAACCATGTTATTTATGTTGCTTATCAAGCATGATACCACTCACCATTCGACTGCGTTTCCTTTCTACCAAATGTGAATCACAATGAAAGATATTGATTTCTCTCAGAGCGCTTTATCAAGTGTATTGATATTAGTATTACTATTATAATTATAATTATAAGCGTAGATCTGTCTGCCATTACAGTAAGACGCTTACTATTGATGCTAAACTCTGCAGGTAGGCTTACCCGTAGTGAAAGTCAAAGCTCCCGCTTTACAACACTTTGCACCGATCTTATTTGGCTTGCTATCGAGCAGCTTATCAATCACAAACTGCAGTGACTCACTTTTAGGTCTCTTCATTCTCTTGCCTCAGCCTACCCATCCGAGCGACATCCCAATCAGTCCAAGCATCGTACAAAGCGCTCTTCTGACTCAGGTAGTTTAGCTGTGCCTCTAACAAATCTCTTGTCTTTTAAAGACCACGCTGTTGCTAGTATGATCGCAAATCCGGGAACTGCCTCTCGTCTAACTTGAAGGCAATGCCTGACTACTAGACTTTATATAAAATGAGACTAGAATCCACGTATCCCTTTTAGCATTAGCTATGTCTATTTGAGTTGCCCTCTTTGTGTTCATGTGAATCAACATGGTGCATGTTATTTCTAACAACTAGACTTATTTACTTTCCATCTTATAATAAGTTGGCTAATTTAACAACTTCATTTATATAGCGGCAGAATAGCTTTAAGAACTATCAACACAAGTTACAATCGGCGATAAAGTATCGCCCACTGCAGGACACTGGTAGCGTGCTCCAGACCTGTAGATGAACTATACAGATGATGCCGCCATCAGTATTAGGCATCCTAATTCAGTGCCCCATATCCAGAGCCCGAGGACATATGAACCTTGCCTCTCCGCCTTAGAGGAGCCACAGCTCCAACCCCTGACCTAGGTCGTATGCAAAGAGCAACTTACCTCTTGGGCTGAGGCCAAAGAGCTAAACACCGCTTTACTGCCGAAAATATTATTTTTCCTGAATTCCTTACTTACCGCACATGTTAGTCGATGAGGTAAGGGGATCATTCTACGCTCGTTCTACAGGCCGTTGGTTTGAGTGCTGCAGTGAGCTATCCTTAACCGCCCACTGCAAGCTGAGGTGATAGCCGATATGTTTCTGCTACCGCTATGTAAATGAAGTTTATAAATCAGCTAAGCTTATTAGATGATGAAAAGAAAATATCTGTATTGGTTTGTGATAGCATGCAGTGTTAGCTCACATAAACGTAAAGAGAGCAACTCAAACATACCAATCAAATGTACTGAGGGGCAGAAATGTTTGTAACTACTTTTTTGAAAAGTCAAGTCAGGAAATATCTTTAAGCTAGACGGAACAGATTTCCTGGGTATATGAGCATACTAGCTAAATGTGTGGTCTCCAAAAGCTGTGAGATTTTTTAGATGAACAGCCACATCATGCGAAACAGAAGAGTGGCTGGTTAGAGGCCTAGCTTGATTGACACGAAGCTCGGATGAGTAATCTAAAGTCATTCTAACATTTACAGAGGGGGATTGGTTTTAATAGAGTGTTTTAATACTTACTTTGTATTCTTAATAATTAGGATAATATCATTAAACATGTTTGGGCTTTTTGAGGGGCATCTCTATTCTATTCAAGTGCAATCACCAGGGTGCACATCACTGTAACACATTGGAAAAGTGCTTCTAAAGATTTTAACATTCACCCTGCACTTTGGTTATCATGTCAATGCTAACGGCACATCGCACTGCTACTAATTAAAGTCATCTGAATCAGCTGTGGATATCGCTATACTCAAAACCTGTATTCAACACAGTCATCCTTGATGTAGACAAATACTCGAATACAAAAGAAGGCTAACACCAGCTCTTCTCCGTGGGAAGCTCCCACCGATGCATATGAAAAAATGTTCCTTTGCAGTGCACTGCAAGAGGTGGTGAAGCTATAAAGGCTCTTCTGCCGCTTTATAAATGAAACGATTAAATTCGCTAAGCCTATTAAATGTAATGTGATGTATCTCCTCAATAACTTCACAAAGCCACAAAGACGGTGTGAGTGTTAGGCAGGAGAGTTTGTTATAGTGCACTCGCAGCCTGGGCGGCGTTCAGTACACATTTGGTAACCTGAATATTTCATCACATGTAACAAAGAGAAAGTTCTAACCGTAGTTTAGCAGCTCAGGACGACTGAAAAGGATATGACTGTCGGAAGCAGGAGAGTATTTGTCGTTGCATAAGAATTTTTCCATTAAGTTCCACAAGTCTAGGACCCGAAGAGCAAAAGCTTCTGTCGCCAAAGATCTTGAAGCGGAGGAATGGAAAAGTTAACGTATTGTCCCTACACGATTTGAGGGCACGAGGAGGCTCGCACTGATACGGCAGTTCGGTGAATAAGAATAAAGGAGCGAAGCCGGGGTGGGGCTTGTGGGTCAGCGTAAGAACTTTGAACCTGTTGATTAACCGGTAGTATCTAAGCTCATTCAGCAAAGAAAACACGTGTTCAAAGCTCTAGGATTTTTAAACTGGCCTTTGTAGCCATATTCATTGCCAGCTGTAGAGGCCGTGATTTTTTTATAGCAACGCCAAAAGAGAACTACAATAATCTAGACGAGATACAACTAAGAAGCCAGTTATATTCTTTGCAGCCACCATGGCCTAATCAGTATTATTTATTTTTTATTACTCTCAGTAACAGTAATCATGGCCTCACCACTATCTTCGATAGTGATCGCAGGTGGAGGCTAGCTAGGCAAGCAGTCTTTTTAATGAAACTTTCAATATTTAGGCAGCTGCCAAAGACGACACCTGAATTCTGAGCACATGATGATAGTCGCACAAGAAGAGCACCTATTGGAAGAGCAAAGCCTTCTACTTCAGCCAGACGCTTTGGCTGTCCTAGGAGCAGCAGTTTCAATTGATCATCGCTTAGTTGAGAAAAACTAGGGGATATCCAGAATCGAATGTCTGCAAGACAAGCATTCAGTTTTTATCAGTCTCTGCAGCAAATTTGAACCACTTAAATGAAAAATACAGCTGAGTATCTATAGCATAAAAGTGACAACATATTCCGCGGCCTGAATATATTTTCTCTGAGGTTAGGTAAATGGAGAACAGCAAAGGACCGGGGAAGGAACTTTAAGGGACTATGCAGGTTACCGGTCTGGTTGATAAGACCTATGCCGTCACGACACTGAGTGAACACGATTGGACAAGTACGATTTAAACCATGCCAGTGCCTCGTCTGCCAGATTGATCATCGTACTCGATCGCTCGAATAAGATATCGTAATCGATAGTATCTAAGGCGTCGTTGATGCATAGGATGCAATTGGTTACACGGAAGAGTACAGTTTCAGTGGTGTGCTGCAGCTTGAACCATAATTGAAACTCTTCTGAAATTGTATTTGTTTCGATGTTTTCTACCAGTTGCTTAGCCACCCTTTTTCAATAAACTTTGACAAAAAGTTAAGAAGGAAAACACTGGGCGATAGTTTGCAAGATCGTTGGTATTTAACGCAGGCTTTTTAAGTATCGGTCTAACAGTCGCCAATTTAAATGACTTGGGTATAACTCCTTTTTCCAGAGAATTATAAAAAAAACTATGGTTATGCCCGTGCTTGTTTCTGCCAGTGAAGACCGAGAAGATGATTGCATGGGGTCTCCACGAGACGAGCTCTTTATGCGGACTTTATTCAGGTTGCCACGTCGCATTCAGAATCCTCTGAAATCTTCAAAGGATGGTCACGAGTTGCGATTCATCAATTGCTTTTTTTGGAAGGGGCTTTTTGGAGGCACAAAGGTGAACCATTTTTTCGGTTAAGAAGGCTGAAGACTTTATCGACCGAGCGGTGAATATCCAAGAAGCGAAATCTCTCAGCATCGGTGAGCAAATTGTTTACCGGTTTTAAAATCTGTTGAGTGTCTGACTGGCAGGACTTGAGTTGTTGAAGGAATAAAGAACCCCTTGCTTTTCAAAACGTCTGGGCCTACACTCAAAGGAACTAATTTTAATTGACTTAATCTTCATCAGACCCAAACTTCTTAAAATGGCATCTAGCCTTGCGTTTAACACGGCACATTTTTGAAGTAATTTCATAAATTAAAAGGGCTCTCCGCGACTCTGTATATGGACAAATGTATGGGCGACACCAGTCAGTGTGCTTACTAATTTAACTAAGTGAAAACAATTCTTCTAAAGATTTGATTTAAGCCTTAACCTAGACTATTATATCAATGCAAACGACATATTGCTGAGCTTCTAATTGAAGCCATCAGAATCAACTGCGGTGATTGATCAAGTTTAATTCGGCCTCAGAGACATTCATCCTGGATGCAAACCAATACTCTAATCCAGACATGAGCAAACTACGGCTGCGGGCCATATACGGCCAGTTGGGCTTTTCAATCCGACCCACCGAACTCGTCCACGTTATGTTATTAAATTAAATTTTATTGTAAAGACACCTAAATCATTTCATCTAGCTGCAATTCCCATCTTTCCCCAGCAGATGGCGAACCATGAAGACATTGACCCTTGAGTGTCATGCATTACGGTTACTCTCTACTTCATTTTGTCGCTTTGTACTTTCAGCCCTTCAGTAAAAATCAGCGGACCAAAGGAAAGAAAAGTAGACAGTGAGTGCCGAGTGTTCAATAAAGAGTGGGCAATACAATATTTTTTCTCTGAAGTTGGATCAACAGCTGTATGTCTGATATGCCAAGAAACTGTAGCAGTTGTTATAGAATGCAACATCAGCCGTCATTTTGCCACAAAACATGCAAATTTAGCCAGTCAACAGATTCCACGAAAACGGGCGGCTACAGCTCAGAGATTGATGGCTAATTTACAAACTCAGCAAAACCTTTTCCACAGACAAACTGCAATTCAAGAGTCAAGTACTCAGGCAAGTATATTGCTGGCATTCAAATTAGCCTTTCTCCGAAGGCAAACTTTTAAAAGAATGCATGGTTGAGACAGCAGTTCTCTTGTGTCCGGAAAGCAAAGGCAAAATTGAAAAACTCAGTTTATCACGCAAAACTGTGACTCGCCGTGTGGAATTAATTGACGAAGATATAGCCAGCAAATTAAACAAAAGACAGAGTCCTTTACATTTTATTAACTTGCACTGGATGAAAGTAGCGATTTAAAAGACACTGTTCAGCTCCTAATTTTTATACGAGGGATTAGCGACATTTTTGAGATCACAGAGAAATTTTTGACCGTGGAGTCAATGAAAGGAAAAACGAGGGGAGATGACTTGTATAACCAGGTGTCTGCTGTCATCGAGAGAATCACGCTACCTTAGAGTAAACTTGCCAATGTCACCACGGATGGATCGCCAAATTTAACTGGAAAAAACGGGCTGCTAAAAAGACTGCAGAAAAAAGTAAACGAGAAACATTTTGATCAGAATGTTATTTTCCTTCACTGCATCGTTAATCAGGAAGTTCTCTGTAAGTCTACATTGCAGCTACAAAATGTCTTGAATCCAGTCGTAAAACTTGTTAACAAGATACGAGCAAGGGTACTTCAGCATCGTCAGTATATTGCGTTCCTAGAAGAAACCGATGCAGATCACCAGAACTTACTTTACCTTTCTCGTGTTCGCTGGCTAAGTTTGGGCAAAGTCTCTCAAAGAGTGTGGGAGCTGAAGGAGGAGATCACTACACTTTTGGAGTTAATTGGGGATCCGAGCTAAGTGACAAGAACTGGCTTTGTGACTTTGCGTTTGCAGTGGACATACTTTCGCACATGAATGAGCGTAACACCAAGCTACAGGGGAAAGATAAATTTGCGCACGACGTGTACACAAATGTTAGGGCCTTCAAATCCATGCTTACTCTTTACTCCGGAAAAATTTCAAACGAATCTGTAACTCATTTCCCCACACTTGCCATAGTGTAATTTAATGTATCTCCGTCTGTAACTCCACAAAGTCATAAAGACCATGTGGGTGTTACGCAGGAGAGTTTTTTATAGCGCACTCACAGCGTAAGCGGCTTTCGGTACGCATTCGGTAGCCAACAGACATCGTCACACGCAACAAAGAGAAAGTGGGAAGCAAAGCAGAGTGAGGAGAGGAGTTGAGGTAGCTTAAATTTATTAATTTAATAACGGCGTTTTATTACGCCGTTATTAAATTAATAAATTTATAAAACAATGTTTACAATTAACTAAGCACAAAAGTGTTTTTCTGCCTGTTAAAGGCCAAATCTTTTCACATAATGGTTTTTACATTTAATTCATATTATTTCACACAAACAAACCATTCTCCTATTCTGGCCCTGCCCCTCTGTCAAATTTTAGAAACCATTGTGGCCCGCGAGTCAAAAAGTTTGCCCATCCCTGCTCTAATCTAAAAAAAATCTAACACCAGCTCCACTCCGAAGGAAGCTCCCAAAGCTGACAACAAAAACGACCAAGCTTTGTTTGTTGCAGGTGCTTTTCGACGGCAGTCATGGTCTGCTCACAAAGTTTCGTCATTAGTTGGTCCTAAAGATTTGAAACACATTTTTTCATAAAACCACCTAAATCGCTAATATTATTTAATCCCGTAAATGATATATAGCGGAAATTTAACTAAAAAGTCAATATCGGCTGATTTAGCCACCGTATTTATAGAACTGATTCCAGAGTCTCAGTGGTTATCACCTACTAGAAATGAAAAAGATAGAGTTGGCTGCTGTGGTAATGAATCGTTCTCGCGACACGAAAACAAAGTGTAAGCAGCGTATCCCAGGACTACCACCTGGGTATTACAATGACTGGTTGAAGACTTCACAAGCTTCCTAGTGCATACCGTACGTATGCCTGCACCTACCTGTAATTCCACCTTATGTGTCCACATGCGTATGAGATATATATATGTGTGTGTGTGTGTGTGTGTGTGTGTGTGTGTGTGTGCGTGCGTGCGTGCGTGCGCACAGAACAGGTGTGGGCATTTGTGTAAAACGTACTTTGGTGAAAGGCTTCAGAGTGTTTATTTCTGTGGCGCTCTTTCATCTGAGGAGCATGAAAGTTTTGGTAGCTCGTAGTATGACATTGGGCACCTTCATTCCTTATTCATAATTTCCCTTTTGACGTTATTATTTCCAGACACAGTCTTGCTCCTCGTTTTCACTCCGATGACCACCAGTTCTGCATCCTTCGACACTTCTAAGCCTCGCTCACCACAAAACTTGCACAATTCCCTTGCAGCATCCAACGACGGCATTTGAATTTAGAAGATCATTAACTGACTGCAGCTTAACGATTATCTAACAAACCTAATAACTCCGGGAAACGCCCAATTGCACTCGAAATTAGGATGACCCGAGATTGGCTTAATCCAGCATCAGTCCTATGACTTCATCTGTAGTCTAGGCATGTTGTGCTGGGCCGGTCTGTCATTAAATGAGCACACATTTCATCCACTATTAATTCTTCCACCTTTGAGCTAAGAAACATCGCCTAAGTTGGCCTCCTTAGCTATGAGGAAAGTAGCCAAACTAACTTTCCGAACAGTGAAGTCATGTCTCTATTACAAGGAATACCACTATTCACGACTCCTGACCTGCGCCTATCGCTATATGCACCTCCAGGACAAATAGGCTGTGCTTCTGGTCAGTCTGAAATTCCCTAGCAGGTGCATCACATCAATTCTCCCTGAAAACTGCTGCCTCACTGTCAAGCATCGAGCTGATTCCAAGATCCTCTGTCAGGTTTACAGGAGGCCCAGCTCACTTGCACTAGCCTACCTATCGGACCTTCTTACTCGTCCTGTGTGCGGAAGCACCATCGGCTATTCATAATCGAGTCATCGAGTCATCCCTCCGACTAAATTGAAATAATTTTTTCTGTGATTGAACCGTCAGATCGTATGCGACGGTCTGGCGCTCGCTTCCGGCTAGGGTCACTACCTGCTAGGCATTCTTTTTGGCATTCTTTGAGTCTTTGACGCATCTCTTTTGGTGAGATTTTCTTCCTCCGAATGAACTTATTTTTACCTTGTTCTTGCCATTTCTGTGAGCTTTTTCATTCATTATAATGTTACTAGTCAGAGGATCTACTAAACGGTGGCCCTGAGTGTTTCCATATTGGCTTCAGCATGCTATCCATGCATGCTGAACCTACATGATCTTTTTCTGCTTGTCCATTTTTATGACATTCGAGCCACTATATAATGCCTTTGTGTCACTATTATTTATTTTTTTCAAACCCTTGACAGTCAATGCTACAATTCCCAACACGGTTTTCGAGGTAAGTTTTTTTCGACAGCCGAACTTGATGCATTCAATAGTTGTTACTCTGCAGTGCCCAGTCTGTTAAAAATAAAATCCCAAAGCAGAAGCGACTATTTCGTCATCCTTAAACTTTCCAGATATTGCCAAAAGCGTAATTAAGCCCGCTTGATGATATGACTACTGATGTGGTGGTGTGCATAATTTGATACGAATGTTGCTAGTCCTTGTAAATCCTTTGTTCTGGCTCAATTTGATTCTGAGGCAAGAAAGCGTTTAATTAGCACTACCGGCATTGTTGTCACCTACTTGATCCGGATAAATCTATGTTTACTTCGAATAGGCGTGTCTGAGCGCTGATGATCGCCCTGAGAGCTGCCACACGTCTGTTTGCCCTTACAGACGCAGTGACCATATCACTCTGGCATTATTTACTGGATATCTGGCTTCTGAAAATAAAATGATGTAATTGCTGTAATTTGGGAACAAGCTTCTGAGGCACGGTTGAATCAAGCGCAAAAATTCATGCCGTCACGTTTGTAAATAGATCTTCAGACCTGCTAGTCCGCCTTCAAAATCTCCTAAGCAGCTACTTGCAATGCCAATGCTTGCAGTGGCAGTAGAGTGCGAAAATATTTCTAGCGAGAGGCCCTTGCAAATATGTAAAAAACTTGAGATTCTTAGCCGGCCCTTTGTTCACCATCTAAGATATCCCGGTTTTTGTAAAGGTCAACCGTATAGGTAGCGAGTAAAATCATTAGGGCCTTGAGAGGGCGACCGTATAATCTACACAGACAGCTAGTTGCATAAGGACGTCAGAGCGAACCTATTGTCTGCTTGATTACCTACAGGGCTGCATTCTTGTCCGGATTGATATTAAACTAGGCAATGCCTCGATCTTTTGCTCCCGGTCCTGATTCTCTGCCTTCATCGCATTCACCTAGAGAATATTTACAGCAATAGATTAGCTTAAGTTACGGAAGGAACCTTGAAGAATACGGAAACTACTTGCAGATGCCGTGTTAAGGCAGTTGTTCTGGCATTTTGGACAATTACACATAATATAGTGTTCCAAAAATAAATTGATATGTTATGCATATTTGCAAAACATTTTGAAACGCCCGTAGAGCTTAGCACCGGGGTAACTTCAGGTCATGCGATATAGTCTTGCAGCAGGAAATCCTGTATTTCCAACTGTAAGGGATTATGATAACTTCTTGCACTACATCGTCCAACCTTTACTTAGATGCGTTATATTCACACGCCTGGAGACGTAGAGTTACCTAGAAATTAGGAACGTTTTTTCTTATACCGTGAGTTTCCGCCATCTATTGTTAATTGCTGAGCTTAACCAACTTCCAATCCTGCTCACAGAGCCATTTCAACTTCAGGTGCAAGGTAACGTCAAACACAAACTCTGCTCAATCCAGTTACCTCTATTTTCTGTCAACCGATAAATGGTGTCTCAAATTGTCGTTTCTGCATGGAGCACACAATTTTAAAACACACATGTTAAAATGGCACTGTTATATGTAGTATTGGCATTCAGGGCGTGTGAAAAGGACGGGAAATGGAATGGAATAAATACGTCGCTACTAGTTAATTAGCTTTTTTTAATTATTAATTACAAATTATTGGGAGTCGCAGAGTTCTTGATATGAAGAATGAGGATATTTCCGGTGCTGACCATAGAGCCAAAAACATTTAAGTTAATTAAATTAATTAGCTTACACGGATGGTTGGCGCTTACCGGAAACCATGTTTCCTGCTCAGCTACTGCCAGTATAATTAGTACTGGAAAAATATTGAAGAAAAATTGTGGCTAAGATGAAAGCACATCGCGTAAAGCGTCAGATGCGACTTCGAGGTTTTCACACCTCTTGAAGCGGGCAAGTCAGTAGCTCCTGTTACACTATACCAGCCTAAGGCTTGCGTCATTAAATACGGGCACCTTAACTACGTGCTAAGACTAGATTAGTGATATTTGGGTGAGCTTTCTTAAAAACACTCGTGGCTGAGCCCAAACAAAATACTCTGAATTTTCACACCAGCAGCTCCTACTTTTAGCTTGTAGCTAGTTTTCTACTCGCGTATCCACTATTCACCTCTTGTCTTTTTGAGAAAAGCGTCCATATTTTAAAAATCATACGATCTATGCCTAATACGAGCCATGACTAAGTTTTTTAGCTGTATAAAGCAACCAGTGTTAAGCCCCTATGAATTAGTGCAATTTTTCCCAATTCAAGCTAGAACCTCTTGAAATGTTAAAGCCTGAGTTATAGTCGGTTGGATTTTTGGTAATGTACGATAGGGGAATTACATCCAGTACAAACCCATTCACTAAAAGAAGCCCATCGGACTTCAAGGCCACAGAGTCATAGTTTAGTACCTTCAAATTTATTTCATTAATCGCTAGGGAAAACTCTTACCTTTTATATTTGAAGATTTTGGTAAATGACTGATTATGAATAGATTATTTCATAAAAAATACTAAGCTCGCCGATCTGAATACTTTTTAGGGAATTGGAGAAGCTGAATGGCAAAAGATCAAGAAAAAAGTGAAAAGTGTCTAGCGCACTTCTGCCCTCCACTTTGGAGAGTTTAAAAAATGATAACATCTGCAGATAGCTATGCTCCTTCATACCAAGTTGCAATCATGCTCCATTTTCAGCTTTTTCACATCTTCTGGTCCTTTTTTGACAACAAATTAATTAGCTGACCCACTCCTACGTTTGAAGGTAGTTGGCAATGGAGTCTTTAGCTTTGCAGGTACTAGCCTTTCAAACTCACTTTGACAATGCTCATAGAATGAACCATACGCTCTTGCTGCCGGCCGCACCACATCTTTTCCAGCCATCCTGACCTGCTTCTGCTACATTAGATTGAGTCTTCGACTACCCTTCTGACTCAGCTATGCTTCTCACATTCTCTTTGCTGCATGAGACAAAGACTACTAGCTACCGTGCGTGTACTGTAGAGCTACTTAGCCTTTAGAGGTGCCATAAAGTCGTGTCCAACACCCACTTAATATTTGTGAGGTTTTAAGGTTACAGATGGGGAGGCATTTCTTGATTATGATAAAATCTAAAATGAAAGTTAGCCGTTTCATACGCAACCAGGCTCAAATAAATTAAACTTCTAGCCACTTCTTGCCTCTGAAAGAACTTCCCGCCAGCCTATACATTGAACGAACGGTTAGTGAAATGGAATTTTAAAGATGGATTTGTGCCACCCAAAAATTCCTAAAACTATGCTTAATTTATTGGGTCTGATTGTGACGCAATGCAGGCTGGGATGCACTAGTTGACTCACATACGGAAATGCAATTTATCTCTGTCTGCTACTCCAAAAAGCCATAAAGGCAAAGTTGGTGTTATGCAGGTTCCCATTGCCAACTCAGGGCCTAAACGGCTTTCAGTGTGCCTGTGGTAGCCTATATTCATAATGGCAACAGTTCTAGAAAACTTGAACGTTGCATTGACGTTCGAAACCAGCCGTTGCATTTAAAATGCATTCAACTAACCTCTGAAAACAAATCCAGGCAGGCAGGATGTCGCCCGACCTACGTGGGAGAGTGAATTCTGACGATGGAAATGCGAGGTGGCCACTAGCTCAATGCTCCACCTATTTTCCAAAGTTCAGTAGCTATGGGCTGCATGGTGCAATTTGGCCGTGGCCTCATATTAATAAAATAATAGCTGAAACATAAATACTGCCCGTACGGCTTTCAACGAGAGGTGGTCTTAACGGCATTCTAAGATCGACTGTTTATTTTTGCCACAGGTCTTACCCCAGGGGTAAGGTGCTCGCTCTTTACTACCCCGATCGTGAGCTCGAGTCCTGCCGTGGGTGATTGCTACTTGCTCAATGCAGACTGTGGTAATAACTTTCAAGTCTCTTCTGCTGCTATACAAATGAGCTTGTTTAATTGGCTAACCCTTTCATTTACTTGCGCCTGCAAGCAAAAATCAGAATATCATTTGGTGATCAGTAACTGTAAACCACTAAAACACTATTCGTTAACTGTAAACGCCACAACATCAAATCTTTCGCTTTCAAGCCGAAACTATACATTGAGTATGGCTACCTTATCAGCTTTACATAGATAAACTTCATATTACAGAGCTAACCTATGGTCAAAGTACTAAATGAGACCAACACGTCAACAAGCCGCAGCATCATTGGGTTGAGTGGCATCCTAGGAACAAAAACAAACAAAAGCTGCAGTTTGATGTTGGACACTCACCACTAATAGCGGAAGTGCCGTTCGTACTCCAATTCGCCTACGAAAAAAAATATTGAACGTAAGTACGGCTTCGGATCACTTTAGCAGAATTATGGAAATAGTTTTCCTAAAATGCTCAAGCAGTGAAGCATTTAATGCAGCACGGCACTACCTTGTCGCCGCAGTAATGCCTGCTCCCGTTTTGAGATGTATAGTTTCCGCAAGGGAACGGACTGCTATGGCACCGCTTTCTCGCCGAATCCCACAGCGCTGCCTGACAGGAGGTGAGATGGTGGCAGTTCAACAAACACTCCACTAGTGACCTGGCCGGTTGGGAGTCCAAGAGCTGCGGAATGAAGCTTAACACGTTATCAACTTCCTTTACAATCAGTTGGCCGCCCATCATTGCTAGCTGACTAGCAGAACTGAACGAGACATCAGAGTACACATGTGCAGCAAAGCTCGCAAGCAGGGCTCCGATTAGACATTCAGCCAGCATGATCTCAGCCAGGGCTCAAAGCAATATGCCAAGAGCGTATGCAGGCCAGAGTTAGTTGGGATTTCATTTGAAGCGACATTTCAACAATCCATTAGCCTCGGTCCCGGGTCACTTCCTGTTCTCTGTCTGTGCATATCCGAGGTGGTCGTAGCTTGTGTGTTCTGCACGAATTACTGATGACCAGGAACAACCATAGGTTGGTCATGCAATCAATAAGTGTGTTGAGGGCTGCATTTTGTTATGTCTACAGAACTTGGAAAAGCTCAATGCTATTCTCCACAATAGGTATTGATCCAGCCATTTCCTTAGGCTCTGAAGTTCCGGGCAGAAAAATTGTGGTTTCCAAGTTACTAATCATGTTTACAGTAAACTCGTGCCAAACAGCACTGTCATGCCGTCGTTGACCTGTGGTAAAATGTCTATGGGCTGCATGTGGTGTAAGCGGGATAAAGGAATCATTCGGAGAGTTGGAACCATAGCTTCCTGTATGGCGTAATTGCCGTACCTTGCGTGTACCTTTTTCCTATCATATCATTCAAGAGCCTGTAACTTTAGTGCAATAATTGACGCGGTCAGCTTAGAATGATTAAAACTATGCCAGACGCCAGGTGCAATTCAAGCCATCCATGCCAGATGTGCGCACTCGTAGGAAGAATACTGCGAACGGCTGTGAAAGTGCTACATTTCCACACTTAAAATGCAGACTTAAACTTCAGAATGCAGCAAAACTTGAAGGGTCAATTGGAAAACGAATGCCTGTCTCGATCGAGCTTGTGATTAATGATTCAGAGCAGCAATCAATATCTATGCATCACGACGCTCAATTAGTCTTTTGTTAGGAAGAGAAGATGTGGAATGAGACTTGCATCTTATTCATAAAACCCAGTCCACGTAATAAACCTTACACCTTTCATTCTCGAATAATATTTAAAGTAGCACCTCAAAGCACGGCTAACAAGTCTTCCGGTGAGTATAGCTACAGCACTGGTAATTTCTTTTGTAACAATGTTACGTCCTTAATGTTTGTGGTCTATATTCCTCTGCGGAAAAGGGCCATATGTGTCTTGGATGTAGGCGGAAAATTGCTCTCAGATGATACTTTCATGTGATCAACGATTATGTCACACATGGCTTTTAGTAATTCTTAATCACTAAGCTCTAAAAATGAATAACGAGTGCGATAATTCTGCGGATTAGCAAGACAGCATTTTTGGTATTTGGAAAAGTAGTACACTCCAAAATTTATGAAAATGCAAAATAAATATGATGGCACAAGTTCGATTGAAAAATAGTTCAGAACGGGCAGGAAAACATTACGATCAATTAATATCTCAGACGATGCAGGGCAGCCTTAGCATGCAAGAGTAGCGATAAGCAAGAAGAACTAGTTTTATAGACACTGGCGACGAACTTAGCTGAAGGCTTCATGCATCTTGGCTGCACAACCTCATACGGCATGATTAGACTGTGGCAGTATTTCTCACCGGCTAGGCTTTAGAAAAACCTAGCCCGAATATTCTGCTTCGAAATGCCCCCTGCTGAAGTGCTTTTTTTTATGGCGGACAACGCGGACGTCGGTCGTCCAAGTTTTCCCGCCCTTTCAGGTTTCACAATGACTGCTAGGAGGGGTATTATTGGAACCAAGTGCAGGAACAAAGTGACAGTATGGTGTTTGCATACCCAGCAGGAGGGCCGAGCAGGTAAGCCCACCAATTGTTTCTACAGACAGATCTTCATCGCTGAGGCACCAGCATAACCATTTAACGCCATAGGTACCTTTGGACAGGGCCTGGGCTCTTTGGACGTAGCCGTTTCAGTCAAAGCTAAGGCCTCCAACGCTTCAATCGTCAGACGCTTGGCTGAACGTCAGACCGCAAATGTATCGGTACCGTGCTCTTCTCGACCTTGTGCGACCATTCGAAGGCTGTGTTCGAGCGAATGACCGCTCCTAAAGTGTCACTATCGCTTCCTCAGAATGATTTTATTAGCCCTGATCTACTGTTGCTGTACTTGAATGTGCTTTTTAGGTCCACACCAATTTACATTGATACAATGCTATTCACGGAGTAGGTTCAAATGTTCCCTGTGACCTGCATTACTTTCGGACCTATAGTGTTGCTACACTGATTGGGCTGCAATGCGCTTGATATGCTTGTGAAATTTCTTGCTAGGATGGCAGTATATCTTCGAAGTTGATGGTGGCTGAAAGCAAGATGGCTGAGCATTATCTTGAGAAGAAGCAGCTGAGGGATCAGTCGGTGAAGTGGCAGCTTCCGAAATCTGGCTCACCATAAAAACAGCTCCGTAGCTTTCGGATCGCTCTGTAGCAAGGTTGGAGCATGGTTACATTCTTTATGTCTTGCCTGTCATCTGTTAGCGGCAGGTTTTATCCATCATCTTTAGATGAAGTGGCAGTGTGGTTCTTGCAGCATGTCCATATCACAGCATTCGGCTGCCTCGAATAACAAACAACACCGATATGGCCTAATGACTATATCAGAGAGCTCCACATGCCACAAGCAATTTAAATGGAAACCAGACAGTTTCACTTTGCACATTCTGACCATCTGTCAGAGCTTACCGAGGGACCGTTTTTGGCAATATTAATAATAATAACACCCTTGATAAAGCGATATCAGAGAACTCGATCTCTTTATAGAGGATTTAAATTTTCTGCAAAGGAAACATGAATGAATGGTTAGTGGTAGCATGCTCCATAAACCACAAGAATAGCATGGTTAGGGGTGACATGCACAGGGTCAGCAAGCAAGTGTGGTTAGTGGCAGCAAGGAACAGTGTCAGCACTCGTAAGCACATAAAAGACGAATCATGGGAACCCACTAAATGCTGTCATAAATAGCTGCGTTTTTAATTTCTTTTTAGATGTGGTCAAGTCAGGGGATGTCGCGACAAAAGTCTGGAGTGAGTTCCAGTCTTTTGATGCACACGAACTAAAGTCACGGTCTCCAAATGATTTGAGTTTTGGACGAGGTATAGGTAAACAGTTAGATTCTTCAAAACAGGTGGTACGATACTTAGCCAGATGGGGCAGTATATCTGATAGACAGGCTGGAGCCAAAGAATGAAGGAACCTGAGAGTGAGCGACAAAACCTTGAAGTCGATGCGTTGCTTGACTGGTAGCCAGTGCAATTCGGCAAGAATTGGTGTGATGTGACAACTGCGATGCTCACAACAGACATGTCTAGCTGCAGAGCTTTTCAGTAGCTGTAAGAGCCTGATTGCATAGGCCGGTAGACTAGCAAGCAGTGAGTTACAGAAGTCAAGACTGCATGTCACAAATGCATGGACTAACTTAGATGTGGTATCCCTGTCTAAACGATACCAAATTGCAGCAATTTTATGTAGCTGAAAATAGAATTACTGGAATGTCTGGGGCTGTTGTGGTCGTCAAACGAAAAGTCACTTTGTAACATAACACCTAGATTTCGTGCAGATTCAACCGGCTATACGCCGGAAGAGACAATTTTGAGTATTAGCCTTTACAATTTCTTAATCACACTTGCTTTTCCCATAGCTAATAATTTGGTTTCATCACAGTTCAATTTAGGAAAAATTTTTGCCATCCATGTGCTGATGTCATCAACACATGCAGCAAGGAAGTTGAGAGAATTGGATGTGCTCGAGGACTGGGAGGAATCAAAGCAAAGGTACAACCGAGTGTCATCCGCATAGAAGGAAAATCCTATATCGTGCTTGGCAATCACATCGGCAGAGGGAGAGTATACACCGTGAACAAAACGAGACCAAGCATGGAGACCTGAGGTATCTCATATTTCAGAGGTTCCTCGGATGATCTTTGTCATTCACATTCATACCCTTGAACCTCCCATTGAGATATGACCTGAATAATTGGAATGCAGTGCCAGTAATGCTCAGGCGAGATGAGAAGCACTCAAGAAGAACTCGGTGATCGATAGTATCAAAAGTTGCCGAATGATGGAGCAAACAAGCAGAGATATCCTACCCATGTCTGCATTCTTAAGTAGATCATTGTAACCCGAAGCAATGCTGACTCGGTAGAGTGATTAGGTCTCAAGCCAGACTGGAACTTACTAGCAAGGTTTGAAGTTTCAATATATGAATTCAGCGGGTCTTCGACGACTCGTTCCAGTGTTTTGATAGGAATGATAAAAGGGAGATTGGTTGGAGGTTGCTCAGTTCTCTCGGTCTAGTATTGCTTTCTAGAGCAGTGACCTGACTACGGATTTTTTGAGAGCTGCTAGGACATGACCTGAGGCTATTGACATAGTAATGATATTATTTATGCATGGCAGCATCAGATTAATGCATCATAGGAGCAGGCAGCTAATACGTGGTCGTTTATTCATTGAGCCAGCACAGTTTCGGTTATGTGCATAGTGCCAATAGCAGGACAAGAGAAAGGTTAGCTGGCTCTGTGCCAGACGGCGACGAACAGTGTTGACTCATGGCAGTAGGAATAGGGTCCAAAGGAAGAGTTGCCTTCTTTTATTCGGATATGAACTTCAGGGCGAGGTCATTAGCAACCTGCTTGTATGTAGACATTAAGGTGCTGCAGGAAATTGAGGGACAGCATTCTAGGGGGAATGCTGCCATCGCAGCGATGGACTCGGATGGACTCCCTGATATTTTCTATCTTCTTGACAAAGAAGCTAGAGAAGTGATCAGTTATATCACCTCAGGGACCATTAGGTAAGGAGCTAACCTGGGAGCGGTTTAGGAAATGGCTTATCGTCGACATCAGCATTTTTGGATTACGCATTTGTGATTCAACAATGTTTTTATGGAAGCTAGACTTGGCCTTTACAGTGTGGGCTATTACAGCTATGCCACCAGCTCCAAGGGCAGCTGCTGTAGTACTGGCACCTACAACCTCCCTTACCAGAGCGGCTATATTACTAATTAAAGATCTCTGTTGCTTGAAGTCAACAGCACCCGATTGCCTATTAAAATTCAAAAGAAACACACTAGTATTGGCTTGGGATGGCTCTGCTCCACATATCTAGAAGTCGGATCAAAAGTCATAGGGCCGGTCCAGGAGACTTGAATACCTCAGTTCAACGGCTGCCTGGCTGAAAGATCTTTAACTGACTTCTACAAACTTGCTGATGACATTTTTTGTGAATGGGTGACCTAAGCAGAAGCCAAGGTTCGAGATAAAGAACCCAGGGTAAAACTGTTGCCGACAGGAAAATGATAAGTCACCTACGTACGTACTATCAGGCCTGGTGGCACTGTCGGGAACGGCCGGCTATACGCACTGGCCTCAGTCTTGCTACAACGGCACTACCAACTCGACCGGCTATGAGACGTGGGGTGCATACTCCAGTCTATTTAAACGATGTGCCGGGACGACCTTTTGGTCTGTCAAATATTGTGGGCGACGAAGGCTGCTAGGCGAAGCCGTCAGTGGCTCTAAATTTGATTATATAATTACTTATATAAAATATATAATTCATTTATATAGCGCCCCATGAGAACTTAATCTCTATTCAGGCGCTTCACATATGCCTCGGGGCTCAAGCCCACGACCTCAGTCAGACCTTGATCGGGGCGAGCATCTTAACCGCTAGACTAAACCAGCTCGGCATTAGAGAAAATTTAGATTAAAGCAAATTTAGATTAGAGAAAATGCTAAGATTTAGAGTTGTCTTTTGATTCCTTTCACTGAGGAGCAGCTTTCAATGCATCTGCTTTTAGGGCACGGTTTTCATCGCGCGGGGGGGGGAGGGCAAAATGCCTGGAATACGGATGACTTCAGGAGCTTGATAGAAACTGACGTCTCACAGCCACCGTGCTTACTGCAAGCTTTCACTTTGAGGACGTGTCGTGGTCATTAAAGATTGTTTCGACCGTCATGCTTCGCAAGCTGTGATGCGAGGTCTTGGGTGGTCATTCAAGGTCAATCACCACCTTCGGGGCGATTATTTTGCTGCCTATTCTCTGTAAGTTTCTGTATGGTGCCCTGTTATCGATGCTGTTGGACCTCCTTCGGGATAGATCGCTGTGTGTGGGTAGAAGGGATATCACTCCCAGGTTAGCTGGGCAAAGCCAATCTTGCACTGCCATGGGATGATTGCCGATAGACAGAGCAAGTCTGGTCTGTCTATGGAGAGTGCACCTCTTTGCCAGCAGCTGAGTCAGTGGCCCAGCTGGTGTAGTTAGACCTGTTGATACTAGTACTGCGGCATCACACCTCTCTGCCACCTGGTCAGCTTAGGATTTAGGACTGGTGACAAAAGACTTCCGCCGGCACCCATCTCCTAACGACTCCACTACCCATCTGTTCGTGGTTAGAAGGACACGATACATCTTGTGGCCACTGCTGGTACCGTTACTTTGAGCTCTCGTGAGCAGAAGATTGGTTACTGTTTGAGAAAACAAACTGGATGGCAGAGCTACTGCGGCAGCCACTATCTACCGAATCGCTTGCCAGCAGTGAGGCCAATCCCTCTTGAGGTCCGAATGCTCAAACCCACATCCGTCTTGTTATAAAATTAATAAATACTAGCTGATTTAACAGCCTCTTTTGTGTAGTGACAGAAGAGCTTTTACGGCTAACACCACCACTTGCAAGGGCGATAAGGAATCCCCACCGCAGGATTCGAACCCACGACCACGGTCCCGAGGTCGTGAAAAGCAACCGCCTTACGTAATGTGCCATCACGGCTCATGGCACACAACTGACACTTCCCTCCTACTGCTTGGGCTAAGCTGTACCGTTTTCAGTCTGCCGTTTGCCTGATCCGATCTCTTCTCTTTCTCTCTCGCTCTCTCTCTCTCTCACACACACACACACACACACACTCTCTTCCACTTCGGCATAATAAAGTCATAACCTGACCATGTGCTAACCGTCAATAAATACACTATGCCAACAAACCCTTAGGTAGATGGTACTTGGAGCCCTGCTGCCTACCTGCATATGCATAGCAGAGATGTGCGTATCATTGCCCAGAGGCATATTTTTAAGTGCTCTCAGAACTGTGGTAAAAAAGCTTCCATAGGCGAATGTCATATCTAACTGTTGTAGGACTTCAGCGTTGCTATGCTCTTCTAGCTTGTCAATCATACACCATTTCATGTAGCAATGCAGCTAGTGAGCAGTGGGACCTTGCGAGATCGAGTACTTTTTGGTATGGCTATTCGGGCTGGCTATTCGGGCAGGTCTGGCCTTCGTAGGATTTGCATTCCTGTGCTCCTGACAGAGGTCACAAGCAGAAACCATATCTTCTGCGTCTTTTCCTCAGCCAGGCCAGTAAACTGAGGCCTTTGCCAGCACAATGGACTGTTAGCTGTTGCTAGTCCAATACACTGCAATCACTATCAGCTGTTGTGTTGCTGAGAAATCGGCCTGCCTTTCTAATTAACCACCAAAGTTCTATCAAGAATTTCGCAGAAGTTTCACTTTTTGTTGGCTTAAAAAGTTCCAACACCGGCTACGTAGCATTTTATTATCCTCACAGCGCCCTATATTTTTTATTTGCTGTACACAATCTTTATTTACGAAATATAAACCTTATCCATAATTCAGCTTCTTGTGCAATTTTTTAACGTGCCTTTAGATTTTTTGGTACTGATATCGTGCAAGTATGAAGGCCAATCGCGAGACTGAAGTTCCCTGTTAGTTTTGCTTACGTGCGAGCCACTTATCAAAACAGGTGGGCCCTTGTTTGCCATTTGCTCTCGTCGCGATTCTTTCTCATCCAAGCGGCACGAGTCACTAACAATTAGACTACTTCCTGCTAAGCCCCTCCCTGCCACTTTTTGGAAGGAAGCGAGCGATACGAGGCCTTGCTACCAAACGAACCTATCCCGCCAACGTTTAATGCATCCGGAGTATGATTGTGCTGAACTGTAAAGAAATGAAAGCGACCAGCATCTTGGCAGGCAATGCGAGAACTCGGCTTAATCGCCTAGCAGTGATAAATCTCTATTCTTAGAAGCTTCAACCGTTCGCATCCAATCAGGCAATACGGCAGATGCATCAGCCTCGGTTATAAGTGGCTGCTCAGTCGGGCCACTCATCACTTCCCGCAGCTTGAATTCGCTTTACCCAATCTTTATTTACGAAACGCAAACCTCGTCTATAATTTCACTTCGGATGAAATGTTTTCTGCGTGCGTTTTGTTCAAGTTCTGATATCGTGCAGGCACGAAGACCTATCGCGAGTCTAGCGTTTCTCGTTTTGTTTGTAGCTAGGCTTGTCTGTCGGGAGCGTTGCATTTGTCACATGACACCACTTCTCGCCGACCTGCACTGGATGCCAGTCAAGCAACGCATTGACTTCAAGGTTCTGTCGCTCACATTTAGCTCCCTTCATTCTTTGGCTCTAGCCTACCTATCAGACCTATTCCCCCACCAGGCCAAACATCGTACAGCCAGCTTTTCGGAAATTGAATGTTTAACTATGCCTCGTACAAACCTAAAATCCTTTGGAGACCGTGCACTTAGTTCGTATGCTCCCTAAGTCTTGAACTCACTTCCGAATTTCGTCATGACATCTCCTAACTTCTCCACATTTACGATCGGTCACACAAACATGCTTTTGGTGTAGTTATACTGTAACGAAGCATGCGCCACGTTACCTGAATCAATAGCAATTTTCGAAAGCTTTAATTAACCTTATTTTATATTACTGAGCTAGTGAAACCTCTTACAGGATAAACAGTTTGCTTGAGGGCTAGAGCACCTGCCTGTTTTCAGATAGGCATCGTAAACCAGTGGGGTTTTCTTAAAATGGTCAAATTTGACCATTTTAATTGCTGTGCTTCTTGATATTGAATTGGAATCATGAAAAGACAGCAGTTTTAATATTCTCTACCTGCATCTTACGAGTATGAAGAATGGGATTTAATCGCTAGCTGTATTTCTTTTTGACTGTGTGTGCGTAGGTGGCTTTTGAGGTGGGCACTCTACAGATAGCGAGGGGAGGAGCGAAATACTGCAGGGTAATTGAGATCAGTTCTGCACTTGGCAGAGTGGGGCTGGACAACTGCTCTCTGGGTGAGGGTAGGCGCGATCGGCCAGCCTTACCCATGTGGACGCTCCATGGTTGTTTAGCCATCTTTTCTCTGCCCCTGCTTGAGACTTCTCCCGCCAGCCGGCCAAAACTAGCTCAGAGGATTTCTGCTTCTTTCATGAGCTAATGATAGCTGCTGATTTCACCTGAATCCTATTCCGTTTATTTAAGTAGTACCGATACCGATTATGCAGCAGCTCACCGGGGCTTCATACAATGGTCTCGGCCTGAAGAGAAACTCATACACAAATATCTAGATAGAAAAACATTCCGCAGCTTTAAAAATATGGTTTATCTCTAGTACTATTTCTAAAAGACTGTTCAATCAGTGCTGTTTTTAACAGTGGCTGCAACGTTATTAATTAAACATTACAATTAACAATTAATCGGTCTGCTCAATCTACGTCAGTCTCAAGTGGCATTTTTACAACGAATGTTATGCCACGAAGGACGAGAACTTCTGCACTAAATTATTGAGCTAGCTGTTCTAGAAGACATCCTCAAAGAGATTATTCAGTCTTGAGATACTTGAAGAAAGGAATGTATTCGGTAGGTCTGGAAATGAAAGAACAAAAGTTCTAATTTTGACGTGCGAGAACCCTAGGACACTGGTTGAAGACTCTGGTAGGTTGCAGTAATCTAATCTAATGAGCATCATATTGTATAAAAGAATGAGCTTAGCTAGCATTCAAGGTGCCACGGGTCAGATCTGAGCAGTGTTGCATAGGGTTAAATCTGGATCGCTAAACCTGCGACGGTCCCAGAAAAAGACTCATTTCCTGAGAGCAAGTGACAGAAAAGCCGGCTTTGTCATCTAATACCCAAATGCGCCCCTTGTGTCCCAACCGCCACACAGAAGCACGTCAGAACGTAATCCGGATTACATTTTGACAAGTGACCAGCGACACGTGTGAGGAAGGTTCCGGTCAAAGTAAGATTATGGTTATAACCTTCAAAGGACTTGGCACAGATTATTTCATCGGGTCGGAGGCAGCTGGGTAGTGAAGCTTGGTCAGTCTAATGAGAGGTTCAGACTAGGGCAGGAATGATGCGGGAGTATAGCACAGGAAGACGAGAATCTCTTCAAGAAGGTTCGGGTTCGTCATTCTCAACTGCCAAAATACTGGCCAAAAAGGTTATAGAGACCCTTCTAAAAAATAGTCGTAGCAGCACCTCTATGTAAAGGGCGAATCGTCTGTAGGAGTGGGATTAGTGCCCCTGGCAATCCGTTTGCCACAAGATTTCCGTCAAAGGAGTATCGTCAGTATCTCGGAAAATGCATAGGAATCTCAGCCCACTGGTCTCATTTGTATGTACTACCAAATGCATTTACCACAGTCAGGTTTGAAAGTTAATTAGTCTTGCGATCGCTCATATTGTTATCGAATACGAAGAACTTTCTTGGGAACTTACAAAATCCCTTACGTTTAACTTAATAAATATATCTCACACATCTGAAATCTGCCCACGATCTTACCAAACTCAATATTAAAGACCGGAATAAGAGGTTTTAAAAATGCAATGCGTGGTGGACTAATGCACCTGTAAATCGATCACAAGCATTGCATGAATCCTTCCTCTTGGAAAATCGCTGGGAGCATGAATCGTACAGGACAAAGCTGGAATCGTGAATGACTGAGCAGGGGCTGCAACTTATTGGCCACTTGCTTGATTACAGAGGGTCTGAAAGACACAAGTGGATCGCTCGGTATTTTCCGACGTTAAAATGTTAATCATACGGCCAACTTTAAGTTCTATTAGCAGCTTAAGCGCCATTGGAGCACCCAAATTCGACGAGGTAGCGAGAAATTAGAGATCGGTAGAACCGCAATACTGACATATAGCATCACTTGAAACCTATCTTCAACGTCGGCAAGTACGAAATCATTACACGCACCTGCGTGTATTCTCCCGAGTATTAACTTTATCAGCACCACATAAGTTGTGTTCTTGGAACGACTTTGTTTTAGTTCTTGAGTGTGACTGCTGAAATTCTACTGCTGACAGCTTCTATGTGCTAGCTAACCTCTGGCCAAGTCGGGCGATAAAAGCAGTTGTCTAAGACGTGAAGATTTTGTTTGCATCTAGTTGCGAGAATTTTTAGTAATTGTGCTTTCAATTACAAATGTAAAGCAAATGTAAAATGCCTATAAAGTGATTAAGCTCTCTGATGTTTCTATGCAAATGTATTATTATTATTAATACTCATATGATAAATTTCTTCTATTACACTGTAGCCTCATCGTGTAGAAAGCTAATGTGGCACACTACAACAGGACCCCACAGAAAAATGGTGATGGCCAATCCACATAACCTTAAAAACAGGTTTGGGCTTCCGGCGCCACCCGTGCAAATTTCTTACCGTCTACTGCCTCAAAAAGATTTTTCTCCGCCCCCATTAGTCAATACTAACTATGTTAGCAGGAAGCAATGAGGCTAAAGCCTGCATGAAGGCCGGGGTGGGGCTAGCCTGCAAGATTCATTTCTGTCGTCAACCTCACCAACGATGGCTCGACTAGCCAAGGTTCTTTCCCTTTGAAAAAGATTGCCGTGCTCCTTTCTACTCGCAATAATATTCCTCTTTGATTCAACCTTCTTAAGCTCACACAATTATTAGAAATATTTACATAAATATTACTTACATAACTCAATGTTTAATGAAAACATGTAGGTATGACCCATTTGCCAAAGCTGTATATGCTTAATGAGAGTTTGAGGTGCATCCACGTGTAGGTGATCGAGATATGGTCAGTAAATTCAATTGGATGCTGTCTGTACCCCGGCACCATAGAGAGCTCGTTTGCAAACTTCTATTGTCCATGGCATTACTACACATCGGTGCGATTAAAATGTATTATTATTATTATAGCAAGTGTCAAATCAAGGAACTAACGTGTGGGTGCTTTTAGGAAGGCTTACTTTAGCAATGAGCAAGTGCCCTTTCCCATTGGATTAAGACAGCAATATAAATACTCAACGATGGAAATATAGATTGATAGATAGATTGAAAGATAGATTGTAGATTAAGCATCGATCCCGGCCAGCGACCTTTGCTATAAGATTGAATCCAATCGCCTCATCATGCTCTTCGAAGTCCTACCCAGCTTGCCCAGCCAAGCTTTACCCTTCCCTGTTTTTCCCGGCCCCGCACTGCTCTTACCCTGCTTCGCCACGCCTCTCTTCATGTAGAAGGAGGCCATTCTTTCTCACCGAACATCCTGTGCCCACAATCACGTGCTCCTCTGCATTGTTACCCATTGGATTCATTTAATAACCCCTGCAAATACCTTTCAAAAATCATAACTAAAATTAATTCAGCTCATAATCTTTATTATTATATAATATTACGTTAAGAATCATTTTAAATTCTCATGACAACGATAAGTCTTCTGAAGCCCTCCTTAGATTACTTACAAATCGAGCGACTTCGGCTTGTATGGCAGCAATACTAACAACGAAAGTAGTTACATTAATATGTAGTCATTTCAAGTAGTTAATGGAGGGCCTCGCATACTTTATCGTTTAAGTCGACCACTATAGCAAGTCGCGTAGACACAATCCAAGGCAGAAATATTACTCCATCTTGAGCAAATCAGTCGATAGCAACAACAAACGAGACGCTATCCCTTCACAGCTAGCCCTGGCTACTTTTCGGCACTTGTCCACATGTGATTACTATTTATTACTTTCAGGTTCTTGCTTTGATACTGACTTATAGTTCAGTTGCTTGCTGCTACCGATGCTGGTGCTTCTACTTCTGCTTTTCTGCTGCAGCTTTTTCTGCTACTTCCATTTTTCTTTTTCTCCTGCTGCTGCCCGCTGCTACTACAAATTTTCTCTTTGTTGACTGTATATGTTACATTGATCAGTCTGTTTTTTTGCATTGCATTATGGTCATCTTCAGTTATTCTGGTTAGTATTCGCAGAAGGTTCTCACAGAAAATGAACTCGCGAAGCATTATTCTGATGTATTACCATGGCCTTGGTCGGTATTGCTTCACTGAGAGGGACACTGCAAACTTAGGAAACAAATGGGAGAATCGGATGCAGAACACTGGCGAAGATTAGCCTCCACCACCATTCGCTACCTTGTGCTTACATCTCGTAGATCCATCCTTGTTGCGCTTTTACTCAGCTTTATCCGTGTGTATTAAGTGTTATATAGGAGCTATAGGCACGGTCTCCAACGTTTAGAAGGTTCGTACTTGGTATGGCTAAGCAATTCAAGTCTGAACCGAGGGTTGTAAGATTCTTCGCTTGGTGGGGAGTAGTATTGATAGGCTGATGGCAAATAATAAAGGAACCTAAAAGTAAACGACAGAAATTTCAAGTCAAGGCACTGCTTGATAGGGAGACAGTGCAGGTTGGTGAGAAGTAGTGTCTTGTGAAAATTACAATTTCACCGAAGAGAAAAGACTGGAGATGCGAGAAGTGCCAATCATCACTTTGGGCGATTGTTAAATACCTTCGTAGTCAGCGAGCTGAAACTGTTCACATGCCGTGGCCCTCTTAACGAAACATTCAAATGCCACAGTCATGCAACATTTTAGAATGTTCACACTGTTAAATAACAACTACAGCGCATGGCAAAGCTACATATACCAAACAGATATGTATCCCAATTCTTGAAGCTCATCTTTTGCCACTAAAATCAAATTTACTTAAGAAAAAATTGTAGAACGTTCCTGCCGTAGGAAATTGGATCAAATACCTTCATTCGTGCGGTTATTGGCATACTGGGCAAATTTTAGCAGTTATTTTGGCCGCCGAATTAGCATTGCAGACCGCTTTTGAACTAGCTTTTATGAGCTGATTCACATCACAGTGAATTGTAATATTTTCCCTCAGATAAAAATGCTGTAGATATAAACATAAGCTCTCAAAAGCATTTCATCGCCGCTCGCACAGTGATGACAATAGGAGAAACATCATGCACTTTACTATATTATGGACTCAAAACAAAAATATTTTTTACTTAGCATGTCAAATAGATGCAAGATGACCTAGCTGGTCATTATTCAGACCGTCATTAAAAGATGAAGCTGTTGTCAGCTCGAGCGACTGGTATTTGGCGGGACTGAACCTTATGAACAATTATAATGCGAGCGGAAATGGTCTCATTGCCATATGTCTATTACTCTCAGATTTGACTTTCAGAAATGTATAGTTATCCATAAAATTACCTCGAAGCCTTGGCTTTAAATGCCGACAGGCCGGCTCTAACCAAATATCGACATACGCGCTTCAATTTATATTCTTATAAACGCAGCCCTGGTGCTAAGCTGTAGTCAACGGCAGTTGCTATATTTGACATTGGGAGAGCCTGGCCTTTGCTCGATTCAAGTGGGTTCAGTCAAGTAGCGAGAACTCTGGCAAAGGTTATGCAAAAATCCCAGTCCTTTGAAACCAGTGAGAAGCCGAAGTTAAGTTCTGCTAAGATTGATATCTGTTTTGGAGAGGCACTTCAGAATAAACGGAATGACTCATCAGTCATTTATCAGTAAGATCTCTGCGTCATAGCGTGCACCGAGTTGTGCTCTGATAGGCTTGCAAAGTTCGCAAGAAAATTAATGCACACAACTCCTGGGATCTATAAGCTGATGAGACGCATCTTTATCTCTGACGCAAATGAAGCTGAGTGTAAGCCGGAATATACATGCAACGTGTTTCATCTTGTGGATGCATCTGAAAGGAATATCATTTCGTCGAAAGATCGTTTCATAGCGCACTGAGTTTGAGAGGAGCGTAGTCAATAACAGACTAGTGCGTGAGCCATATCGGATGAGCAAAGAGGTATCGATATGTTTGCTTAAACGAGCGATGCGTGTAACTCGTGAGCCCAATAGGGTATGTTCGACGACTAGGTGCAATGCGAAAGATGCAAAACCAAAATCGATTGCATTCCCAGCCTCAAATTCTAATACATTTATTACTTTTCTTAACCATGTCGAACAAAAATGTTTAAGACTAGAAAGTACTATCGAGCTGCCACCGTAGAAGTGCATGCTGCCACTAACCACACTTGCATGCTGACCTTGTGCATGTCACCCCTAACCATGTTATTCATTTTGTTTATCAAGCATGATAGTACTCACCATTCAATCGCGTTTCCCTTTGTTTCAAATATAAAGCGCCTAGAAAGAGATTAAGTTCTCTGAGGGCGCTTTATCAAGTGCATTATTATCATTATTATTACTATTACTATTCAAATATATTAGAAAACTTTACACTATTAGTACAAACGGGTGAAGCCGAGTAAAAGCAAGTTTTCAAGTGTTCGACTTTTTCGTCGTGAGAAGTATACACCTAAGTAATAGGAAGCTGTTTTCCTCCAACAAATGGACCTGAAACCGTTTTCAACAAAACCGCAACCTATATTCTATCTTTTTGCTCAAATTATTGCACGCATTAGTCTCTAAAATTGCTTATGACCACTCTCGATAGAATAAGATAACATCTAACATAATAATAACATAACAATTTAAATCATATAATAATCATGTCTAAAATATTAACGTAACATAACATAATAATATTGTATATTATATATAATACTGCTGCTACAGTAATATTATTATTATTATTAAATTGTGGGGTACCTCATGGATCTTTGCTTGGCCCTGCTCTTTTCATGGTTTATACTCGTCATCTTGCCGATGTGATTTCCAAGCACAATCTAGGCTTTCACTTCAAAATGCAAATGACAGCTGTACCATTGCTTTGATCCATCCCAGCCCTCCAGCACGTCGAATTCTCTCAACTCCCTTGCTTCATGTATTGATGACATTCGCACATGGATTGCAGCAAACTTTCTTAAATTGAATGATGAAACAACCTACTTATTAGCTATGGAAAAAACCAAGTGTGATTCATAAATTGGAAAGGTTAGCACTCAAAAATGGCTTATTTGGCATTTCTCCTGTTGCATCTGCACGAAATCTAGGTGTCATGCTCTTAAATGATCTTTCATTGGACGACCACATGTCAGCTACATTGTCAAGTGTGCGTACTTTCATTTTGATAGCATTACTAAAATTCAGGCTTTTTTAGACAGGATAGCACATCTAAATTGGTCCATGCATTTCTGACATCCCATCTTGACTTATGCAACTCACTGCTCGCTATTCTACCGGCCAGTGCAATCAGACGCTTACAGCTGGTGCAAAACTCTACAGCAAGGCTTGTCTGTCGTGAGCATCACATTTGCCATATCTCGCCACTTCTCGCTGACCTGCACACCCTTCCAGTCAAGCAACGCATCGAATTTATGGTTAATTCATTCACTTTAGGTTCCCTTACTCTTTGTCTTGAGCCTACTTCTCAGATCTACTCCCCTACCAGGCTAAGGATTGCACCGACCGCTTTCGGAATCTAATCGTTTACCTTTACCTCGTATCATTTAGTGACCATGCCTTTATATCGTATGCTCCCAAAGCCTGGAACTCATTCCGACTTGCGTCATGACATCTCCAGACTTGACCACATTTAAAAGGAAACTAGACAATGCATATATTTATTACAGCATTAGTGGTTCTCTGTGATTCGTCGTTAATGCTCTTTAACGTGCTGACACTGTGCATGCTGCGACTAACCACACTTGCATGCTGACCCTGTGCATGTCACCCCTAGCCATCTTCTTCTTGTTGTTTATTGAGCATGCTACCACTAGCCATTCGATCGTGCTTCCTTTGAAGCCAACGTAAAGTGCGTAGAAACAGATTTATTTTTCTGAGGGCGCTATATCAAATGTATTATTAGTACTACTAGAGTAGCAGGACCTGAGCTATCAAGCGATTGTGGTAAGCTTTCCATCCAATCCAAGAAACCGCTTCCTAGAGCTTCATACCAACCGACTCCGCCTTTTTGTCACCACTTGCTTACTTTCACGCATGATTTTACAAGAACAAATAACTTCTACATCGTTCGGCAAATTTTTCTCTACCTGATGCAATAATTAACACTTCGGAGAACTTCAAAAGTTAACCTGTGTGCAAAGATTTTGCGGCTGGATTGTAAGAAAATTGTTTATGTGATTTTTGCGGTTAGAGGAACTGGTCGTAAGCCGGGCGGATTTTCATCCCTCGTTGCGGAGGACGGCTGAACTGTGCACCCTGGCCACTCCACATATAACGACGGATGAGGGTGGCCTTCAAGTGATTTCGGTCTTGCAAACCAAATCATACCCTTTATCTGCTTTCCTTTCAAACCCTTATATAAACGCTGAGAGCCAATACAGCACTCTCTTTTTTTCCCTCTATTTCTCTCTCTCTCCCTCACTTTCTTTCTTTCTCTTTCTCTCTCTCTCTCTCTCTCTCTCTCTCTCTCTCTCTCTCTCTCTCTGCCTTCTAATCACTTTATAAAATAAAATGTGCCCTCTACCGCAAATAAAAAATGCACGTCGTAGCTATAGAGTCAATTTATCATTCCTTTCAAGCATATTTAAAATGCTATGTTCTCTGGGGTAGCCATGCAAATAAATTATCATTATTATTATTATTATTATATCATTACTAGACTTCAGTTATTGTGTTTCCCATTAATCGCCTTTTTTAATTTTGAATCATTCTAATCTGTGCTGCTATATCCGTTTCAGACTAACTTGAAGTCCATAAATCATGTCATACGCTTCGCTCCTCAGCCTCATTTTTATTCTAACTCAACTGGCTGTTTATCGAGCACCTGATTAGCCAACAATTTCACTAGGGTTCTGCAGAATTTTGCTCGCACTTTTTAAGTGCAAGAATCCTAGCCTCAAATTTTGACTACAATAATTTTGCAGCACGTTTTGGATGGCGCGTCGGCAATATTTAGAATTACATTCTATGCGAGCTTAGAGCCTTATTTGGGCTGGGGGGCTGGGAGGGATCAAAGCACGGTTATAGTAATGAGCTATCCGAATACAAATAATAATTAAGGATTCGTGAATTATAAATTTCAGTCATAATCTAATCGATCTATTTCTCCGTCGTTACACTTTGTTAGGAACAAAGCTGGGGAGACGGTGTGGCAGTAGCAGTAATTACGATCTAGTGAATTTCTATAATAGTGGTCCAATAAACCTCAGGCATTTTGAAGAAATAGCCGACAAGACCTGAGGCTACGGACATATATACAATGTTATTCATGTAATGCCCCGGTAACTTTTCTCATTAGCAGCAAATAGTTGACACAGTCCACGACACTGAGACCACGTATTATGAGGGCTTAATCAAACAAGAATTCCATGAGTGCAATGTATTAGTGGCCACTGTTATATTTGGCTCGTTGACCAATGCTGACTCACTAAAGTGCTGGAGGAAGTCTGGGCTTCGTGGCCTAAAGTATTGCAAATATATACTGGAAATACCCTTTCTATCTTACCAGTGCTTTTTTAGTATAATTCACTATGCACAGGTGAATAAATAGTGGCACTGAGTATTTTCATATTTACTTCAGCACGCATTTAACCATGCATGCTGACCTTACGTGAACTTTTTCGGCGTCTGCATGTTTTTTCAAGCCTGCTATCATGCATATCCCTATCCCTAGGTTAATTATTATCTCTTAGTGAGATCTAAAGCACCTGAAAAGAGATTTAGTGTTCTCAATGCGATTTACAAAAGACCTATTATAATTGTGATCACATTTACATTATATATACAGTACTGGCTCAAAAATGTTGGGCATCGTGATAGCCAACAAATATCTTAAATAATGAAGTTTGGTTTTGCAAATCGCGGCCATCAAATATTACCTTAAGTTATTTTTAACACACCAAGAAGCTTTCAATTTTCCAAATTGTGCAAACAGCCGCATTGATTAACCAACTTGATATGAAGAAAACCAAAGTAACTATGTTGGTTGTTTCAAATAGATTCGGAATTAGTTGCGTTGTTAAAGGATAAATTTCTCAGCTCCACCAGAATACGACAAAATCAGAGTCATATAGATGTGTGTACGTACCCCCTCTCGACAAAGTCATCTTAATAGCTGCATCAGGCAATTCTTCAGAAATGGTCAACGTTAGAGACATGCGGTTCGTGAGCATGTGCAGACGCAGCTAAATCTTTTTTCAGACAATTCTAAAAATTGGCAATGCAGATAGAGTAAGAAAATAACCAATCAATCCTATCCTCATAAAATCTATGGAACCGTATACTACTGCTTTGCAAGTCAGGCAAACATCCGATACCCAAAAAACCATACATAAGTGAATGTATTAAAAACTTCATCATTTAGCGTGTTTCACGACTTGAGAAAACCAATGTGATAGCGTGCATGGTTTGATATAAATAGTGCTATTCCTTGTGAATCCTTTGTCCTGGTCAAATTTAACGCTGATGCAGAAAAGCGATCGATTATCGTCAGCAATATTGTAGCCGCCTACCTAATCCATATAAAGCTTAATGTACTACAAATAGCCATGTCTGAGCGCAGATGATGGCCCACAGGGCTGTCTCGCGTCTGCGTGCCCTTACTGACTCAGTAACAATGATACAGGGATTATTTAATAATTATCGCGATTCCTATGATAAAATTCCTCTAATTTTGGGAGCAAACCTCTGCGGCCCTATTGTATTAAGCACAAAAACTCGCGCCAACACATTTAGAAATAGCCCTTGAGGCCTGCTAGTCCGACTTTAAAAGCTACTAAACTGTTGCTTGCAATGCCTGCACTTGCATTGGCTGTAAACTTCGAAATTATTTCTAGCGAGAGGCTTTTACTGATATTTAATCAACTTCAGATACTTAGAGAGCACTTTGCCCACCAGCGAACTTGTCCCGCTTGTTGCTAGGGTCGACCGCCTAAGTAGCAGGCTAAGCCATTGCGGCCCTGCGAGACCCTTTGTAGGACGTTTCCCCCTGGACGTTTTCCCCCGACATTTCCCCCTGGTGTACCAAAGAACATTTCCCCCTCTGTCAATGAATTTATAACTAAGAAGGCAGATATATATATATATATATATATATATATATATATATATATATATATATATATATATATATATATATATATATATGTGTCTGTGTCTGTGTATGTGTGTGTGTGTGTGTGTGTGTGTGTGTGTATGCATGCATGTATTTACATGATCAAATGAAGTTTACGTCTTTGAACTAAAACCAACTCAGTATAATTGGAAGTATGGATTAGAAGGATGGTTTCTAATGGAGCGAGCGGCGGCGATTGTGGCGGCAGCGGCGGCGGCCGGAGTTCTGCCCGCGGGATTTCGGTCCCGCTTGACGCAGCCAGGCACTTGTTCTTACCCGTCAAAGCGGGCGCCAGCTACGGTGTGCCGCTCGTTCCTACAAGTGAATACGAAGCCTCGGAGGTCTACTGAGTATAACTCGATCTCAAGAGATCTCGTTACGCCCTAATACGCACTGATTAAAGCACGGAATACGGGCCAGGGTGGATTTAGGAGGCGGAGGTGCAGCCCGCCCTCCTAAACCCTAAACTCCAAAACCCTACACCCATAAACCCTAAAACCCTACACCCATAAACCCTAAACCCTAAAACCCTAAGCCAATAAACACGAAACCCTAAACCCCTAAACACTAAACCCTAAAACACTAAACCCTAACCCCCAAACAATAAACTCTAAAATCTCAAATCCTAAACCCTAAATACTAAACCCTAAACCCTAAAACCCTAAACACTAAACCCTAAAACCCTAGATACTAAACCCGAAACCCTAAACCATATACCCGGAGGAATGTCCTACCCCAGCGGGAAATGTTCGGGGTGTGAAACGTCCAGAGGGGGATTTCCGTGCCCCGCGAGAGCGACCGTATAATATATTCTGAGAGCGATGCGCACAAGGACGTTACAGCAAACCAACAATCTGCTTGAGTCTCAGTAGCTCTTGGTACTGGTTCGGAACGATCTTAAACTGAAAAATGCGTCGATCTTTGGCTCCTAATTATCACACTATGAGTTGATCCGTGGCACCTAGATAATATCTACGCAAGAGTCGAGTCTGAGTTAGCAACAGAACCTTGAAGAATACAGAAACTCCGTGCAGACAAGGTTATAACGCATTCGTTCTTGAATTGTGGGGAAAATATAGTTTTCTATCAGATTTTTAAAAAAGAACAGAATTGTTATGCATATTATTTTTAACACATTTTGAACCGCCATAGAGCTCAGTCAAGGAGGTAATTTCAGGTCATGTGGTTGCGTCCTACAGCAGCCAATCTTTTTTTGCTCACTGCATGGCTGATAATAGCTTCTCGCGTACCATCATCCGACTTTACTTTGATTACGTCTGTAGATTCACAGGTATCTAGAAATTATTCGCGATTTTGTTTCTTATCGGTGAGTTTCTGCCTCTGTTGTAACCTGCTGAGCTTACCAGCTTCCAATCCTACTCATCGAGTCATTTCAACTATTGCTTCCAGGTAAAGTCAAACACAAACTCTGCTTAATCCGGTAACTCTGCAGTCTGTCAGGCTAGCAACAACGTGTCTCGAGTTGTTGCTGCTACATGGAGAGCGAAAATTCAAAAGCGCACGAGTTAAATGACAGTGGAATAGATATTATAAGTGCTTCAACTGGTGCTGAAAGCGGTCAACGGTTAATTTAATTTAATTAAATAACTTCCACGGATGGTTCATGATTACTGAAAACTAAGCTTTCTTTTCTTCTACCGCCAGCGTAATGAATTCGGGAAATATAAACTAAAAAAATGGTGGCTAATGCGACAGCACATCGCATAAAGCATCAGATGCGATTTGCTGGTTGGTATGCCTTTTACAGCGGGCAAGTTAAAATGACCTGTTACAATATCGCAGCCTAAGACCTGCGTCGTTCAAACATGCACCTTGATGAAGTGGCAAGACTAGATTGGTGCTCTTAGGATAAGTTTTCTTCAGAAGAATCCTGGTTAAGCTCACAAGCAACATTATAAATTTGACACCATCAAGGACTTATTTCAGGTTTTAGCAGGCTTCCTACTTGCGTGTCCTCTACGATATCACCTTTCTTTTTTGAGAGAATATTCCATATTTTAGAAATAAATAATAGCATTATTATTGCTATTAACAGCAATATCGGGACCAACCTATTTGAGCGAAATTCGTTGTCTCAGGCTGCGAGAGGTTAATATTCGGCGATCCCAGCAATCCTCTAGTTTTGCAATCCCGAAAATCCCCTGGTTTGGCAAGCACGAGCTTTTTCTGTCTCGCACGAGAGCGTGCATCTGGCTGCGGGCTACCCGCTCGTTTCTGGTAACTTGGCTGGAACTTGAATTGCAATGAAAGTACGCGTCGTCATTCTTCGTGGCCCAGTGCTTGCCACCGTCGAACCTGCCACAGCTGCACCTTGGGCTTTGAGTTGTACTGGATTTGTACCTCATGACTGTTACTGAGCGTGTGGCCCGACCGAGGCTGTCATCTTTTTCTACACTGACGACGCTGACGCGCTATAAAGGTACGGGCGATCTTGATTGCTACCATGCCCATATATCGCAGGTGGATCGGTGAGCATTGCTTCAGCGTGTAGGACTCGCCCGCAGGCGAGCTTCGAGGCTGCTCCAACTGAATTGGTTGCACGTATTCTAGCAGTAACACCTGCTTGGTAAGCTGTGCGATTATTGCAAAGGGCAAACAGAGCCTACACAGTGCATACGTAACCAAACTATGTCAATCTAACAGTTTACCAATACCTCGTACAAACCTCAAATCTTTTCTCAAACCTTTGGAGACCATGCATTTAGTTCGTATGCTCCCAAAGCCTGGAACTCACTTCCGACTTGCATCACATCATCCTTTAACTTGACCACATTTAAAAAGAACTTGAAAACGCATCAGTTTAGGACAGCATTTAGTGGGTCCCTGCGATTCGTCCTTTATGTGCTTATGCATGCTGACTCTGTGCATTCTGCCACTAGCCACACTTGCATGCTGACCCTGTGCATGTCACCCCTAACCATGTTATTCATGTTGTTTATCAAGCATGATATTACTCACCCTTTAATCGCGCTTCCCTTTGCAGCGAATGTAGAACGCCTAGAAAAAATTGAGTTCTCTGAGGGTGCTTTATCAAGTGTGTTACTATTATTATTATTATTATTATTATTATTATTATTATTATTGATCGATTAGTGAAGTAAGCCCTTCGCCTGCATTCGCCGCTGTTTCGTTAAATTAAAAGGCTCAATCAAAACCGGCGGGGAGGAACATTGAATTGGAATCGGAATTTCTCGCCGACCCAGTGTGTTAGCATATAGGAATGTAGGCATTCCGTTTATTTACTGAGCTTATTTAGCTTTCATCACAATTACGCTTTCAATGCCACTGGCCTTACAAAGTGCTTTTAATTTGCTTCCGCCTGTGGCTTACGATCCGACAGTTTGTCACGCCAGTGAATCATGCGTGAAAAGATCGATGAATCCCAGGCCTAATGGTCTGTGATTCTAGGGCTCATCTGTTTTGCGACTGTTTTCTTCTGAAACGCTAACCAAAATGCATCACCTGTGTTCTCATCACGTTGAGGCCTCAGTTATTACCACCATTAGGCACGCTGGGCAGCTTATATTCTTCCTGGCTGACATGTGGAGTTTATTTTTTATGCAAATACTAGAGCTGCAGAGTGAACGTGCTTGCATTATCATAACCACGGCTTTAAAATCATCATGTGGCCATACATTTCACAGCAACGCTACGCTTGGACCACTCAGAAAATGCCTCTCGATATCTTAAGGATGAAATTGTTAAGTGATTGACTGAGCCCAGATATTGGTGCGGGATCTCTGCATTGGTAAACTATTGAGTACCTTTAATTGGGAAGCCAGGCACACCTTGAGGTTCCTAGATGATATTGTTTAGGGTAAGATCTTTAAGCCACTCATATATTGTGCTCAGCTCTGTTGAAAAGCGCAGGTAACATAACCACAGCAGCAAAGTAGGCTGTTCTCAAAAGTGCGGTATTTCATAAAGAGGGTCATGTGACCTGTAGCTATGTCTTACTGCAGCGGTTAGAAATTTAATCAAGTTAAAATCTTCACTGTACATTCACATCCTTAAAAGAAAGATACCCAACGTATTGCCGTCCCTCCCCAGTATGGCAGGGGTTGGGCCCAGGCGTGTTGGGTGCGATTCTCTTTAAGCCCGCTCTAAACCTAGTTTAAGTGTCATCAAGAAGTCGATTTAAACTTCTGCATTGGCAGGTCCTTCAGCCACTGTCACTCGAGGAAAAGGTATTGGGCTTCTAGTAGCATGCTAGCTTTAGAGGACCATTCAATTTAAAGTAAAATGACAATCTGTTTTATGTGTTACAACAGCTATTCCATGGTCTTAGCAGTTTTTTCAAATGATTATGATATCGAAGAATTTTTCAAATCAGGTCTACAGCGTCACAAAAGCGTAGGTGCCGGTTGGTGTAGGTATCTGTGTGGGTAGCTTGGATAGCTGGCTTATTCTACTGAGAGGATGGGAAAAGGAACAGGACATTTTGAAAAGATTTAGCGGCAGCCTCTTGTGGTTTGTGGTTCTCTGCATGGTTCGTATCGCTGGGCTCGCCGGCACACTGCCAGTGCAGGCAGACCGGTAGTACCATAAACCACCCCAGGGTCTAACTGATGGTGGCTGTGGCCTAGGGACAGGCCGGTGCCCAGCTGTGTTCTGACGGCTGTGGTTTATCCACAGGCCGGCTTTGTCCTCCCACCAACTCACAGGATGAGTTGTGGGTGGGAGGGAGTTGGGTAGGAGGGACCGCGAACCTGGACAGGGAGGGGAGTCGAGTGGGAGACGGGGCCGAAGGGAGCCGTAGGGAGCCGTTCGCCCTTCGGCTCCGCGCGTAGTAATCCGTGCGTGGTAATAAACTGCTGGTGTTGGGCATCGGCTGGCTCTCTGCTGCGCGGCTCAAACAACGCCTCTCATCCAGGATTTCCACAACGGGCGCAAATTACAAGTCATGTGGTTCTTGAACTTTGTTTAATTAGGCACCCCTTAAATTATCTGGTTATAGCAAGTCTAGTTTTAGTGCTTTCATAATGGCTCCATAAGAAGAAACGTGCTCAACGATGACAAAAGGAATAATATATATTAATATATATATATATATATATATTAATAATAAGATGGTATTTATATTAAGATAAATGATGGCAAATGAGAACCGCCTAAAGCCGTCTTTCAGGAAATGTCGCAGGGTCTTAGTCTAGGGGCAATTCGCTAACTCTGCACGACCCAAGTCGGTGGCTGAAGCCCTGCAGTGGGAAAACTTAATGACCCACTGCAAGAAGTGTTGATGACCAGTACGAAGTCGCTTCCACTTCTATTTAAAAGAGACATTTAGATAAGATAATCTTAGCCATTTTAGCTTTACTAGCTTTGCCCACGCGCTAAAGACACTTTTAGGCAGGGCCACAGTCCGAATTAAGCTGCGGTCTGACTCAATTGGTTATGGAGCAAGAGCTATTTAGCCCTGATTGCGACTCAAACGCATTGCCACAATCGAAATCACCGATTCACTACCGCAGTTCTTGACAGCACATTAGACAAGCGTGAACAGAAACTCCAGGCTCGGGTGAGTTTGTTTGACTATTTATCCGATACACGAGAAAGGTTAGTGGCTAGCTGAGCTTCTAACAACCTCTACTTCCGACGCACACTAACTTTTCTCACCGCTCGCTTGAGAAATTATGAGTCTCTACAAGTTTAAAGGCAGCAAGATGCGTGAATAATATGACTCTGGTGACGCAAACGCCATTCTCACTGCGCTTCCAGGTTTTCGTAAAATGATATGGCAGTAGCACTCACGAGACGTGTAAAATACTGATGAGGCTGGCCACTTGGCCCTATGGCACCAGATCTCACTATTGTTGGTCAGAGGCTGGAGGTATATTATAGGCATAAGACCAGCTAAACTAAAACTCTGCATTCGAATACTATGGGAGACCGCAAACTAGAGCGGCAACTTATCGGACGCGTTTCAAAACCAATAACTTTGAAAGTAAATGAGGGCGAGCAGCCTGGCTTTCTATAATGTCGCAACGCCAAGCATCAACGACAGGATTATTATTTAGAGAATGAGTAAAACTGGTGGATTGTGATTTAAGTTTGTGAATAGCCAGATTATTTGACACGGTGCTCCGAGCCATTCAATACAAGGCTTTACGATCTTGAACATTGCTCTAGGCATGTTCCTCCTCATTCAATATCGTAAGTACAGCCTCTAGATTTAGGAATCATTACCTCCAAGTGACAAAAAAGCTGCTTTTTATCCGGTTGATTGTTGATGTTTTTGAAACTCGAGAAACCAGTATATACTATAATAATAATACAATTGATATAACGCCCCCGGAGAACTCAATCTCTCTCTAGGCACTTTTAATTTGCTGCAAAGGAAGCACGATCGAGTGGCTAGCGGTAGTATGCTGAATGAACAACAAGAAAAACATGGTTAGGGGTGACATGTACAGGATCAGCATGCAAATGTGGTTAGTGGCAGCCTGCACAGTGTCAGCACGGATAAACACATAAACGACGAATCACAGGAACCCACAAAATGCTGTCATAAACAGATGCGTTTTAGTCTCTTTTTAAATGTGGACTAGTCAGGGGATTCCGTAAAGCTGGTCAGAAGTGAGTTTCAGGCTTTGGGAGCATATGAACTAAAGGCACGATCTCAAATAGATTTGAGGTTTGTACGAGATATAGGTAAACAGTTAGATTCCAAAAAGCGGGTGATGCGATGTTTAGCATGGTGGGTGTCAATCTGGAAAGTAGGCTAGAGCCATAAAATGAAGGGACTTAAAAGTGGGTGACAAAACCTTGAATTCGATGCGTTGCTTGCCTGGGCGCCAGTGCAGGTCGATGGCAAGCAGTGAGATAAGGCAACTGCAACGCTCACGACAGACAAGCCTAGCTGTAGAATTTTGCATCAGCTGTAAGCGCCCAAGTGCACAGGCAAGACGTGATGTCAGAAATGCATTATGTGCTTATGCGTGCTGACTCTGTGCATTCTGCCACTAGCCACATTTGCATGCTGACCCTGTGCATGTCACACTTAACCATGTTATTCATGTTGTTTATCAAGTATGATATTACTCACCATTCAATCGCGTTCCCCTGTGTAGCAAATGTAAAGCGCCTAGAAAGAGATTGAGTTCTCTGAGGGTGCCTTATCAAGTGCATTATTATTATTATTATTATTATATACATACATATATATGGTATGTAACATATACTTATTGCATATATACAATTACATTCCTAGGTTTTTAAAACCTTTAGTATTCGTGCATGCATTTCCCTCACGATGGAATAAGCAGCTGTCATCAGCATAAACAGTGCATAGTGCTTGATGCACTGGCAACAATTTTATCAGAGAGAGATAGACAGGGAAGTGCTTCATAACATTGTTTGGGCTATGTCGCATTACAGCTTAATGCCCTACTAGCCTCGAAGACTTCGTAAATCCTATGTGAGTAGCGGCTAGTGTGTCCCTTGTGCTGTTGAAGGAAGACATTTTACGGGTGTCAGAAACCACAGCACTGCATATGGATTTATGCAAAATGCCGAGCACGCTCTTTTAAGCATTTTTAGCACTTTAGGCAGCAGCAGTGATCTATGAGTTGCTATCGTTCTCTGCGGGCTCAGTATTCGGCCAAGACAGCTAATTCAGTAGGAATCTGCCTCATCAGTGACCCGTCAACTCATGGACCGATTCTTCGAGTTTTATTGCAAGGTTTGTATTTAAAAACTGCAATCATAATCAGACGTATTTTTAGAACGGTTGTAGTCTGGATATACTTTATTGCTTGCATGGCTACGATAAATCCTTTAACCTTCTTGTAGAAATTGCGAAAAATTCATATTTTCAGTAGTGCGTTAAAACAGAAAAACTTAATTTAGCTATATTTTATTTTAAAAGAAATTTTTTTTAGAAATCCTAGCAGCTGCTTGTATAACTTCTGAGAAGTCGTAACCCTAGTGCTTTTTTAGCCTAATCGTATTCATTTATTTAATTTTACTCCCTTGCAAAAAGGCATGCATAGCATTTAATATATATTTACAAAAAGTAACTCCTTACAGAAAATATTAAGAATATAAATGCTAAATGTATATCGCCTTTCAAGGTCTCCCTGAAGGCTAAGTTCAGATTCTCTGCAATAATCCAATATAATGGTAAATAAGACAGCCATCAGATGATACTTGACCTAAAAGACCGAAGTGATGTAATTTCAAAATTAATTATCACCTAAAGCCGTTTGACGAGGAGCTGAATATCGAATAAGAATTTCACCAAGTGCGGGGACAATTTCCGAAATATCTGTTAAAACTGGTAATCAAGTTGCATACCGATTGAGTTATTCAGCTTTTGAGACTCATCCTTCCTTGGTTACCTATTGTTTCTGCGGTTCATGAATAAGGTGCATTCTATTGTCTTCCCGACCCAGGTGGTAGGCTCAAGTCCTGCAGTCGGAGATCCTGTATTTCCCACTGCAAGCGGTGGTAGTTGCCGGTAAGGTGCTTCTGCCGCTATTTAAGTGAGGCTGTTGAGTAATCTAACCTTTAACTTTTTAACTTAAATACATTTTCCTATGGCAGTGGCTATCATCCAAATCAAGCCACGATCTCTTTTGTTGTGCGTTAGACCAAAAGCTATTTAGTCCTGATGGCACCTGGAGACGGAAAAAATGTACATGAGACTGACCACTTCTACCTTGCTGCACCAGATCTTTCTATTGTTGGTAAGCGTCTGGAGGCAAATCAAGCGGATCAGACCTTCATGGCTGTAGATTTGGCTTCAAATACTATGGGAGACAACAGAATAGAGCCGCCTTTTATTGGCATACTTCAAAACCAAGGACTTTCAAAAAAAAGCGGAAGAGCAGCATGGCGTTCTTTGCCGTCACAATGCTAATCCATGTAATGTAATTTAACTCCATCTGTAACTCCGCAAAGTCATAAAGACAATTTGGGTGCTACGCAGGAGAGTTTTGTATAGCGTACTCACGGCCTAAGCGGCTTTTAGTGGCATTCGGTAGTCATCAGACTTCGTCTCACGCACCAAAAAGAAAGTGGGAAGCATAGCCGTGTCTGGTGAGCAGTTGGGGTAGTGAGTAGCATGAAAGTAGCAGCTCAGGACCGCTGAAAAGGATGTGTCATTGCCGGCAGCAGGAGATTAGTTGTCGTTGCGTAAGAAAGCCATGGATGATTAGAAACCGTTTTCCGAGAATTGTTTGCAAATGGTAGATTGGGATACGATCGGAGCTAACTGCCAGATTTGGCTTCTTTTAGACAATGCTCCGAGCCAATCAATGTAAGGCCTTGCGCTATCGAACATTGCCATAGTCAAGCTTCCCCTCATTCAAAATCGAAAGTACATCCTGTAGATTTACGAATCACTATCTCATTTACGCGACTATACCGCCGCTTTCTCATGCAGAGGGCAGTTGATTTACAGGAAGCTGGAGAAACGATTATATACTTTGTAGATCAAAAAAAGGTGTATTCATGCACGCCAAACCCTTCCGATGAAATGAGCAATTGCCGTTTGTACATACGGCGCTTAGCCCATGAGGCACTGACAACGGTTTCGCCAGAGACTGACGAGGAAGTGGTGTGTAGCATTGTCGGGGCTATATCGAATCTCAAACTTAATGCCCGTCCTGGCCTCAAGAAATGTATACGTTCTACACTAATAGCGGCTATGATTTACCAAGAGCTGTTGAAGGAAGACATTTTAAAAGTTTTGGAGCCATAGAGGTGCATAGGAAAGGTATACAAAATGCCGAGCATACCATTCTCGACACATTTAGCATCTTTGGCAACAGCAACGACCTGGGAGTTGCTATCGTTCTCAGTGGGCTGTGTATCTGGCAGATTCAGCTGCTTCAGCAATCTGTCCCATCAGTAACTCGTAGAACTAAGAACCGATGTTTTAGAATTTTCTAGCAAGGTTCACTTGCAACATTGCAATGCTACTCAGACATGTTAGTTTTAGAGTGCTTACCGTCTGGCTGAATATTATTGCTTGCATTGCTATGATAACTTGTTTAACCTACTAGGAGATATCGTCAAAGTTCACTGTCATGTAATCCTGCTAAACCGGTAAAACTGACTCCATTTATTGATATGCTTTTTTGATCCGTATGCTTTGAAATCATACGAATTGCTTGTATAACTTCTGCGAATTTGTGACCATCGTAACTAGCTTACCTTAATCATACGCAAGTTATTGGATTTACTCACTTGCAAGAAATATATTTGTAGCATTAAGTATATTTACAAAAATGAGACCTTATTATGAAAATATTTTCTGCATAAAAGTTAAATATATATTAGATTTTCATGGTCTCCCGAATGGTAAATACAGTGTTCGTCAGATGATGATGAACGTATAAAACGCAGAGGTGTAAACTCAAACCCCACAATTACCAGAGGACGTCTGAAGCAGAGCTGAGGGCCCCAAAAAAATTTGCACTCAAAGCGGGAAAGATCCCGAAACGTTTGGTAAAACTAGTAATCAGGTTACTCTCCAGTTTTATCGTTTCATAACAAAATAAAAGCAGCCCGGAGCCGCCGCGGTAGCCGGGGCCGTCAGCTTAAACGCCGCTCGTTTGGCGGAAACTGCGAGCTGATTACCCGCTCGTTTGGTATTCCTAGCATTCTCTCGAAACGCTTAGCACACTTTCCCACAATCGTCACTGTGAACCTGTCTAACTTAGCGTTCATCAGGCCTGTTATAACTCCGGTGGCCCAACTTAACGCTTGTATTTGGAATCCTCGCTCAATTTGCTATAAACTTATAGTAATAAGTTACCATATTTTTTAAAATCGTCTCGACCTGCTCGCCTTGACTGAAACTTGGCCAAAATCGGTAAACTCCCCGACAATTAAAGAGGCTGCTACGATTGGTTTCTCATTTGTTTACACCCCTAGATCAATCAAAGCTGGAGGTGGAGTTGCTTCTATCATGTGCTCAAAATTTGACTGCAAGCCAATTGTAGTACCCTTGAAGCGGGTTTTTTATTTGATTGTCTTGATTTCACCTGACAACAAGCTACCGACGGTGGCAGTAGTCTACCACCCACTAGGTACCAATTCCTTCTTTATTTCAGGTTTGTGCAAGAAACTAATCCTTCCTCCTTATGGGCGATTTCAACATTCACTTTGATAACTTATCTGACGCCTTCAGCACTGCATTTCGTGCACTGACTGACTCATTGTCTCTTATGGCTGATGTATATGGCCCTACACTCATCAAGGGTCACACACTCGACCAGATTATCTCATACAACTGCATTTTGTCATTGCTAATTATTACCGAATTCTGCCTATCTGACCACATGCAGATCTCATTCAGTCTATAGTGTGTACCCTCCTCCTCCTTCTCCTCCTCTAAAATCCCTTGTGAATCGCGAAACTTCAAGACCTTTGACATCAATGCTGTCCGTGCCAGAACATCTGCCTCACTTCTGCTACTCCGTCCCCCTCCGACCTCTCATCATTAGTAGATTACTGCAATACGACACTATTCGACATGCTCAACGAGTTTGTCTCTCTGACTAAGCGCACTTTTTGACCTTGCCCAGACAGCCTATGGTTTACCACTGACATTAAACTAGCAACGGTCTACTAAGAGCAAGCTTCAAAAAAGCGTAAAAAATATCAGGACTGACTTTCTATCGACAGGCATACGAAGACTACTGTACATCATATCGATCGATCCTAGCTAAAGCCGAGTCTAGCTTCTATAGAAACATTGTTGAATCAGAGATGCAGAATCCAAAAATGTTTATGTCGACGATCAACCATCTCCTCAACCGCTCCCACGCTAGCTCCATACCTAATGATCCCTTTAATAATCTAGCTGATCACTTCGCTAGCCTCTTTGTCCTGAAGATAGACAAGATCAAGGAGTCTATCCCTACGATGGCAGCATCTTCCTTCTAATACTGTGCCTCAATTTCTTGCAGCACCTCTACATTTAAGGAGGTCACTAGCGACCTCGCCGTGAATTAAGTACATTTCCCAATCAAAGGAGATAACTAGTCCTTTCGACCCTTACCCCACAGTCCAGCTTCTACAGTGCATTGACCTAATGCCGCCATTTATAACACTATCACGTCATTAGCCTCAGGTCATGTCCCAGCACCTCTCAAAAAGGCTCTAGTCAGGCGACTACTCAACAAGGCAACACTAGACCAAGAGAACTTGAGCAACCGCCCAGTCTCCCTTCTACCATTCCTATCAAAGACACTGGAACGGGTCGTGGCGGAGCAGCTAAACTCATATATCGAAACTTCACACCTTGCTAGTAAGTTCCAGTCTGGCTTTAGAGCTAATTACTCCACAGAGTCAGCATTGCTTCGGTTGTACAACGACCTGCTTAGGAATGCCGAAATGAGTTGAGTATCTCTGCTTGTTTTGCTCGATCTTTCGGTAGCTTTTGATACAATCGATCTACTAGTCCTTCGTGAGTGCCTCTCATCTCGCCTGGGCATCACTGGCACTGCTCTGCAACGGTTCTGGTCCTATCTCAGTGGTAGACTCAAGAGTATTGATGTGAATGGACAACAATCATCCGAGGAATCTCTGAAAAATTTGATACCTCAGGGCTCCGTGCTAGATCCGGTTCTTTTCACGGTTTATACTCTTCCTCTTGCCGATGTTATTGCCAGGCACAATCTAGGCTTTCACTTATATGCGTATAGCATTCAGTTCTACCTTTGCTTGCATTCCTCCCAGCTCTCCAGGTCAAAATCTCTCAACTCCCTTACTGCATGTATTGATGACATCCGCACATAGATGGCAGCAAATTTTCGTAAATTGAATGATGATAAGACCAACTTACTAGTTATGGGCGAACCCTGTGTGATTCAGAAAATGGGAAAGGCTAAGGATGTGCATTCGCTTAAAGCCTTCGGACACGTTGCATCACTTGATAAATCATAATTGATAAATTAAAAAAAATCAATTAATAAATAAATTGACAAAATAAAATGCACCCAGCTTCCTGAGTAGTGGCTATTTCGTCTTCCTCAAGCGTTAAGCGGTAAGGCAGAGGCGCACTGGCCCGAGCCGTGCTCTCAACTGCGCAGAGCCTCGCTTCCAGCATATCTCCTGTTGAATCTGCACACAATCTAGGTCTTATGTACCAAAAGTGACCTCTCGCTAGACCACCATATCAGCTCCACAGTGAAGTCTGCCTACTTTCAGCAACGTAACATTGCTGAGTTTCGGGCTTCTTTAGACATGGATACCACACTTAAGTTTGCCCATGCATTTCTGCCATCTCGTCTTGAGTTTAATATATAATTCATTTATATAGCGCCACAAGAGAAATTAATCTCCATTCAGGCGCTTCACTTATGCCTCGGGGCTCGAACCCACGACCTCTGTCAGACCTTGAACGGGGCGAGCATCTTGACCGCTAGACTAAAAAACCTCGGCAGTTTTGTATCTCACTGCTTGCTGGTCTACCGGCCTGTGCACTCAGACGCTTACAGCTGGTGCAAAACTCTGCAGCTAGGCTTGTCTGTCGTGAACTTCGCAGTTGCCACATCACACCATTTCTCGCCGACCTCCACTGACTACCAGTCAAGGAATGCATCGTATTCAAGGTTTGGTTGCTCGCTTTTAGGTCTCTTTATCCTTTGGCTTCTGCCTACCTATCAGACCTACTGCCCAGTCATCGTACCACCCACTTTTTGGAGTCCAACTGTTTACCTATACCTCGTACAAACCTTAAATACGGCTATTAAAGACGCTAAAAAGGACTGTGGCTGTCCAACAAATTATTGTACTTTCACTTTGAACCAAACAATTACGTTCCAGTCAGTTTTTAAACCTGACTGAGTCAGCTTAATTCGGGAGTGTAAAGACGTGTTAGAAATTCAGACCTAGGTAGAGTCCCTCTGTTTTTTCTTTTTTATATTTCGGCAGCGTTTTATACTATTGATCATCACGTCCTACTTAAGCGCCTTCCAATGCTCCTGGAAATCACTGGCACTGCGCTGCAATGGTTCAGTTCCTATCTCAGTGGGAGACTTCTGAGCATGGTTTTCAACTGGCAACAATCCTCCGAGCAGACTCTTAAGTACGAGGCCCGGGGCTCTGATCTTAGTTCCCTTTTTTCACAATTGACAATCGACACTCTTCTTCTTGCCGATGTAATTGCCGAGCACAAAAATCTAGGTTCTCACTTTTCTGCCGATGGCACTCAGCTGCACGTGTGATTTGATCTCTTCTAGCCTTGTTGCATATCAAGCTCACGCAACTTGCTTTTACTGCATTGTAACGTGCCTAAACAAAGATTAAGTTTCTTGAGGATTCTATGAAAATGAATTATCATGTTTTTCTTTATTTAATTCTTCGGATTTTTGGTAGCGAACACGTGTACGGATGTGACTTTCCTTGCATTCGGGACTAGTTCGCTACATCGTTATGTGTTAAAGCGGGCATCGAGCATTGACTTGAGAGGGAAGAAAAAGAATCCTAGCATTCTTTTAACCAGGATGCGGGTACCTGGGCAAACTTTTGCGATTAAACATAGGTGCAGCTATCAAATTGAATGTAAACCAGGAATCGCAGTAACTTACTAGGAACAATCTTTGGAATTACGTAGATTGCATAGTCTTTTCCTATTTGATTCCTTGCTATTCTATAGAATGTGGAAAGCGAAGCATAATAGGCAACTTTTGCTGGTCTCAATATTACTTGCCTTGTTGAGTAACTAATTAACTTTTTTCATCATGTAAGAGATACGTCTTTTAAGATGTGTGCACTCAGAAATTATCATTGTAAACCACGTTTCATTTAGGGCGTGCTATACATCAACAGAATCGGTTAGCCTCATTAACTAATCCCGATTCTTATACTGTATAGTGACGTAGAATATAGAACCGGATCATTGGGAGTGCTTCATTAGGAGTGGGCAAACGTTGAAGCGGGCAAACCGCTGTTAACTTGAGGGTGAACATTATAATGCCACGTATACTGCGAAATGTGGCTAAAGTGGGCTAACGGCCAGTGAGCGACAGATCTCGAAGAGCCGTTTTAGTCCAAGTTTGGCCTAGCATGGAGGTATCTCCGTCAGTAACTCCACAAAGTCATAAAGACCATGTAGGTAATAGAAATAGATGTATTAAAGTGTCTTAATTACAATACGATCAAGATTCAAAATTCTGATAAGGAAGCATCGGTGAGCAGTCTCAGTTAAACAACAAACGGTATCTCTTGACTGGATCGCGCAGACATAGTTTGAAACATTTTGAGTAATAGCAAATATTTAATTTAGCTGCATCTGGCATCGTTCGCAGCGGTGACAAACCAAATCTCCAAATAATCCAGATTGCACGTTGGCTATTCTTGTAAATTCAGTGAGCAGCACAGCAAGGAGATAGCATATCGTAGTTCAGTGCCTCTGCGAAGGAAGTGCATTAGTCAATATACCGGTCGGAAATGCAGTCTCGATGCTGTTTCTGGTATTACGTGCTTGGAATACCCTCACTCGTTTAACATCTAACGATACGGCTGCGAGCCTTGAGTTGCATTAGTCAGTCAGTAATACAGGGCACAGTTTAAGTGTGATTTTTAAACAGTTGCCATTATTTCCGTCCATAATCTGATCGGTAATAGTCACAATATTCGTCGGCCAGAGAGTATCGTGAATGCTCCTCAGTATCTGAAACTCTGTAAAGCTCAGCTTCGTAGAACCTTCCTGGTGATAATGTCACAAATTAAAGAGAACAGTTTTTCTGAAACTAGCCTGGAAGATAAATTAATATGTTTATGCCGTCACATGAACGACCTGTTGTTGACATATATGAAGTACTCGAGAAGTTTGAAGTTGCCAGCTATTCAACAGGCTCTCATTTAGTGAATAATCTGCCAGACTGAAATGTATTAACCATTCCTAAGTGAGTACTGCTATTTCGGTTGTGTCTATTAATTAGGGTTTCCAGACTGTAGCGTCATTGTACCAGAATTTCATCGCTTCTAATCAGCTATAATCAGCTCTTGCATCAGCGTCTGCCGATTAAAAGCACACGTGGTGAAGGTTTTACTTGGCCGCACTTACAAAATAGCCACTCACTGTTTTTAAATTCTAAGCTCAGAATGTAGCCGATTAGAATTTAGTTGGTAGCAATGTCTGTAATGCCTGCAGTTGATTTCATGTCAGTCAAAAAAGTCTTGCTTGAAACACACGGCAATAAAAGTGCCTTCCCTCTGTCGAACATTCACTTCCCACCAAATGGAGAAAGAAGTATTGAATAAAAATTGTAAGCATCTGCATGCTAACATTAGTGTGCACAACCCGATCTTTCTAAGGACGTATTTACTTCCCTTGAACGTAAACCAGAAGTCAGCCGTTTCGGGACTATTTGGTATTTCCGTTGAGATAGAGGCCGTTTAAATTACTCATGTGGCACGCAGCGTACCACCAGGAACCCTTGAACATAGTCATGGTGTGAAGCCTTGTCCAATCCTAGTCTGCTGCAGAGACAGGTCAGTCACCGGTCAGGTGACTTCGTACCAATGGCCAAGCAGCGTGTACATCGAGGTCTTTGAACCGATAGTGAATTTCGAGTAGTTAGCATAAGCAAAGGAACATCGAAATTATTCATGTAGATACTTGGTACTACTATACCGGATGAGAGGCGACAAATATTTTCTAGATCTACAATCAAATTTCTGCATACTTTAGAAATAGTATAGCTGCTGCATATAGGTTTGGCTGGGGTCTTGCCAGCGTTTCCTTACCAAGCCAGAACTGCTCTGCAAAGTCACCAAACCCATCAGCGATACGATTACCGATTCCTGAAGACGTTCTGACTGCCATTTTTTTCTTTGCTGCATAGTTAGCCAGCTGTAACAGCTTATGAACTGCAGCTTTAGGTTTACCTGCTGTAAAAAATACACGTCGACGACAATGGTCTCTGTAACACCCTTGCAACTCAATGAAACTTCTGCTTAGCAAGCCGCAAGAAAGATGCGTCTGTGGTGGACAGATTTGAAACCCTAAAGCAATTTGGAGATGTGAATTTTTCAACCACTCTACGTCTTCTCAGTTTGTGAATTCTCGTAAGACCTAAATGTGCTAATCTTTCATACTGCTGAGTTCTGATGGCCAGGTTTTTGGTCTACTAATTATAAATGTAATGTAATGAAATTTATCTCCGTCTGTAACTCCACAAAGTCATAAAGACCATGTGGGTGTTACGCAGCAGAGATTTGTATAGCGCACTCACAGCCTAAGCGGCTTTCGGTACGCATTCAGTAGCCAACAGACTTCATCTCACGCAACAAATGAAAGTAGGAAGCATAGCAGAGTCAGGAGAGCAGTTGAGGTAGTGAGTAGCATAGAAGTAGCAGCTCAGGATCGCTGAAAAGGATGTGCCATAGTCGGCAGTTGGAGAGTAGTTGTCGTTGCGTAAGAATTGTGGAAGCGAGTTCCACAGTCTAGGACCTGCAGAGCTGAAGCTTCTGTCGCCAACTGTCTTCAAGCGGAGGAATGGGACAGCTAATTTATTGTCCACACAGGACCTGAGGGCACGAACAGGCTGAAACGGATGCAGCAGTTCAGCTAGGTACGAAGGAGCCAAGCCGTGGCGGGCCTTGTGGGTCAGCGTAAGAACTTTGCTCTGTATCGTCTGCTCAACCGGCAACCATCCTAGCTCTTTCAGCAAAGGAGACACGTGCTCAAACCGCTGGGACTTAAAGACAAGCCTTGCAGCCATATTCATAGTCTGCTGTAATTAGGTTTCCAGAGGCTGGGGTCATTTCATCAGTATTTATAAGCTTCTGATCAGTTGCACTCATCTCTTGCATAGACGTCTGCTGAGTAAAAGCAAGGGTGGATAATTTTACACTGACTTACATTTACTATAGCAGATAATATTTAAAAAGTCTGACTCAGAATTTGGCAGAATTGAGTTTAGCTGGTTCTGTGGTTAAAAATTTAAAAATTTTGCCTCTGGCTTTTGCTACAGTGACAGTCATACGGAAGCACTAGTGGGAATTGAAATCTCTCATATGTGATATAAGTTCCGGAAGAGAGGTCCAAACAGGTCGGGTAACGAACTGGACACGCGCCTTGCTTGTTCGGGCTGCTCAAGCATATGCATATGCGCTACCATGACTACTCATAGCAGCTAGGTCAATAAATGATGCCCGTTCAATCTGATAAAGAGATAATTGCTGTTACTGTTAAGTTCTGTTAAAGACTGCCAACATAGATGAAGTGAGCACACATTGCAAGAGTGATGTCTTAGATAGATCCATCTCTCAAATGTTCTCGATCGCTTGATGTTTCAGATGTCTACAGTTGCTTGATTGTCAGGTTTCGACTGGTGGTCATATGCATTTTAAGTAGTTTCTACTGCTGTCGTGTTACTGTGGCTCCGTGGCGTCTGATCTTGGGGAGTCTCACGGAGGCACTACCACAGACGTTAGCGATAAAGGAGACTCAATCTTTATTGCTCTCACGCGTACATATATAAGACCTCGCTGAATCACCAAAAATGGGAGAATGCATCTGTGGCGGGTAATATGCTTTGCATCAGAGCATCGGAGGCCGGACGCTACATCGAGTCAACTGCCTAGCCACCGGCTGCAGGTGGGCTTACATTAGTGGCCGGACTCTACCCTATTTGCAATAGCAGCAGAAAGCACACACAGCATTGTCAATGTCATATCATTCAAATTTTCGTGAAAGACATTGCAAATCATGTTTTCCTCTTTTCTAACATTCAATTACCACATAATGGTCAGAGATATATTTAACTGTTATTTTACACACCAGCAAGCCTACACCAGAATGCGCATCATGGTCGTTCCAAGGGCATAATAAAAACCCCTGAACGTTAACCAGCAGTCACCTGCTGCAAATTGGCTGGTATTTCCTTTGAGATAAAGGCCGTTTAAATTGCTCAAATGGCACGCAGCATACCACCAGGCACCCTTGTAGATGGTCGCACAGTGATTCGGGGTTAAATCGAAGTCCATTTTAGAGAAGGGACTTCCACTGTGATAAGAAAAACTGTCGCCAGCCGTGGCTTTGTACCCACTGACATTTAGAGTGTATCGCGAGCTCTCTGAACCGATGCCAAAGTGCGAGTAGTTGGCGTACGCCGATACGCCATCAAAGGTGTCCATGTAGACACTTAGTGCCACACCATTCGATGAGAGGCGACGAATACTTTCTAGGCCTGCAATAGCATTTCCGCATCTATTAAAATTACTCTTTTTATACATTTAGAAATATGTATATTGTCAGAACTTTCTCACCAAGCCAGAATTCCCCCTGCAAAGTCACCAAATCCATCGCGATACGATTGCCAATTCCTGAAGAAGTTTTGGCTGCCATCTTTCCTTCGTTGGATGGTGAGCCAGCTGTCACTGCCTGTGAACTCGCACAGCACTGGAAAGGCACCATTGCCGTCAGGGTCCACAAACACTACTCCAGAATCATTGAATCCCAGCATCTTTGCAGCCTGACACCTTTATAACAAACAGATTTGTCACGAGCTCAATCTTAAGCAACGAATGCGGAAAAAGCCTTACTTGCATCAAACTTTTCTGGCACCGTCTCATGTCACAATAGTGCATGCCATGTGAGCAAACTCTTGTGTAAACAGAGGATTGAGTGGCTGTTTCGATCAGAACTAGCTTGTCGTTAGAATTAATTTGGTAGGACAGTGCATTTTTCGTCGAATTCACAAGACCTCAAGAGTGCTCCACTGGCACTTGCCTGGATAAGCTGCGGGGAGTTATATAGCAAGCACTTCACTACATCGAGCTTGAATGACTGCATATGATTCTTTGCTTTTGCCATGGAGTCGGTAAACAAGGTCATAATTTTTATGGAATGGTCTTGCAAATGAATGAATGAATGATAGGGATGCAATTATATGCATAACTTAACTTAAGCAAAAATTAAAAGTTTTGCTAGGCGCATGCCCGCATCGAACCTTTAAGTTCATTAGTTTTACATTAACCCTGCGCACCTCTGACTCAAATGCGTTTGCACACTTAATATTACGAACTGTCTAATTTTCTTTCTTCAAAGCACCTTTGTGACCTGACTTTGTTATGTTACAGCGCATCAACTGAGCACCTCAGGTACTTGAGACATGTAGGCATGCTCATTTTGTCAGACAGATAATTAAAGTGCTTCAGTTGTTAGCTTTTCCTGAATTACAACAGCTAGAATTCAGAAGCGTTTTAGTCTATGGTTACTAAGTATCACTCAACTGAAGTAATGGTTAGGTTGTTGTACGTTGTCTTCAAGTTAGTACTGCTATGGCCGATACAGCTCAAGTGAGCTCTTGTGGCTTGTTTGCAACTCGTCAGTAAGGACATGGACATGCACTTAAGGAAAGGGCTTTGTTGAATTTCGCCATGCTATATGTGACAGTCGGCATCCACGCGTGTATCGGGGGCAGCTTCTAGGACTTAGTAGGTTTGCTTCTGCGAGCCGGTTCCACGAGTAACCATCAAGCATCTGCAGCATCTAGTACAGTTTCATAAGCTGTATCTCTTAAAGGGGCTGTAGTTCCACAACCTCTCCAGCACATTTGTAAAATTTGAAGACAGATGCGTTGAATAACTGCCATGCTCTGCCACCCTTTTTCATCGTCTGCTATCGGATTGTGTCAGGGTGACTGCCATGACTCTTTGGCCGTGCTCCGAAACAGTAGCATCGAGGCATGCTCAATTTCAATTATTACAGCGTATGTTGCAGCTAAACATGCAAGTTAGCCTATTTTCTCCCTTTTTTTGATATTTTGATTGTTGCTGTAATGTCGTAGTAGTCCATAAATTTACCAAAGGACTTTGCGTTAGCCTGACCCAAGTGACTTTGTGGGACGCACCAACTAACTAACTAGCCTAGCTTATTAAAGGGATTGTTAGGTATTGTTGATGCTGTAGTGCTCTTTTCTACCATCGGCATGCCAGCGGTATCGGTGCCACTTCTATAACTCATTACTTGGGCCACGAGTCGCTAGTTTTACCATTATCCGGGAAGCATGTGCATTAACTAGCACCACTACGTCAGTGTTTTTGGGGTCAAGGTCTTCAGATCTGCAGCTGCTCCATTACAATCGTAACTGTAGGCATACATCTCTTTCCGTACCACTGCAAAGGGACAATAATTAAGTGACTGCTATTCTATAGACTGCTTTGTAGCGAACGCTAAGAATATCCGGCCTTCTGTGCCCAAGCGATGGCAAACTGACTCGTGGTCAACTTAAGTGAAAACGATTGACAGATATGGCTTAACCAGCATCCTACTTTTAAAGGTAGATTGTGGCTCTTCCGGAATACACTATGCAATCTTTGATTATTAAAGGGCATCTTTCATTGACCTCAGAAGCTGAGCATGGGCTAATTGAGCAGCTGAAGCCACGAACGGGTATGGAACTTAATCTCTAACTCCAAAAAACCATGAAAACTAAAAACTTTCTACGGGAACTGTGTACACACTCTCTGAGCCGAGGCTTACTAAGTAATTACTAAAAGCAATCAAAGCGTGCAAATTAAAAGATCTTAAGTAGACCCGAGTGAGTAAATAGCTTAAGAGTCATGTTTCAAACAGCTATAAACTGCATGCTGGAAATTCAGTAACGGAATCGGCAGGAAAAGACGGGCTGTGGTCATGAAGCATGAATTACGGCAGTGAGTTCCGAGGCCTACGCGATAATAAACTTGTTTTTGACTACGTTCCTTAAATTAAAACCAGGCCCAGACAATTTTTTTGTTTTAAGTATGTCATGGCCACGTGAGAATTCCGACTGAGCTGTAGTGGCTCAGCCGAATAGGAAAGAGCTCTAAATATGTTCTCATTTTTCATTTTTCTCATTTTCATCTCATTTTTCCGAGCTCTAATTTTGGCTTATTTTGCGCTGGGTAACAGAAAAGCGTCGCCGGGTGCATTGGGCTTGCATTTGGCCGCATTTCGTAGATTTTTAAAAGAACAGTCCTAATGTATACATTCGAGAGTGCTCCCAAGCTAAGGTAGCAACTGAGCTGCGACTAGAGGTCAAATCAGGCAACGCCCGGTCACTGCCAGCTCATTTCATAAATGACATTCATTGTTCTGCATTTTACTTTCTTTCTTGCATTACTGGGCTGGGCTGAGCAGCACTTTGCAACCACTCCCACCATTCACTTGCCTTTCTTTTTTCAGTTGGTTGATGCAACCAAGACATAGCGTAGCATTCTTTCGTAAGCGCATACACTCAACCCTCTTACAATATCAGTAAGTTAATTTAATCTCAGCACAACTGTTCAATAACAAATCTCCTTCCCCCTCCCCGCCACTATAAAAACTGTAAGCCCCCATATGCAACGGTTTGCACCAAGATCATTTTCATTATTGGCTCCTATTACGGAGACCAGCACTAATTGTGTGAAAAATTGCGAGCGGCGAATCAACATCTGTTAGAATTTCGGGGAGACATTTTGAGAAATGCACGACTCTGCTTTAGTTGATAGCAGTGAACTAACGTCAGCTCCTCAAAACAAAGTAGTTTACGCATACATAAACTCAGAAAAACCCAGATACAAACGTAAACCTTGTGACTCAAATTTTCGCCATTGAGATACGAGCGAATTGAGTTTTCATACGCTCGTCTTGTTAGCCAGAGCCTCATAGCTAGTCAGGCAATTAAAAATGAAACTGAGAACTAAATAAGCAGCGAAACAGACGGGTGTGTCAAATGATTCGGAGAAGTGGTAGCGGTTGATTTGATGTAACTTGATGTTAGGGACAGCGATCGCAAGCCTATGATTGTTTGATCGCTTATTAATGAGCCCTTTATATTCACGAAGCAGCGCTCTGCTTTTACCAGGCATGACCAGTCACGTACAGAGCAAAGTTCTTCCGCTGACTCACAAGGCCCGCCAAGGCTTGGCTCCTCCATACCTAGCTGAACTGCTGCACCAGTTTCACCCTCTTCGTGCCCTCGGGTCATGTACGAACGATAAATTAGCTGTTCCATTCCTCCGCTTAAAGACCGTTGGCGACAGAAGCAATAGCTCTGCAGGTCCTAGGCTGAAGAACTCGCTTTTACGATTCTTATGTAACGACAACTTCTCTCCAGCTGTCGACTATGGCTCATCCTTTCCAGCGGTCCTGAGCTGCTACTTCCACGCTACTCACTACCTCAACTGCTTTCCTGACTCTGATATGCTTCCCACTTTCTCTTTGTTGCGTGAGACGAAGTCTGCTGGCTACCAAATGCGTACCGAAAGCCGCTTAGGCTGTGAGTGGTGACATGGGAATGAAGTGTTCTAAGCTAAACAACACACTGTGGTATATTTCAATAGGCTATCGAGCTTCATAACTTGTTGTGAATAATAGCTAGGGACCGTTGACTAGATCGAAGTAAAGTTTAGCTGCTTAAATGCTTTCCCTATGTCTTAGGATGCAGAAGATTTAAAAGCCAGCTGTTCAGCTTGAAGGGTCACCTAGCCATTCAGCTCTTTCGGGGAGTCATTTTGCTGACACGAAATAGGTTGCAACGGCTCAGCTAGGGTATCTCATCAGGCATATCCGAGAAGCACTCATGAAAGTATGCCAAATAAATAAAAATCCGACGTCCACCCACTGCACGTGCGTGGCTAGGGAGTCGAGGCAGAAGCATTAACATCAAGACTACACGATCGCAACCACTTGGGTGCCACGTCAACTCTCTGATTAACGGTTTGATTAACTGTCTGATCTCAACCCTCTGCCACTCGCTGATTATATATCTAAACATGCATCAGCTTGAAAATTGCTTCTGCAGCTGTAGAGGCGACATTTCAATGTTATCATTCATGGCGTCATTTTAATGTTTCTTACGTCTGCCTTTGGTTAACACATAAAAATTAATGGCATCACTGACCTCTGATTGATGAAGTTCCGTATGAGCTCCAATGGGTCTACAAAGAACACAGCTTCTATTGCAAGATATATTAACGAAAGCACTGCAAGGCACATACTTCGTGCTTTATGTGGCTAAAGATTATTTTGTGGCATGCATGTAATGCATGTTCATAATTTCTAGCAGCTGCTTCTGATCGTCGTGCTCAAATACCTTTTGACCGCAGTAATATCCTCTGCTGGTTTTGGATTTGTATATGCTGCACGGATAGATGCTGCAGTAGCAGCGTTTGCTTGCCTTGTTTCAGAGTACGGCCTGAAAAGAGCTAACGTTGCCGCAAATCAAGGTGCACTCCATTAAAGATCTCGATGATTTTGTGTTGGAAATATTCAAGACGACGTCTGACCAACTATCAATCTCCATCGTAGTTAGGTGGCCACCCCACGTGGTTAGCTGACGTACAGAGCCAATCAAGACGTCGGCTATCAGTGGCCTTACGAAACAGGCCAGCATGACCCCCATCAGGCTCATGGCAAGCAGCGTCCGAACGAGTTTTACCAGCTTTTTCCTTCATCTTCCAGTTGCCTACTGACCGACAATCTGCAGAAAAGGCATTGATGCAAAAGCACAATCGGAACGTTGGCCTAATGACAGTTCGTAGATCTTTATAAAAAGAACCGCTACTGTACAACTGTAACAAATGCGTATCGATTGACTAGTGACGTTAGCTTTTCACCTGGATTCACCACTGTTATGTTAAATTAAAACGCTCAATCAATACTGGCCATGAGAAACATCGGTTGGAATCAGTATTCCTCGACGGCTCAGTGTATTATTATTGGCAATCTATGAATTCCATTTACTCACCGAGCTGATTTAGCGGGCATCGCAATAAAGCTTTGCCGTGCCATTGGCCACATGGAGCGCCTTTAATTTGTTTCGGCTTAGGGCTTACCATCTGACTGTTTCTCACGCCCGTGAATCTTAGACGAAATGGTCGAGGCATCCCATGCTAAATAGTCAGTGGTCCTCAAGCTTATCTGTTCTGCTACTACATTTTCTTCCTAAACGTTAATCAAAATGTATCATCTGTGTTCTCATCGCGTTGAGGCATTCGTTAATGCCACCCATTAGGGACGCTGGATGACTTATATTCTTCCTGGCTGACCCACAGAATTATATATGCAAATACTTGAGTTTAAAAGTGCAGGCTCTTGCATCGCCATACCTATGGCTTGAACCTCAGCCTGAGGCCGGACGTTTCACAGTGATGCGACGGTAGCACCACTCACCAAAATGCTTATAAATATGCAATTTAAACTTATGAACTTTTAAGTAATTGACAGAGCTCAGATAATGATACATGATCTACGAATTGGTAATTTATAGAGTACCTTTAACTTGAGAGCCAATGACATCGAGGCACCTCGCTGATATTGTATGGAGTAAGATCCCTTTGGTAATCACAGAGAGTGCACCGAACAATTAGAAAGCACAGGAACCAAAACACCGACAGCAAAGTAGGTTGTTCTCAAAAGTGCGGAAATAATCTCATAAAGAGGGCTACATGACGACAGAAATGTGCTAAATACAGCGGTTAGAAACGTTTATCTAGCTAAAATCTTCACTGTATACTGTATACTCACACCCCAAAAGTAGACCTGCACATCGCAGTGCCATCACCCGAGTAGTACAGAGGTTGGACCCTGGCATACTGGATATGATTCTCCTTAAACCCACTCTAAACACAGTTAAAGTTTCACACAGAAGTAGATGTTAACAGCTGCATTAGCCTATGTCCTTATGTCTGTTCCACTAATTACAGGGCTATTTTGTAGCCGGCGAGCTTACGGAACAATTAAATTCAAATGACATGATAATTCAGTTACTTACGTTACACAGCTGTACGGCTTACTGTGTGGGGGTTTCTTGGCGCCTGACATTTTACATAGCTATTAACATTGCAACCGCTGCAGAGCAATCCAAAAGAAGCCCAATTCATGTCCCAACCTCTTTTAGTTAGTGACCAAAATGCTGACAAGCTTCCCTAAAAGGGTCGCACCGACCGGAAACCCTGAGATTCTTGCAGTTCTCGGAATTGCCAGAGGCAGGACTGTCAACATTTTAAAAGCATATGCTTTATTTTCTCGACAGTTGACCATCTTCAGAACATCTGTCGAATGAAAAAAATATGTCGGCCGGCATTTCTTCGCTGAAGTGCAGAGCACCAAAGGCTGATGTACGCTTAGCGGAGCATGAGTAGCAGCGTCAAGCGCCGAACAGGAGCTTGACACCGAATTAGTCTGCTACCGAGACTCATTGAATTGAAAGTAAAGTGGAAATAATTCATGCGATCATGGCCAAATGCCTCCAGCCTATCTTATTAAAGTAGACCTTGAGGGATACGACCTGTCCAAGGAGTTAGATACGGGGTCGAGCGTATCAACATTTCCAGCAACCGCATATAAAAAAATTATGCTAGCATCTCTGCCTCTTCAGAAAACGTCAGCACTACTACACCCATTTGGGAGTGTGCAAACCATACAGCCAGTGAGAGTTATACGGCCTACGGTACGCTATTGATCGCTCACAACACGGTTTCGTCTTTTGTAATTGACGAGCAACATGTTGCACTGCTATGCAGAAATGGATTGCTGCACTTAACCTTGACTTCTCCTGTGTCAGCGAGTCTCACCAGATGTCCATTCGAGGACGACGTATCGGTGCTACTATCGAAGTACTCCGAACTCTTCAAAGGTTCTCTCGGTAAGTTCGCTGGCTTAAACGCTGCCCTACATCATAAGTCAAGAACTGTGCCATTGCATTAGAAGCATAGGGCTGTGCCATTCGCTAAAAGAGAAAAATGTTAGAAGGAACTTCCGAATTTCGAAAGTTATGGTTGTATCACTAAAATAGAGCAGAGCGCATTGGCCTTGCCGTTTGTACCACTCATAAAACCTGACGGGAGTGTTCGTCTGTATGATAAATTTAAGGTCACGTTAAATCCTAACCTCATTGCTGACAAGAGCCCAATGCCACCCGTTGAAAATCTTCAGGAAAATATTAAAGGCGGGTTATTGTTCACCACTTGACCTGTCTAGCTCCCTTGCTCAGATACCACGAGGGCAACTAAACGATGCATCTCGGCAATACGTTACTATAACTACACATAAGGGACTCTTTGCCTACAACCACCTCCCTTTCGGCGTTGCCTCTGCACCAGCAATCCACCAGAGAGCTATGGACTAGTTGTTGTTGGGATTAAATTGTGTTATGCGTTATCAAGACATCTTTATAACGGTTATAGACTGGGTCTCCAAGCTTACAAATCTCGAAGCTGTGTTGCAAAAACAAAGTGCTGCTGGCTTAAATATTCTTCTCGATAAATGCACATTTTTGCCATCTTCAATTGTCTATTCCTGTGACTGGGGATAGTCAAGCTCAACCTACACCCTACTAACGACAAAGTTAAAGCAATTAAAGCAGCACCTACACTACGAGACATCGGCGAACTAAGATCTTTCGTGGGTCTAGTACAGTAATACCGAAATTTCTTGCCGGATCTGCAGTCTCGCAAATTTCCAAATCCTGATGAGCAGCCGATAGCTATTGATTCAAGGAGCTTCCGCAGCAGAGAGAGAAATTAGTCTCATATTGATGTGTGGCACTATTACGGATCTTTGGTGTCCTCCGCTTCAACGTTTATATTTGCCGAAGAACTGCTATGCTGCAAACTGACCACAAGCCACTAGTAACAATCTTGGGGCCTAAAAAGGGCATCCTGCCCATTGCATCGCTGCGAATGCAACGGAAGGCCACAAAATTGTCCGCATATACTCTTAGGACTGAGTATCCATGGTTCGAGGATCATGCAAACGCAGATGCCATGTCTAGACTATCTCAAACTTGCTTAGTCAAGGAGTAAGAGCAGATGAGACTTTTTCACATCGCCCAGTTTGCACCCTTACCTGTAACATTTCAGGAGATGCGAAAAAGCTGCAGCTAGATCCAACCCCAATAAAGGCCTACGGGATGACTGTAAAATAATGGCGGAACTACGACCGCGTGCCCCAAATCTTGAGGCATACTACATTGTTGAGAGGCACAAGGCTAATAATGCCAACTAACCTTCGAGAAAAAATGCTCACAGAACTTCACGAAACCCACTATGGTATCGTACAAATGAAAGCCACTACCAGATATTGTGCGTGATGGCCGCACAGCGACGCTGACATCGAGGCCCTGTATGGAGCACGCCAACACTGCTATGCCGTTAGTAGTGCAGTGCCATCAAAGCCACATCCTTGAACGACCCGTGAGAATCCTTTGCAAAGCATACATCTAGACTTTGCCGGTCCTATGGACAATTACCATTTTTTATAGTGGGTGACGCTTTAAAAAAGTGTCCTAAAGAGTTCACCATGAGAAACGCCATTTCTTAGTCTACCATACCAGCACTAAGAGTTTTGTGAATGTTGCTCACCACGGCCTGACTTGAGTCGTTGTCAGTGATAAGAGTCCATAATAATAACAAAAATAATAATATTAACAACCTTGATAAAACGATCTCATAGAACTCGATCTCTGTCTAGGATATTTAAATTTTCTGCAAAGGAAACACGAACAGATGGTTACTGGTAGCATGCTCGATAAACAACAAGAATAGCATGGTTAGGGATGACATGCACAAGGTCAGCATGCAAATGTGGTTAGTGGCAGCATGCATAGTGTCAGCACGCATAAGCACATGACGCACGAGTCACATGGACCTACTAAATGCTGTCCTAAATAAGTGTGTTTTTAAGTTCTTTTTAAATGTGGTCAAGTCAGGGGATGTTGTGACGCAAGTCGGGAGTGAGTTCCAGGCTTTAGGAGCATACGAACTAAATGTACAGTCTCCAAAGGATTTGAGTTTTGAACGAGGTATTGTTAAACTGTTGGATTCCGAAAAGCGGGTGGTTCGATGCTTGGCCTGGTGGGGGAGTAGATCTGACAGATAGGCTGGAACCAAAGAATGAAGTGACCTAAAAGTGAGCGACAAAACCTTGAAATCGATCCGTTGCTTGACTGGTAGCCAGTGCAGGTTGGTGAAAAGTGGTGTGATGTGGCAACTGCGATGCTCACGACAGACAAGCCTAGCTGCAGAGTTTTGCATCAGCTGTAATCGCCTTATTGCACATGCCGGTAGGCCAGCAAGCAGTGACTTACAGAAGTCAAGATGCGATGTCAGAAATGCATCAAAAAACTTGGACGTGGTATCCTTATCTAAACAAGCCCGAATCTTAGCAATTTTATGTATCTAAAAGTGAGCAGGTTTGATTGTAGAGCTGATGTATCGTCTAACAAGAGGTCACTTTGGAACATGACACCTAGATTTCGAGTTGATTGAGCAGGAGATATGCTGGCAGAGCCAATTTTGAGCGTTAGCTTTTTCAACTTTTGAATCATACTGGGTTTTTCCATAAATAATAAGTTTTATGATCGTTTGGTTTTAGGAAATTTGCTGCCATCCATGTGCGGATGTCATCAATACATGCAGCGAGGTAGTTGAGAGAATTCGAGGTGCTCGAAGGCTGGGAGGGATCAAAGCAACGGTACAACTGAATGTCATCTGCATAGAATAGAAAGCCTAGATTGTGCTTGGCAATCACATCAGCAACAGGGAGAGTATAAACCGTGAAAAGAACCGGACCTAGCACGGAGCCCTGAGGTACCCCATATTTCAGAGGTACCTCGGATGATCTTTGTCCATTCACATAAATACTCTGGAGTCGCCCACTGAGATAGGACCTGAACCACTGCAGAGCAGTGCCAGTGATGCCCATGCGAGATGAGAGGCGCTCTAGAAGAACTTTGTGATCGATAGTATCAAAAGCTACCGAAAGATCGAGCAAAACAAGCAGAGATACTCTACCCATTTCTGCATTCCTGAGTAGGTCGTTGTACACCCTAAGCTATGCTGATTCTGTTCAGTGATTAGCTCTAAAGCCAAACTGGAACCTACTAGCAAGGTTTGAAGTTTCCATATATGAGTTTAGCTGGTCCAACACGACACATTTTTGCTTAGCTGAATTTGCTGCCTTCATGCAGAGCAGTGGCATTAAATGCATGTTTATCTGCCCCATGCCACCCACATAGAAATGGGTGAATGCTGCGAAGTTTGTGCTTCGTTCCTTCAAGAGATCCTGCGCAGCATCTACTGGGATAGTGCTGACACCAAATGAGAAATTGATTGGAAAATGTATGGTTGCTATGCTGTGTTAAAACAGTAAAATTAACTTTAGTGCATGATAACTTGCTGAGAAATCATTGAATTGCTTGTATAACTTCTGAGACGTTGTGACCATTCAGTTTGATTTAGCTCAACAATACACAGTTGCGTAAGTTTAATCATTAGCAAAAACTATATTCATAGCATTTCGTGCATATTTTTTATAAATACAATTTTAACATGAAAGCATTGGGAATAAAAATGTTACATGTGTATTCGACTTTCAAGGTCTCACTGAAGCCTAAGTTCAAAGCCTCATCATTAATCCGATGTAATTGTAATGACGGCAATCATCATGTGATACTTGAAGTAAAAGACAGCAGAGGTAATTCCATATAAAAAGTTACCTGAGGCCGTCGGAAGCGGAACTGTGTGCCAAAAAAATATACAAAGTCGGGAAAAGATCCCAGAAATTCTGCTAAAACTGATAACCAAGCAACTCTACCGATTACTAAGTTATTCAGCTACTGAGATTCATCGTTCCTTAGTATTTATTGTTGCCGAGGCTCGTAAATTAGGTACCTCCCATAATAAATTCACTCCTGAAAAACGAGATGGTAAGATACGCATGCTGATAACATGCTGATAAGATTACATGTAATGATGTGGCTTATTTATCCTAAAGACGAGTAGGATCGGAGAGTCTGCAGCTGATGTCCACTATTGTTTCGAGCCGTCCTGAGCGCTTTTCCACCAGCACTGCTGTGAATTACTTTAACTTAGTGGTCATCGGGCCCTCTGTCGCTCTCCATGGCCAATGTGTGCCTTTTGAACGCTTGCTAAAAGGGAAATTAACCTTAAGAGTAATCTACATAATTCTTGATTTTGCTCTTGACCTGCTTGTTTCACCAAGACCTGTCTAAAATTAAAATTGGTTAAAATTGGTTAAAACTGACTGCTGGTTAAAATTGACCGACCACCTGATCAAAATAAACGCCATCCCGACGGGCTTTCCTGTCTCTTGTACCCCAAAAAATTTCAACTTGTGCGGAAGTTTCCATTATCAAACGCCCCTCCCATAATTCAATTTATGTTCAGTTCCCTCGAAGACGTCTTTCGAATCTCTTTTTCTTAAGCTCCTCGAACAGCACCTGACTACTAGTGGCAGTAATTTACCCCTCCCCAGGAACCAAATGATCCTACATTTCAGATTTTACTTATCTCAATTCAATTCGCTGTGTAAAAAATTGTACCATTCCCATCCTTGATGATGTTAACATTCATTTCAAAGAATTTCATGGCGCCCCAACTTCAAATTGTGTACTTTGATTAATGCTTTCATGTGTTTCAGGTGCATGAACCCAATCACAAAAATCATCGAACACTCGATCAAATATCCTTCCACGATTGTTATTTATCTTCTTGAATTATTAATAAACTCTGCACATGTGACCTTATGAAGGTCTCCTTCATTCTAAGACCCACTGGACCAGATTACAGCCGGAATTATGGCCAAAAAATAAAAATATTTTTGTTTTACAATTGCTCTGGACATATGCTATGCTTGGTTTTTGACTGGACGTGCGTGCCCACGAAAAATTTAAAACGTCGGGGTAAAATACTAGCAACGAGAGGTAATGGCAGAATTGAAGCATGCAAGAAAACCTAGTTGCACATGTGCATTGCCGGGTAGCCGCCATCAATCGTCAAGATTGCTCTTGTACAATCGCTGATGAGCCAGCAAACAGGCAAAAGACGCGAAAACTAGTCGTCACAGTACTATCACTTTTCACAGTCAAACTACAACAAGTGCAATTGAAATACCCGCCTCCTCTTTTAGCTCTGAACCACTATCGCATCCGCTCCTCAAGGTGCCATCAAAGCGTTTGGAAGTCAGCGAGCTTGTATTGTGATTTTAATCTGCCCTTATTATCTGAACCGACAGAAGATGATACGCAAAAGCTGTGTAATCTTGGAGGCCACTGGCAATAAACTGCAGATGAATGGACGTAGCTACTGGATAATGGAAAATATTTAACCCCAACTACAATGCTAAGATGGACGCGATATCTACAGAAATTGTTTGTCGTTACAACGCCTTAATTATTACGTTTGCCATCAAACGTCCGCTATCGTTTTATAGTATTCTAATCTGAGCTGCTGCACCTGTGTCAGATGTCTTTCTGAATTTGTATGAATCTCTCTGGATTGCTTTTCTTCTGTATCTTCATGATTAATCTAAGTCGACTTGCGATTCCCGAGTTCTCTCTTTTCCTATATATGGATAGTTCCTTGTTATCTTTCCTATCGGTTCATCTATGAGAATGACCTCCCACATTTTTGTCCAGCCAACTTCCATTATTTTCCTACCTGCTCCACCATGCTGCTGCGTTCATACTTTCGAAGTTGTCTGTCACACCTACTCTGTCTTGCCTGCTTTCTTTTCTGACGTAAATGCTTCTCTAAATGTATAGGTTGTCCTATAAGTCATCGATGCCTTTTTAATTAAGATTTATTTAGTCTGACTTCACGGTTGCACCATTCAGTGACAAAACTGCCCATGAATGTCTAGAGTCAAACTTCACGATTCGTTTTGTACATTGTGCGTGTCACCACTAACCATATTTACATGCTGACATGAAGCATGCTTTCTCTAAACATATTATGCTTACTGACACTGTGCACGCTATGCTGTATGACAGTGTCTCCGGCGGAGACTGTTCTAGTGGGAGTCTCACGGAGACACAGCGGGCGCACGTGGAAAAATTAAACTAACAAGCTGCCGAAATATGCGGTAAAGGTAGGTTCGCACCAGCTAAATAACCGATCCAGCTCCTAAAAATGGGGCACTGGCTCACGTTGCTCAACCTTTGATTTGTCAACGACGACTCGGAGCTGCTTCTACTTTTCACTAGCAGTATTTCGACGTGCAAGTTTAGACCAGCATTCCATCACGCAGCTGCGACGCCTAGCACGGTATCAAACGCACGTCGTGTTTCGACTGAGATACTTCCGCTTCAGGCTTACGCCGAGCAGGCTCGACACATTTGTAACACGTACGTACCCATTTAGTAACTTCTGCCAGCAGCTGAGCCTGCATACAGTTAAAGCTCACTATAGAGCCAGCAATTCAAGCGAATGCGAAAGCTCTATAACTGTCGACAAAGCCCTGCTGCTCACTGTACATCTTGCAACATCCCTGAGGCCTATGCATTACTAAGTAATGCCAGATGAATCGATTCGCAGTGCAAAGACGTACGGAGCAATATTAAATAGCAGCCCCGTTTCTGCAACAGGCTTCGGGAGCAAGTTTCGCTGGAGCGCTCGGCCGACTGAGCAGAGCGAATTCGTGCACGATTGCCATGGGGCAGTTTCCGACGCTCTTCTACTCCTTACGCTTGCGAAAGCTACTTTACTTAAACGCTACCAGGTAAGTATTTCTACTTTACGAGAAAGTGTTGGTTTAGAGTGTATATTTATTCTGAAAGTTGATTCATTATGACACGCATCGCTAGGTTACGTCTTTGCATGACAGCCATGCGGTCAGATTCGACCAACGACCACTGAGGGAATCCCCTACAACTGCACATACCTGCAGCTTCCTATCTCACAAATCCCTCGTCTGATACTAGTTGCTGAGCTTTTTGACGTCGGCTTGACCCTCAGTAGTTCGGCTAGCAGCATAATGCGTGCAGCAGGCAATGTGTTCGACCTGACGACTGAACGTATCAAGCCTAACGATACGGACTGAGCTCAAAAAACTTCAAGGAAGAACGGCAACCTCGAAAATAATCACAAATTTATATTAACTGCAGATGGTTTGAGAGGCATGTCCGAAAGACTCATTACAAGCTCGCACCAACCGAAATTTCAGTTACACGACCGGCCGACCTTCTCTAGGACAGGCTGTCTGTCCCAGTCAGGTTCCAGACGCACTCGCTGTATAAGCTAGCCAGGTAGAAAGTCGCGAATCTCGGTAACTGGGAGATATTCTCCATGGCGTTGCAATGCAAATATGCTCAGCTCATTTACCTCCCCAATCTCTACTCCAAAGTTAGCTGTTAAGCTCAACGGTCGTCATCGCGACGGCATTGCAGCCTCTTCCACCCCCTTCCGGGCAACTGAGTTGTTAACTTAAATCCTCACCGGGTTAGCTGGGGTTTCATGCGTAGGTCAACTGGACGACTAAGACAATCTTTACTCTCAGCTCAAGTTTACGATCCAGACCATCAGACCCGACGTGCAGACCTAAATAGAAAAAACAGTTGAGCTAATGTTTCCAGTCGTCTCACACAGAATTACGAATTAAAAGAGTGAGTGCGATGCCGAGAATAATATCGGCCATTTCACAAGCTGGCAGCCTCCGACATGCCACAGCTATTCTCAGGGAGCAACTGCTTCAACAAGGGAGTTTCAAACCACTGCCCTAGAGAGTTGTCGCAATTGATACGACACACTATAGTTCTCTGAAGTCGCTCAATATTGTCATCGGTGAGCACGAGCATGAGTAAGTCATACATCTTTCGACTCGGCGCTCTCGGGGTTGTCAGGATATTCTTGCGGCTGCGAGGGGTTACCCAGAGTTGGTAAGCACAACCAGAACGAGGCTCGTGCATGCCGAAGAAACCTTCCAGCCAAGTCAACCGAGCTGGTTTGGCTCACTCCCCGAAAATGAGGCTGTTAGCCCAGTTGGACAAACACAAAATTGACGACACGAAGCAGCTTTGATCACTAAGAACCCATTTTGAGTAAGCAATCAACTTCACTCGATCGATGCACGCAATGAGATACGAATGTTTTACACACTGCGCACACCGAAACAGTATCGCTAGCAGATGCCTGCGTGCACATGGGCATGTGTTGGCTCGATCCCGACGTGGTGAGCAGACGGAATCTCTGCTCGCCCAGCAGGTCGTACTCGGTGTGCGACCTGCTGAAACATAAAAGTTGGACACGAAAGCACATGAAAGTGAATCTGCACGTTTGCTATCACCGTTTAATAGAATGCACATACGGTCAACGACGCGAAAGAGGCTATGAGTCAACGTAGAAGCGACACAGCAGCAGCACCAGCGTCCGGCAGCTTTTGGAGTGGTCCATGATGGCACAAACTTCACTCTCGCGGTGGCCCGAGCCGATCGCCGACGCACGACCAACCTAGCACCCTGCTGTGCGAGGTGCATCGGCAGAACCAAAGCCAGAGAGTTCGGGAGAGAACGAGTCACGAGGGAGCGGTGGCAGGCATTCTGCATGAGCCACCACGAGGCCCTTCTGAACCGCTGCACATACATGCAGCTGTGCGCACATGCAGCTCCATTCGGTCGACTGCCCACGGCTGCAACCTCGCAGTGCACTGCCTCGACGGAGCCTTTTGAGTGGCTCACGGTGCACGCCCCCCTCGAACACTCGTCATTTGCCATCGAACAGGTTCCACCATGTCACATGCGGCGCTTGGCTAGCGACGTCACTTGCTCGGCGACATCCTTGCATGCCTTGGCGCTGCTCTCAATAGACTCGGTCCTGTAGGGCAAAGAAAACAAAACACGGTGCTCCTGCACTGTGCACTAGGCTAATAGAATGCTACGCTTGCACTGCATCTCCTTCAGCCCTGTTTAAACAGAACTGGAGGGATTCGACAGAGCTAAAGGACTGCAGCTTCGAGACATTTCTTCGATGCCACGGACATCAGCTGAGTAGTCGACAAGGAGCTACTTGCCGAAGACAGCACTCGCACGTTTGGCAGGTGCGGGCAGGCCACTGTATCACTACGACAGCATCGTCCCGGTGGCCTAGTGCCTGGATGTTTTACCGGAGAATTGGCGCCAACGATGATAGCTGTGTGCAGTGTTCACACTGCATTTGAGCCTTGACGGCAATCCGAAGGGCAACCCCACTTTAATAATGCAACCACATTACAGGGTCGGTAACAGTACGTCCTAACATCTGGCCGAAGCCATTAAAACTACTTTGCTGGTGAATGCACGTCGAGATGGCTGCAGAAGCACTTACTGACACTGCAGGTGTGTTGAGGCAGCTGCCATTTTCTGAAGGTTCTAAAGAGAACAATGGTGAAAATCAAGAAATCGGAAATTAAGAAAATTAGCAATAGCTTTAAATGCAATACAAGCATGATCACGTATGCAGTATAACTGCATATGCCAATAACCATTCGATCATGCTTCCTTTGCACCATGTGTAAAGGGCCTAGCAGGAGATTTAGCTCTCTGGCGGTGCTACTATACAAATGTATTATTAATATTATTATTAAGCATAGGAACAGACAACTGATAATGATTCCAGCTGATCTTCATACATAAGGACAGATGAGGAGTGTGCAAGGTTTTATTTGTATCTCGCATTTCAATTGGCACTAGCTCTCATCACTTGATTTTTCACTGTGACGTCTGCATATTCATTACAAATGAGCCTTCATATGCAGTTACAATGTACGCATATATATCTACATAGACAGGTAGCAAACTATTTTTCACAGGTAGCAAACGATTTTTCACTGTGCTCACACATCTGCATATTCAAATGTAAAGCGCCCAGAAAAAGATTGAGTTCTCTGAGGGCGCTTTATCAAGTGCATTATTATAATTATTATTTTATTCATTACAAATGAGCCTTCATATGCATTTACAATGTACGTATATATCTACATAGACAGGTAGCAAACTATACCATTGTTATGAGTGAGTGAGCAAGTTTGTAAACACGAGTCGCTGACGTCACGCTTAAGAGGACGACCTTTGTCCCACGGAGTCCGAAGTGCAGCCGTAAATTCCGTTTAACAAGACGAACGTGGTTTTGTGCATACCTTTAGAACTGCTCAAGGCCACAAGGTTTAACCAGCTACACATGAATCCACCGGCATACGTCCCATTGAATAAATCGAGTAAATTTTTCATACTGCAATCACAACCTAAGAAGACAGCAGTTGCTTACAGCTAAGACATGCTACAAGTAATTGTTAACGAGCATTGTTTAGATCTGACGAATGTTTGCATATCTCTCACCTCAAATGATGTCTGAATCGCACTTTCCTGATAAGCAAAGTTCCTTGCTGCTTGCCCCAATATCTACAAGACCAAGTAAGCAGTGTACACTGAGCAACGGCAGCTGAAACGAAAGGCACATGTCTCAGTGCAGCAAATGTCGTGGTCTATCACACATCATGTCTGCATACACATACGTGCACACACACATGCACAGACACATAATCACAAACGTATCCGTTACTATAACAGCCAATCTAGACGGCTAACATAGTGCCTAATATATGCTGAAAATATCTTCATCAATGTGACTGAAGTAGATGTGGGAGAGAGTAACTAGCCAGATTTTTTATTGGAGCCGGCCAACTGCTCTGATGTACAGACCCGACCAAACGCCAAACAATGCCAAACGGCCCATTCCAAGCAACAACCCTTCATTGGTAAATAGGAGCAGCAAAGACCAATTGTTGACGCAGGAAACCTGACAAAATACTGCAGGGGGGCGTCTCAGAAAGTCGTACGAGATGAATACCGAAAAATCGACAATTTCCCACCTTGCAAATGCTCTGTACCCACACCGTGGAAAATGCTAAGGAGATAACCATTACGCTTTTAAGTGTCCGATAAGAACGCAGTCTTGAGGAACCAACTAAATGCCTTCTGCGTTCACGGCACCTGCCGATCCCTTCCGTCATGGACTGAATTCGTCGAACGGGTAACGGCTGTTGCAAACGAGTTAAAGCATCATCTTACTTAAAGTTCTTGGTCGCCAACACAACGTTCGCAAAGTGATAGTCCTTACTGACGGAAAAAATACCGATGAAGCAGCACCCTGCAGCACGGCTGAAGAGCCTTAGAGGCTGGCTCAATATATGCAGCCAGCGTAACGGCTAGTGCCATAAAGAAACCATATCCATAGCGTAAAAGAATTCTATTCGACAGCTATGGGGAGCTATGGGTGTCCAGAACCAGCCATAACATACAACTCACTCACAGTGCGACGCCACTCACTCACAGTGCGACGTCTAGAGCACAACTCTACTACCTGGCTGGATATCTCACTTATGACTCGCGCTTTGTATGCCACCTAACCAAGTTATGAAATAGCGTCTTTACAATAATTTTAATTTATGAAACAAAAAACAATATCTAGACAGACATAGCGTGGCTTCTGCAGTTCGCTACAGTTTCACGGCAGATCCTAAAAAATCGGGATCGTAAGTCATAAGTCGACGGAGTCCGCTTTGAGGTTCAAAGTCCGAAAGTAAAACCACTGAATATCGTGCGTGTAAAATATATAAGATTAGTAATCTTTTGCGAATAGTCCTGCAAGGAGACTGTGCTAGCTACAGCCTGAGTGATGAGACATTTATATTTGATAGCTCGGAAAAAAGGCCAGTCTATCGTTGCGTATAACTGTAAATGCACTAAACAACCATTGCAGCGCATTTTTTTAAATTTGGGCCAATTTTCAGCGCCTTCCGGTAGGTGGCGATGTATTCTGATCTCGCCGAACTCAGTCCTACACGGTCCCTGCACTAACATCTGAGCACCGGCAGACCACCGCCGCCTCTATACAGCGAGAAGCTACGCTTATCTGCCAGCACTCGTACCTCAGAAGATTTAGAGTTTCTTATCACCAGTTTCTCTAAACTAACTACTTCCGTCACTGTCGCACTAACTTTTTGCGATAACCTGACTTTAATGTCGGAGTTCCAAACTACGCTCTGATGAGCCATAGTTACCGGAAGTAATAATACTGCAGTACGCAGGAATCGCTAATGTGTGACCGTGACCCGCGCTCTTGGCGGTCATCCTTGGCGGCGACTCGTGCAGAGTTTTGGGTGTTATGGATGGCGATTAAGTTTTTCCCGTCTCCTCTTCGTTGTGCATGGTAGCCCATGTATTCATGTCTTTGGCGAGCGAGTCGTGACCGGCTCGGCTGTCGTCACTAACAGATGAAGACCATGAAGACCGTATCGTTGGTCGACCGGCTGGAATTGGAATGGCCGGCGGAGTTCCAAGGCAATATATGCCAGCAAGCAATTGCTCTCGGTGACGTTGACAATGACGGCGTAAGGATCACTTTCACTACTCTGCGCCTTTGAGGTGGCGTGGAGTCGGATCTTTAACTCTTCGAAATATTTCGTTCTAGCAACACGAGCTGGTGGTCGGCAACATTCGCGGCTTCCTGCTCTTTTTTAAGGAAGGTGCCGAGCAAAAGCCTTGGAGATATGGGTGCGATTTAGGCCTGGTGAGCTCTCTGCGTTGTTGACCTGCAAGCGTGTCAGACAGCTAAAGAGCGCGACCCTTGCCGGCAATTCGCTCACTTCCTCCTCACTTCGTGAAATGCTCAGACAATGCAAACGTCAGCAGCTTCTTGACGGTGCACGTTCGCCTACTACGTGAATATAGGCGAAAATCCATTCTAGGCTCATTCTGGGGATCTTTTTGACTTCCATTAGGGCCTTTGTGCTATTTACATGGATATCTTGTTGAAAGCCTCTGGGTCTCAGCCTAGGCGTAAGGTGCTCGCATTTCACGACCCAGATCGTGGGTTCGAGTTCTGCAGTTAGTACAGTTCCCACTTAATGCGGTTAACGTATCTAGTGCGGATTTTCCGACCCAGTTATAAATGAAGGACCTGGAGCTTGCAACGAGGTTGTGGATTCCAGTGCATGAGGAGCTAACCTGACTTTGTTCAACTTCTTCAGATTTCCTGTGTTGCTGTCGGCGACATATGCAACAAGAAAGTCAACTATACTGTTAGTCTCGGTGCAGAAGGCTGGTTACACCTGTTCCTTATCAATCGGCCGGCTTCGGTAAGAGGGTGCTGCCACTCCAGCGTCTCTTGGCTGGGCAGGCTTGGCATGGCCAGACGTTGTATGGTCAGTATGCGGCATTGGCTTATCAGTGGTTAGAAGGTGCCTTTTTCGTTTGCAACTGTTAGCTGGATCCCATCCAAAAACTAGACGATATTGCAATGGGGTACTGTTGTCACTATGACTTTAATTTCAGGAGCATGCACACCATAGTTCGAAGCAATTACGAGCTGAAGCCGTGCATCGCCAAAATTTGCCCTCGAATAGCAAGGTCATGCTACTTGCCGATATTGGTAGGTCTGAGAAGCCTTGCAGATTCGTACTTTGCTTTGTTAAGGGCAGCCTTCCTCCCTGTCATTGGCCAGCATTGCATCGTTTGATTTTAGACGATGATGGTAATCAAGAGATGGTAGTTGGATATTCTGACAGGGCCGTTCAATCATTTAGATGGCTTGAGACTGCTGGGAATGCTTCCGGCGAATTTGTGGCTTTGGAGAAGTGGCAGCTGACTGGACAGGTATGAGCCATCACATAGCTAACGTTAGCTGCTCTTCTTGTTGATACTAAGCCATATAAATGCCATGATGAAACCCCATTGCATTATCTCCAAAGGAATGCCACTGTTGAAGCACGTGCAATCAAATATAATCACTGTGTTATTTAAATCTAAATGATAATATTGTTGAAGATTGGCTCCATCAGTTTGCATCACTGCTCGGATGAAACCACGGAGCTGCTGGTGTCACAGCCTGGAGGGACTTACATAAGCCTGTTGAGAGATGAGTAAGTTTGTGTCCCTGCTGCCATATGCTCTGCCCAGTAATCAGTCAAACGTGGACAGGGTATGCTTCAGTAAACGCTCATGCACAGCTCAGATTTCATCCGTCTCCCTGTGCTTTTGCACACAGACATTCTCATACGTGCACATGTAGCTCTAGGCACTCATAGTAACAAGCGTTACAGCTGCACATCCAGTGTGTGTGTGTGTGTGTGTGTGTGTGTGTGTGTGTGTGTGTGTGTGTGTGTGTGTGTGTGTGTGTGTGTGTGTGTGTGTGTGTGTGTGTGTGTGTGTGTGTGTGTGTGTGTGTGTGTGTGTGTGTGTGTGTGTGTGTGTGTGTGTGTGTGTGTAGGTATGTTTGTATTTCTTCTGTAACTCCACAAAGAATATGTGGGTGTTATGCAGGGGAGTTTCGTATAGAGCACTCACAGCCTAATCGGCTTCCGGTACGCATACGATAGCCACCAGACTTCACCTCACGCAACAAAGAGAAAGTGAGAAGCATTGCTGAGTCAGAAGAACAGTTGAGATAGTGAGTAGCATAGAAGTAGCAGTTTAGGACGGCTGGAAAGAATTGCCGTAGGCGGCAGTAGGAGAGTAGTTGTCGTTGCATCCCTAGCTCTAGAGACTCACCAAAGCGGCATTGTACTGCAGTTATGTGAGCTAGTTCCAACTTTGATTGGGTGGATTCGGTCCCACTAGTTGTGGCTTCGTGGGGAAGTCGATTTAATGGATGGTGCTACGAGGCAAAGACAACTAGCAAGTGCCACATGTGCACAAATTACCCTTTTTATTGAGATTGGATTTCCAATATTCATTTTGGACGATCGGGCAAAAATAGGGCAGTGAAGGTGAAAGTTAACAGAGTTGAGTGTAGACTGATTAACTCCATAATGTGTAGTGCAGCAGGCTTGCCATTGTTATGGAAGACTAGAGATAGGAATGCACGCTGTACCATGACCCATCATCGACTAGAATGGACTCACTGACTGCAGAAGGAGTATCTTTCATTCTTTATAGATTTACTTGACCCGCCCTTGATTGTAGCCATATAGCCAGCAACAATCTGCTGGTCAGTGAATCTTCATGGTTAGGTATCTCCCTTGTATATACGGCTTTAAAAGCCCTTTGAGAGTTGTAACGTTTCTTTTGAGCAGCTAGTAATGCACGGATACCTGCCTTGCAGCTAGTAATGCAGCATTCTAGCCTCTATGGCCAGCTGCTTTTCTTGGATCTAGCACCACAGGAACAGAAAGGCAGATCAACTCAATTGCATCACTAACAAACACGGCACATATTTGCTTTTGTATGGAGCCTTCGTTCTACAGACCTTGAAATCCTGGAGCCATTTAATTGTCTCGCAGAGCTTCAAATTGGAAGCCAAGGATCGTGGGATCGATTACTTTTTGTAGGACCAGGATCAGATTGCAGCACTGCTGAGCACACCATTCCTTGTACACTAGGCGAATCCAAAGGGAATGGGTTGTCAGACCAGTCTTGCTTTGTTTTGCCCCTTCGCTACAGTAGATTTGCTATAACCCAACCCTTATGATCAGACCAGAGATGACTTTTTCAAAATGCCTGCGGCTAACGAGCAGTTTTGCCATTGTGGACCAACATTCAGTGTTCTATGAGCTTCAATTATCTTATCAAGCGTTCTTGCATTTCTTGTGTAACAGTGCCCAACATGATGTAGTCTTTATCAAGTGCATTATTATTATTATTATTATACCCGATACTAATGATTGTTGCCCATTGATTGCTAGGCACTGTGTTAAGGACTTCTGTTTGGGCGTGGCATTGCATTGTTAGTTGCGATGTTTTCTTTTTTCTTGTCCATCTCTGCATGCACATGTGTGTGCCTATGCACACACGCATTTATTCACACCCTTACGCCACGTGCAATCATAAGCACTCGCCCAGGAAACTTTTTGATCATGCACAAATGTAGCCATACATACACTATACACACACTATATAAAGGATAGTTTCCAATTCCAACTCGGTTATGTTCTTCGCCTCTATTCATTGTAGAGCTCTCACTGTATGCATTTCTGCCACCTCCAAAATTTAGGTATAATCTGTTAGTAGATTAAAATTATTTCTACGTTCTTTAGTTTGAGATCTTACCAGTTGAAACCGATTTCAACTCGATACTCCTCAGTACTATAATTAGTTGATGTGATCCTCACAGTAAGGTAATACTCGCAAGTAATCGGTGTACCTCGTGACTCCAAATATGCCCCCAAAGTTAGGAACCCGTGCACTGCTAACTGGTGCACGCACATACTGGTATCTGGTGGGATGCATTTGCCTCGAAATGGGATCGGATCGGGTGCGAAAATTCATCTTGAGCATGAGAGCCTCCCCACTCCCCTCACGTACCCTTCTTCCCTTCCCTTACCTCCCCATTCCTCTTCCCTTCTTGCCCCCCACTGCCTCTCCTTCTCCTTACCTTTCTTTTGCTCCCTCCCTTTGTCACTGAAGTTCTACGCAGGAGTGATGCTTCTGTAGCCGTGCCTTAGCCAATGCTACTATGGCAAGCTGTTCCACTGCTGCTGAGTGCATGCATCACTTGGCTGTTGAGCTAGCCTGAGTTAGAGTACGCTTATATGCTTTGCTGCCCCTAAATTTCATTTTCTGCACGGTGGCATCGTTGCAGATCGGGTCCAACTTATCGATGCCACCTCATGGCATCATCTGCTCGAGCACAAAACGCAAGCGTTTTTACAGAGCTTGTTGGCAATGTGAAAAGACCAGGAGACACCGGTGGCGGCAGCTGCCTGGCAATGTCTACACTGGACGGTAGGAGCTGCCCAGCCATGCACACTTGTTGCATGAATGCTATCGCTTGGTTATTGGTCCTAGATGTAGCACTGGAGTTGTATGCTATCCCTCTCCTGCTCTTTCTGGGAGTTTGGCAGAGAGTAGCTTTGCTGTAGGTTGGCAGCTGTTGCACAATCACTGGGTCGGCCAGAGGTGGCAGTATCTCTGCTGCCCAGCTTGGCACGACAGTTCAAGGACTAGGTCACTGCTGCTCGGTCAGGCAAACAAATAGGAGAGTCGAACACTAGCTGCCAGCAGCTCAGCACCTGCTGGCTGGCTGGCGGCAGCTGGCTTCTCCAGGCTAGAGCATCTGCATTGGCAACAGTTACCAAGCACCGTTTGTCGACCGTCACATTTGCCTTGGACGATGACCTATACTTAGCCGGATGCCTGCGCGTCGAGCTGCTGCCGTCCTCGAGCGGCAATCTGCGTGCAAGCGCAAACAATTACTCTGCATGTACCGGCTGTGATTGTGGAACTCGAGGTGAAGGCTGACCTGAAGTGCAGCGCTTGACCCCTACCGCACCCACTTCTCCTCATGACCAGGTTCAATAATTCTGCTCGACGACAATAAGATGATCTTCGATTTTCAAGTCGACCATCAGCTCTTTGGACTGACCAAGCTAGACATCTCGGTAAGCGTGAGCTACCTCGAGCCGATGCTGCTGACTGCCAGCTAGCTCTGGCTGGCTGCAATCCTGCTCACTCCTTTGCATCCTTGACCGTCGTCCTTGCCTCGAATCTGCACGGGCAGCAGCCAGCCGGCCGGGCAGCAGCGTGAGCCAGCCGGCTGTGTCCAATCGCCATGCGACTGCTGCATCGCTCACCCCTTAGGCAGTCTGTTACGCTGCTCATTCATTTCGCGCAGGATGGCGGAGCTGATGCTGTCGTGGTGTGCTCGTGGGACGGACAGACGTACGTGGTCGGCGAAGGCGGCCAGGTGACGCGCTTCCAGTTCGACGAGCCGGTCTGCGCGTTCGCTGCTGGTGAGTCGCGCCGGCCGGGCCCTTATGCTCGCCCTGCGAGCTGGGCCGAGACCGTATACTGCTGCAGCCGACCGCGTACCGCCGCTACATAGCCGATGATCACTATGGCCACTGCCACCGGTTTTTCCCTTTCATCTCGTGACCGGCGCTCACTTGGAGCTCTTCGGGTGCACCGTTGCAGGCAAGTTCTGCATGAAGGCCGGCGCACCGAATACGCCGTGCCTCGTGTACGCCACGCTCGACGGCAGCCGCCTGTACGTCTACCACAACATACAGGGCAAAGCGATCGTGCAGCCGAGGCATCTGCTGGAAGCCATGCACGACAGCGAGGAAGTGGAAGCCGTGTGCCGAGCCGTGGGCGTGCGCGGTCAGTGCCCGCTCCTCGTGCCGAGCTGGCCGCCACCCGCCTCGACGCAGCGGGGGGGGGGGGGGGGGGGGGGGGGGGGGGGGGGGGGCGGCAGAGCCGAGGCGCTGCCTGGGGGCAGAGTTGCTGCAGTTGCAGCAGCGGTAGGCTGGCCCACCCCTTCCTCTTGTTGCCCCCGAGCCGCCTCTAGCTGGCCTCTTCTCTGGCGAGCAGCTGCGGCCACTCGCTGCCTGAGCAGAGCGCGGCCGTCTCCACTCGGTCGCCGGCTGTCACACGTGGCGGATGCCTGCTTCGTTGCAGGCCTGAGTCAGGAGCAGCTGCGCAGTCTGTGCGAGTGGTGCTTGTACGGCTGCTGCGGGGCCGACGATGCGCCGCCATTCGCCGAGCCAGGCGTGCAGTAGCCCGAGCAGCCCGAGCTTCGAATTTGCATCTTCTGCTCTGCGTGCGAGAGCGCGACTTCTGACCGGGCAGCCCGAGCAGACGGCAGCCGCCGACGGAAGCCTGCTAGTGGGGCTTGCACAGCTGTGGACGGCAGTACAATTGATTACACGCTGCAAGGGCCCTTTATGTGCCGGCAGCGGAGGCGTCATCCGTGGGCATACGGCCACCTGCTTCACTTTTGAGAAGCTTGCTCTTAGGCCACATCGTCGGCCGAGCTGCACGAGGTCAGAGAATGGTGCGAAGGCGCTGCTACAAAGCAGCAGCTCGGAGCTCTGGGGGGGGGACCTTCCCCTCCCCCTCCGAAGAAAGCGTGGTCACTGCCGTACGCAGCACATGCTGCATGCAAAGTTCAAGCTGCGGCCTGTAGTGCCCAGTTGATCGCTACCTGGCCGCTTGTGCTGCCTGTGCCTAGCCAAGCAGGCAGGGCGACGGACAGCAGGCAGCTGCCTGCAACGCCTACTTGTACCAATTATATCGCAGCAACTCCAAAGGCTGCCATGTTCGTTTTTGTGTTTGATTGCATTCTGAAGTGCGAGTGGGCCTAGCTGGGCAGCATGATGCAATGATGCCTACTGATGAGACCAGTAGCTGAATCTAAGCGTCTCCCAGGTAAGAGTTCAAGCTGAGTGCACTCGGTGCCCAAGAAGCTGTGGCAGCTTAAGCTGCTTGCATTAATCCTAATCCCACGTACCAATGATAACCTGCACCTGTCTCTCGCTTGCCAAACAATAATCAGTATTCAGCCACGTGCCAAGGCACATGTCAATACTTAAGTCTGCAGCCAGGTGCACCAAATCGTCTGATCGAGAAATAAACTGGTAAATAGGACTCCGCCGAAGTGCAGCATACCAATTTGCCGTGGCCTTAGCTGCTCGCAAGTTTCCCCTCCCGACTTCGCGTGACCGGACCGTTTATTGACCAACAGCAGACTAGATCCGGCTAGGCTGCTAGAGCAGCTGCTGCTGCTACTGCTCGAAACCTCACACCTTGCTAGTAGGTTCCAGTCTGGCTTTAGAGCTAATCACTCCACAGAGTCAGCATTGCTTAGGGTATGCAACGACCTACTTAGGAATGCAGACATGGGTAGAGTGTCTCTGCTTGTTTTGCTTGATCTTTCGGCAGCTTTTGATACCATCGATCACAAAGTTCTTCTCGAGCGCCTCTCATCTCGCATGGGCATCACTGGCACTGCTCTGCGGTGGTTCAGGTCCTATCTCAGTGGGAGACTCCAAAGTATTAATGTGAATGAATAAAGATAATCTGAGGTACCTCTGAAATATGGGGTACCTCAGGGCTCCGTGCTAGGTCCGGTTCTTTTCACGGTTTATACTCTCCTTGTTGCTGATGTGATTGCCAAGCACAATCTAGGCTTTCACTTCTATGTGAATGATTCAGTTGTACCTATGCTTTGATCCCTCCCAGCCTTCGAGCACCTCAAATTCTCTCAACTCACTTGCTGCATGTATTGATGACATCCTCACATGGACGGCAGCAAATTTTCTAAAACTAAACGACGATATAACTAACTTACTAGTTATGGGCAAACCCAGTGTGATTCACAAATTGGAAAGGCTGCTTAAAATTGGCTCTGCCAGCATATCTCCAGTTGAATCAGCTCGAAATATATGTGTCATATTCCAAAGCAACCTCTCGTTAGACGACCCTATCAGCTCCACAGTCAAATCTGCCTATTTTCAGCTTCATAAAATTGCAAAGATTCGGGCTTGTTTAGACAAGGATACCACGTCCAAGTTGGTCCATGCATTCGTGACGTCCTGTCTCGTCTTCTGCAACTCACTGCTTAATGGCCTACCAGCATGTGCGATCAGGCAATTGCAGCTGGTGCAAAACTCCACAGCTAGGCTTGTCTGTCGTGAGCCTCGCAGTTGCCACATTACTCCACTTCCCACCGACCCGCACTGGCTACCAGTCAAGCAACGGATTGACTTCAAGGTTTTGTCGCTCACTTTTAGGTCACTTCATTCTTTGGCTCCAGCCTATATCTCAGATCTACTCCCCCACCAGGCCAAGCATCGTACCACCGGCTTTTCGGAATCCAACAGTCTACAAATACCTCCTACAAACCTCAAATCCTTTGGAGACCGTGCATTTAGTTCATATGCTCCCAAAGCCTGGAACTTCCTCCCGATCTGCGTCAGAACATCCCCTGATCTGACCACATTTAAAAAGAACTTAAAAACACCTATTTAGGACAGCATTTAGTGGGTCCCTGTGATTCGTCCTTGATGTGCTTATGCGTGCTGACACTATGCATGCTGCCACTAACCACATTTGCATGCTGACCCTGTGCATGTCACCCCTAACCATGTTATTCATGTTGTTTGTATATCAAGCATGATATTACTCACCATTCAATTGCATTTCCCTTTGCAGCAAATGTAAAGTGCCTAGAGAGAGATTGGGTTCTCTGAGGGCGCTTTATCAAGTGCATTATTATTATTATTATTATTATTACTGCAGGACGAGAGCCTGCCTCTCACACACCTAGCAAGTGCTCTGCCCCACCCCTATGAATGGTGGCTGCTGCTGGCTAGTCGAAGCCGCTCTTGTCTCTTGCACCCTCGGAGCTTCGGTGCGGGTGATGGGAAGGGCGTGACTGGCTGGGAGCAGCTCCGAGACGCTGCAAGCTGGAGTTGCTCAACTCTTCACCGTCCATAGCTCTATGGTCTCCACCTGTAATGTGGCTGGTCGTCGGCCACATAAAACGTCAGTAGAAAAACGGCACGCTGATCTCTGGAACTAGTTCCTTTTGCAGCAAATGTAAAGCGCCTAGAAAGAGATTGAGTTCTCTTAGTGCGCTTTATCAAGTGCATTATTAGTATTATTATTATTATAGTAGGTATCTGTAGGAGCCACTTCATGAATGACAACGCAGCACTCACAAGCACGAACTCTTGCAGCAGTTATTTGAGCCACTCTGCTGTCGTATTGCTGCTGCAAAGTAGTTGGGGGTTGTGGGGTATGAGCTCCAAGCGGTCTGGGATGTTTATTAGAATCTAAAATGTCAAGCACAAAGCAAAATGGCTGCCTATGAAACACCGAAGTGGCTGCAGATAGCAGCTAGGATGTCGTCTTTCTTGGTTGCTGAAGTTTTGATGCTGTTTTTCTTCATGATGTCTTTCAGGATAGGTATGGTCAGCTTGTTGAGCTAGAACACAACGGGCAACATGGCTGACGGCTCCAATAGCAACTCGTGATGCATATAATATCAGGCTTGTCCATTAGCAAAAGAGCGCAGCTTCCCACACAAAACGGCATGTCACCCTCTATGGCGGTATGTCCGACATTCCCACATCGGATCGACCACATGACATGAGTGGAACAGTACCAACATTAACGACCGAGTGAAAAGTTATGTAGCAAAAAGAGGTTAAGAATTAAGATCAATGGTGAGCTTTCGGCAGCCATTCTTAGCATCCACCTTGGCCACAAGTACTGAGCAGAAAGCCAGAAAGTCCCCGAGTGATTCCCCCTAAACGGTAGCAGCCACCAACCAAATCCCACAGCAGGCTAAAAAAACAGTCAAAGAGAGCAAGCATGCAAGTTTGCCACGTTGCAGTCATGCTGCTCTGCCGATTCGACAAGCAGTGGCAAAACATTCGACAAGCAGTGGCAGAAGCATCACGAGCGAATCTAGAAGAACCTAAGCTGGGCAGAGAGCTACGTGGCTGGCTTGGCCTGCCAACCGGTGACAAGGCAGCCTTCCATGCCACAGCTAGCGAGCTGCAGTTATGCTTGGGGTGGCGAGCAAAAATGCTCTGCGGGTCACCAACGGTGCACTTCTGAAAGGGAAAACCGAGCGCAGCTTCGTATTTACCTTTGATAACCCTTTAAAATAGGGGGCAGAAATATTCTTGATTCACTTCAGCAACAACGACAAAATGAGCATCATCGAATCATGATCAGCCACCAGAGAAAGTGCGGATGCAGGCATTGTCACTTTTAACATAATAATAATAAAACGTTTGTATAGCACTCTCAAGAGAACTTAATTTCCTTTTAACCACTAATAAGTTTTAAAAAACAATGCAGCTGACCACAAAGATTTGCGAAGTGCTAAACATTCGAAGGATGGGATACTGCAAAGCTAGAAAAAAGGGTGACTGGGTCATCTTAGGGAGCTAAGTGCCTCCACAATCATGGCTGACTGAGAGTGCTACCAGCTCAGCCGTTTCGACCTGCAATCTAAGGCATTTGATTTCAAAATCTCTCGGTGGAGGCAGCTTTAGCAAGCCAGTCGCAAGATCAGCGATTCACCATACAGCCGCGGCGCCAGCGATCGGCAGGATGCGCACGCGATGCTGACCTTGCCCTCTCTGGCCAGTGTGGCTGCATCCAGCTCACTTGCAGTGCCTGAGTCAATAGCTGGCTCTGCTGCTGTCTTGCCCTTTTTGGTCCTTGGCTCGGCTGCAACCGTGCCGTCTTCTTTTTTCACCCTCCTTTTCGCTGGTGTCGCCACAGCCGCCTCGTCGAGCAGAGCGGCGGCCCTGAACGCTTCAATCTGCGCTCCGGCACGGCTCTCGATGGCCTCGTCGTCCGGCTCTGCCCGAACAGGAGGCCGAGGCGCGCCATCTCGCGGCTGCGGCGATGGTGGCACGCTGCTAGGCGCATGCACACAAACACTCATCGCATGTGCAACAGCAGCCACACAGGCGTGGCAAAGAAGAGACTATCAGACCAGCAGTGCTGCTTCATGAAATATTAAAAGACAAAAGTCCGAAATCGAATATAGGCTATACACGAGTTCCACAGCAGTCATGGCACGAACTGCTTCACTTTAGAAAATGGTTCTGCTAAGAATGCACTGCATAGAATAGGGAGCACACTAAGTGGTGAGGTCGTTGGCTCAAGCCCTGTGGCATATGCGAAGCACCTGACTAGAAATTAGGTTCTCCTAGGGCACTATACAAACTAGTTTGTATTATTATTATAAGCCGTGTTTCAGCACACATCTACTCAATGCTATGCTACAAAAGGGCCCTCGTACTTTCGTGCACCCTTCTGAAAACGACTCTGCCCACGAGCAAAGCTGGGTAGAGCACTTAAGGTCGGCCACCAGTGCTTCCAGTTCTTTTGGAAGCCATTGAATGATGGACCTGGGAGGACGCAAAAGCTTCTCGAGGATGCTAAATCGATCCTAGGCAAGAAAATGACGAGCTGGTTTGGTCTAGCGGTTACGGCGCTCGCCCCGACCAAGGTCTGGCTGAGGTCGTGGGCTCAAACTCCGAGGCATATGTGAAGCACCTGAATAGAGATCAAGCTCTCTTGGGGTGCTATACAAATGAATTGTATTTATTTTATTTTATTTAAAAATTAGCAGTGCTTCGTGCTGCTGCTGCTACTACCACACTGCTGCTGTGAAACCCCTTAACTTGCTGCAAATACAGCTACGTTCTGCTACTCCTAAAAACCAAGTCCTACCCACCCCCTGACTATGGCCGAATTACCAGAAATGCTTTACTTCCTTTGGAACCGATGGAACTGAATTAGTTCAGTGATATTGGAGCTTACATCGGCAAGCAAGAGACGTGGGCGATGCTGCCAGAGCATGCAACAAAGCGGTAGTTATTGTTGCATGGTACGCACTCTCATACTGTGGGTCTCAGCTGCCCCAGCAAAGCTAGCAGCACGGCAGCCAAGCGACCGCAGCTGTTTAATGCAAGCGACTCTATGGCTGCCACGCAAAACTTAACAATGAATGCTGTATGCTTGCATCAAGAATGCTGGACACCGGAGAATGAAGCACGGGGGAGGGGGAGGATGCCCACCCCACCCCCACCCCCCTGCTTGGGGCACGATGCTGAAAGGCTTTGCTTAGCAATATTTTAAAATAGAGTAAAATCAAGGTTAGTTGATTTAACAGCCTTATTTATATAGCAGCCGAACAGGGTTAAAGGTTATCACCACTGGTTGCAGTTGGCAACAACGGATTGTTTGCTGCAGGACTCGAACCCACGACCAGGGCTGTTAAGTTCCAGAGCCTTAACCGTGGACTAGGATGCAGAGGCATAGGAAGCTGGCAACGGATTAACGAGATTAACGAAATCAATGGGATTAACAAAAGCACCTGCTTGGCCATTGCCTTCAAAACGCCCTGACGAGAACGCCATGCTGCAAACTTTGCACTGACTGCCCAACATCTATAATAATATAATGATGATAACACACTTGAGCCCTCAGAGAACTCAATCTCTTCCTAGGCACTTTAAATTTGCTGCAATGGAAGCACGATCGAATGGTTAGTGGTAGTATGCTGAATAAACAACAGCAATAACATGGTTAGGGGTGAAATACACAGGGTCAGTAAGCAAGTGTGGTTAGTGGCAGCACGCACAGTGTAAGCCTGCATAAGCACATGAAGGACGAATCACAGGAACCCACTGAGTGCTGTCAACCTCTCTTTGTTTTGTGAGGGGGTTCGAAGATGGGGCAGTTCGAGAGCTGTGCGCACGTCTACGGCCAACGGCTACAACATCAAGCTGGCAACGGATGAAGCAGAACCTTTAGAGAAAATCCCTCCCATAGCCAAACAGTGCTCGACTTAGGCTCACCCTGGGTCTATCCGTCTGCCTGCCAAGTCGAACCCAGCCAGCTGCACACACTGCTAGCAGCTCATGGAATTCTGATGACAATGCGCCGGCCCACTAGCAGGTCACGGCCGAGCTAGCAGGTCACGGCCGAGCTCCCAGGAGTGCACCCAAGCGACATATCATTGCAAGTCCTGAGTCCAGCAGACGTCTTTGCAAGGCCACGGCAGGCACTCAGCTGCCCCAGCAAAGCTAGCAGCACGGCAGCCGAGCGACCGCAGCCGTTTAATGCAAGCGACTCAATGGCTGCCACGCAAAACTTAACAATGAATGCTGTACGCTTGCATCAAGAATGCTGACACCGGAAACTGAAGCACGGGGGGGGGGGGGGGGGGGAGGATGCCCATTTTGCATAGTTTCACGCTACGACTTACGTATGCTGTGACCAAAAACAAAAGATGCTGCACATATCCACATCGATAATAATTAATAACACACTTGATAAAGTGCCCTCAGAGAACTTAATCTCTTTCTAGGTGCTTTACATTTGCTGCGAAGGATGTCGACTTTTTGCTGGCAGTCTGGCTGCGGGCCTGCCTAGTGGGTGGGCAAGAGGCAGCCACTTGGATTCCCGGGAATGGGCATATTTCATGGATGTGACCGAGAGCTGGGACAGTGGTGACCCGAGCCATCATAGCTACTCTGCTGACAGCGACCTAGAGACGACGTCCGCTGAGCAGCCATGCATTTTTGCCTGCCGCCGGACCTCAAGCAGCTCTAAGGGCGCACTCGGTTTGGCCCAGTGGTTAAGGTGCTCGCCCAACAGAGGTCAAGGTGAACGTATTTGTCCGAATCATGTACTCAAGCCCCGAGGCATATGTGAAGTGCCGAAATAGAGATCAAGTTCTCTTAGGGTGCTGTACAAATGAACTATTTTTCTATCGTCACTTGGCGCCACCTAGCTCAAAGAGCGGAGTTTGTCCTTTCGTGGGTAGCGCGGTCCAGCGATAAAGCTGGCCTCGAAGTTGCGGCGGCACAAGCAGCATCATGACTGCAACTTCCTGCGGCCGACAGGCACTTACGTTTAGCGCTTCCGCAGCATGCATCAACTGACCACGGCTGCCTAGCCACGGCCACGGGAAGAGATGTCAAAAGAGGGCGGATTCGAAAGCAGACTGGGCAGCTGGCTTAGGCAAGCACGACAGCGCCACTGCAATCGAAGACAGTAAAGGACCGGCATGCTGTTGGCAAGAGAGGGAGAAAGTGGCAAGCAAATATACCGGCATAGTCCACGATCGGCTCCGGGGCATCGCGGTCCAGTGCCATGGCTTCCAGGTGACTGTAGAACGTCTGCAGGGCAGGGTTCTCAAAAGCCTCGCTTTGGAACTTGAACTGCATGGCCTTCACCACTGCCTTCGCTTTATCCACCTGCTCATCCGTCGCTGCTCGAGTGAACAGCAGAAACAAAGACGATGCGGTTATTCGCCGGCGAGCCAGCCGAAGGCGACGACAAGCGCCACGCGCCCTCCTGTGAATGTAAGCAGACTGCACGACATGCAGGGTGGCGCACGAACGCACCAAGCAGGGGTCGCGCTCGGCCGAGCTTGGGCATCGCAGCTGTGCACGCAGAGCACGGTGAAGGTCGATGCAGCAGCCGCCGCCAGTGCTGCACGCAGAGCACGGGCGGTAGTACCTCGTGGCGCTTCCGGGGGCTCGACATGCCTGAAGTCCTCCGCAAGCGGTAGGACCAGCACAACAAAGCCAGGCGGGGTGGTCTGCACCCTGTTGGCATCCATTTCTTCTGCCTACAGTCGAGTTTGAGTGGCAGCAAATCGGCAGGCAAGTGGCGAGGCTCGTGCTGCAGACCAGGCCGCCGGATGCGTCAACGCTGTGACAAATTGGAATAAAACGGAAGGCCTTGCAGCAGCGGGCTTTCCTTAAACTGCATTTACGCAGCAGACTTTCCTGCTGACCGATGCCGACTTTCCTCCTAGTTAGAACGTTTACACGACAGATTTTATGGTCGACTTACTAGTAACCCCCCTCCAAAAGACCGAGCTCTAATACGGGAGGCCGGCATGAAAGAGGGTTCCCGTAAAGACACCAAGCTACCACCCACATAAGTTGAGTTCGCCGAAGAAAGTCGTCCTTGTAGAGTAGTATGAGAAGAATTTAAATAAAAGGAAGATGAGCATTTTAAGAAAGTTTTTTCGGGAAAGTAAGCAGTACTAAGCATTGGGTGTTGTTACAGTTATGTGGGTGTATAGTGCAAAGTAGTGTGCGCCGTTATGGGCTTGTTGGTAGATTTGATAAACAGATGCACAGCGTCTTCTAAGTAGAAAGGCTTAAGCCTTGGCTACACCGCAGAGGCATCCTACGTTCAAGGACTTGCTCTGAATGCCTCAATATCAAATCGAGCCCAGAAACGTCAGCCATTTTTATTTTTGGCCGTGGGGTGCATGTTTATGAGCACCGGGGTTTTGAGGTGTTGATTGGACCAACGAGGAGCCAAAAAGTCGAAACAGACTCTCCCATATGAGAATCAGCAGACTTGGCTCCTCCCCAAAAAATGATGCGACGTATGATGACGTAATAGCCCAAATCTGTGGGAAATCGAGTCCATAATCTGTGCAGAGGTCTGCTGTGTAAACAGAGCATTAGAAAAATGCATTTTGAGGTCGCAAGTATGAAAGCTGACTGAAAACTCCAGAGACTGCCGAGCTGGGTTTCATCACTAGAACTTTTTTTATGATTGGGCATCAGAGGTCGTCGTTGGTTGAACTTCTGATGACTGCCGGACATATCTTCCTCCGTGAAAAAGCACTATCATAGCCGGTGGGGTTGTACATAGCTTCACGCATCCGACTGATCTTTCAACACCACTTGTGCTCTTTTCACATTTTGACATCACTGTCTAACCGGCACTTGTATCAAGCATGATATTACTCACCATTCAATCGAGTTTCCCTTTGCAGCAAATATAAAGCACCTAGAAAGAGATTGAGTTCTCTGAGGGTGCTTTATCAGTGCATTATTATTATTATTATTATTATTATTATTATTATTATTACTTATTATAATTATTGCACAAGCATTATCGGCTGCAGCCAGTGTGCACGAGTTGCCGGTTGATGTGATTACAACCATCACCATAGTGCATCACCAGCAGCTAGGTACTGTGATGGATCCTGAGCATCAGCAATCCAGGCATCAGAGGAATTCAACAGCTCCCAGCCACACCATGTGATGATTTCGAGCAGCTCGTGGAGGGAGAGAAAAAGAGAGCAGACCTCTGGGAAGTGCTGAGAACTCTATTGATTCGTTGCGGTGCACCAGCAGCCCTACAGAGCTAATGGGAGCAGAGCGCCGACCCCTCGCACCTCTCTGCACACATCCAAGCATCCGGGCAGCAGCAGGGGTTGCTAATTCTATCGGCTGCTGCCTCCCTCCTAAGGGCCACAGAATCCCTTCCTGGCACTCGTCTTGGAGGCGATGGCAGCACGTCGGATTTGTTCACTCCAGCCACTGCGCGATTTACCTGCGGCAGCAGGGCCACCAGCTCCGGCATGCTGTTGGTTCGCGGAGAAAACCAGCAAATGGGAATGACGTCGCGGTCCAAGCATTTCTTCAGCAGCGCACAGAACAGTGTCGTGCTCCCTCGTACAAGCTGCAGAGAGATCGGCACAGAGAGCTCTACACTCTAGCAGCACTGCTGCCAAACTGACAGCAGAATCGCACGGGGGGGGGGGGGGGGAGGGCCGACCATCAACAAAGGCCAGAAGTCCGACAATATCAAGTCTACCCTGGCCGACCAACAGCTGAGGAGCAGGCCTCGCCACCGAGTTGCAGAAGTCGGCGGGAAAAGAAAAAAATAAACGCTTCGCACGACTCACGCGGGCCAGCAGCTGCAGAACCCGATGCGCAGCAGGCGGCAGGCAGCGCTGAACCACCTGGGGCCAGGAGCAGACGAAGCATACCTGCTCGTCGGGGTAAATGAATGAGGCTGGCTTGACGTAGTAGTACTGCTTCAGCCACGACTTGGGCTTGAAGCCCATCAGACGCAGCCCGTGGAGGCCAAAGTTTTTCACGGCCTCCTTTTCTTTGTTCTCGAACACGATACGCTTGCTGGCGTACGTCTGGTAGCACTTGATGTCCATCGGCATTAGGACTTCGCCCGTTCCCTAAAGCCCAAGGCAACATCCTCCTCTGCAGCTGCTCAGTGCCACGTGGCAGACTACTCGCCAGCAGGGCTGAAGACCGATAGAAATGCTACTTTCTCGTCTGAGTAGAGATGCAAAGAACAATGCGAAGCACAGTCATCGTCAGCGTAGGCATGCACACGGTTATACCATCACCAAGTGGGTCAATTGGTGATGGTATTGGTGATGATGATTGGCTACGGTGGTGATGGCCAAGGCCAGAGGGTGCGCCCACTTGGACCGTTTGGGTGCCTACGATTCGGTCAGTTCCGTATTGGCAGGCAAACTTATGGTAGGCATCGGGTGTTGTTAACGGCAGCTGGGGACCTGACCGGTGAGCAGCCAAAAAGGCATGATGCAGGACAGATGAAGTCATCGTGCCAAGCCCAGCTAAGAGAGAGAGAGAGAGAGAGAGAGAGAGAGAGAGAGAGAGAGAGAGAGAGAGAGAGAGAGAGAGAGAACTAGCAGAGTCAGAGAGAGAGAACTAGCAGAGTCAGAGAGAGAGACAGAGAGAGGGAGAGAGAAAGAGTGAGAGGCTGACAGAGAGACCGAGAGAGAGACAGAGAGAAATAGAAAGAATAGAGGGAGAAGAGAAAGACAGACTGACAGACAGACAGACAGATAGATAGACAGATAGATAGACAGAGAGAAAGAAAGACAGAGAGTGAGAGAGAGGAGAGAGAGAATGAAAGGGTGAGATGTAATAGGTGAATCCTCAGAAGCTTCAGCCGGACCTGGTGAGGTATTTGACCAGCATTGCTGGCTATGACGTCGGCCTCGAGCCATTGGCCACAATAACACAAGTTCCTCACCGTCAGGACGCGACCGCTTCTGTGCCTCGGCATGCTGCACAGCTAGGCGCACCAGCAGCAATGCAGCGCAGTGAACTAGTGCAAACTCGAGGCACATGCTAGCTGGCTGCACCAGTCAGTGGCAGGCAAGCTTGTACCTTGCTGAACACTCGCACGGACGACTTTACTTCCTCGTTCGTGCCCTTGTACAGCCGCTTGTAGTAAGGCTCCCTTGCTCGGCGAGCCAGGTTGTACCTGAAACGCCACAGATGGCATCTTGCCATACATCACAGAGACGTGGAAGCTTTGGACTCGAATAGGAAGGAAGGGGCAGCATTTGCCGATGCCAGCTCCAGAGGAGGTGTAGGATCTCAATCGAGGCCTACCGAGGATCGTACAACAGTCGTCGACTGTGTTGACCAAATTAAAGCACGCGAGCATAGCCCAGGAAGTGAGCCTGGAGCAAACAGAAACAACAGGTAGCCAGCGCAGCCTTAGCTGCCTTGCCTAGTGGGAAAAGGTTAGCTGATTCAACAGCCTCATTTATAGTAGTAACATGCTGAATGTCTACATGCATAATATGGTTAGAAATAACACGCACAATGTCCAGCTCGAATAAGCACACAAAAGATATAGCGGCAGACGAGCCTTAACAGCAATCGTCACCGCTAGCAGAGGTCAATAAAGGATTTCCCAAGGCACAACTCACGACTCGGAGCCACGACCTGCGTCGTAAAAAGCTAGCATCTAATGATGCAAGTGTAGCCTTGCGATGGGTGGCGCAAAAATCAGCAGCAAATGCAGCAATGCTGACAAGAGCTACCAGATAGGGATACTCAAAGCACTCACACACGTATACATAAGCAGCAGAGGCAACAACTGCAGTTGGCATTCACCGCACAGCCTGGAAACTGGCCGAAACCAGCCATCGAGATGCTAGCTAGCTAAGGTGTGCCCAGTGGAACCTCTGGCAGCAGTTAGAGTCACTCGGGGGGGGGGGGGAGGCAGGCAGGCTAGGTTGTTGAGCAAGTCGATTGCTGTCAACTAGGCAATCGCCATCTGTCGTTCAAAGCAATTCGAAGGTCGCAGGCTGTGGCTAGGGAGATGCCTTTGGCATCAACTGAGGGGTGAGGCAGATCAAGGCTGCTCCCACAAAGCTCGGGCAGGGCTGGAAAAGACCTGGCCAAATGCCCAGTGGAGCATGCTCAGCCACAATAAGAGTCCGGTTCTTACGAGTACGTGGTTATGTGGTGCTGTCTTAGGCAGTGCACGAATGACTGTGGCTCGAGTAAGGTACTAGGCACTTACAAAATAGCCAAAAACGAATGCTGCCACAAGCATGTCTTGGTACTCACACTCCAACAGCTAGTTCCAACCCTGCCCCAATGGCAAATGGCACTTTGCACAGAGTCCTTTTCTTGTGATCCTTTGACCTGACCCTAAAACAGCAATCGAGTAATGGGAAAGCATCTTGAAAAAGAGCAAGCGATTAATAAACTTCCAATCAAAGCTTCGAAGACAGCTCATTTGCAACGAAAAACTCATAACCCGGAAGCGGCACCGCTCCAAAACTAGAGAAGTTATTTCCAAAAATACAGAATAACAGAAGGCTGCATGCCGTCGGCCTGGATGCTGAAACAACTTCGTCTCGAGAAGGAACGATCCTGCAGCTGCTGGGTTACCTGTCCAGCACACTGTCAATTGAGCCTACGGGAGTACCCTTCTCCAGTACTCGACATTATTAGTAATAATAGTAATTATAATACATAGGATATAGCTCCCTCAGACAACTCAATCTCTTTCTAGACACTTTACATTTGCTGCAAAAGAAGCACGATCGAATGGTTAGTGGTAGCATGCTCAATGACAACAAGCACAACATGGTTAGGGGTGACATGCACAGGGTCAGCATGCAAATATGGTTAGTGGCAGCATGCACATGTCAGCACACATAAGCGCATACAGGACAGTCGCAAAGCCTTGGTTTTAGAATGACATTTTGGTGCTTGACAGGTGAGACTTGTTTTTCAACTACCAATCGGATACCGAGCAGCAACCTTTACATCTGATGCAATTGGTGGCTAGAGAGGGTGGCTATTCAGGACGACTTTGCATCTTAATATAATATAATTCATTTATATAGCACCTTAACAGAACTTAATCTCTATTCAGGCGCTTCAAATATACCACAGGGCTCGAGCCCACGACGTCGGCCATGCCTTGGTCGGGGCGAGCACCTTAACCACTGGGCCAAACCAGCTCATCTTGGCATTCTACATACATGCGGAGCCAAGATTGTGAAAATAAGACATTTGGATTAAGGCATTTGGATGTTTAAAGTATGAAAGGACTATCTCAAGCAGCTGCACTGGAGTGCAAGCTATCAGGGTGGTCAGGTCCTGAATCTGGCTGCAGCTAACAAGCTGAGAAGTTTCTAGAAGCAGTAGCAGCAGCAGCCTCGACTCAATCGCAGTGAGCTCAGCTCAACAGACTGCTGGGGACTTTTAACAGCCGCATAGAAAACATGAGGCTCTACTTCGACGGCCTCACATCTATCCGGCATCCGCCTGTCTCCCAACCGTTCGGGCAAAATGTCAAGTTCGCTAATGGGGCTCGAACTTTGGCTACCTTTGCCACATGGAATGGCAGTTCTTTGCCCGACCATTATGCGCACGTGTAGACGATGAGTGGTAGCTTTCAGTACGAGACTGAACATCAGCTGGCAGCAACTGCCAGTGAGAGCTCGGACTTTCGGAGTCATCGTGACAGTAATTGGATGCTATGATAAAAGCCACGAGAAAAAATTACACGCACTGCAGTGTATGCGGTATGTCCCCCCCCAGAACTGCATAAGCAGTAAGTAAAAGAGTGTGCAGCCCAAGTCTGATGGGCGTCTAAGCGATCACTTCTTTCTTGGTTGTACGACAGTAACTTCTTGCTTTTCAGTTTTGCAGCACCGTCAGGGTTTTGACAAGCTGCCGCCAGACACCACCACAGACACCACTAGCATTCAACCAAGGCAGCACCTGCTGACTCGGTGCAGCTGCATACACGTGGTGGGAGGCTAAGAGCGGATGCGGTCGGAAAGTGGGGGCAACGACCTCAAATCACTGAACCTCTACGACAACCAACCACAGCAGCCGGAGACACACCGAGACAAGCCATGTGTGCACTTGCAATAGCAGCACGAAAATAAGTCCCACTGAGAATGACTCTCGACCCGGGCTGCCAGTGGCCACCTCTGCAGCATGGCACTGACCGCATGCTTGTGCTTCTGCTTAGACCGCCGACCGATGGGAATTTGCACGTAGGCGCTACGGCAATCACAAGCACGTGTCACTGCATCAGATCAGGCAGGAACGTGAGTGGGCACGTGAGTGGTCACAATATCTGAGATCACCGCTTCAACAGCCGGCGAGACAAACCTCGTGAGCAGCTCGTCGAATTTAGAGGACGGGTCTGGAAGCTCGGCTGCCTCGTCGTCAGCGCAATACAGGATGCTGCTGTAGAATTTGTCCACGTCAAAGCCACTGCCGCCAGGTGGAGACATGTGCAGAAGCTCGAGGTCAATCCCGGTCTCGCGCAGGTCCGTCACCTTGGCCTGGGCCTGCACCTGCGACGACAGCGGAACGCTGGCCTGCACCAGTTGCATGGGGGGATAAGTCAAACTAGCAGTCACCCATCAGAGTAGGGAGGGGAGCAGCACTCAGCCCACTCATGCTCGACACCACACTCGTAGACCAATGCACACGCCCACACATACATACTAACAAACGTGCATGCTTTTGCACACGCAGTCATCTATGCATGCACGCACAGGCATTAGTGTGATGAAGTGTGCACGTGCACATCCGTATCGAAGCACTGAATATGTTCATTTCCACATGCACCTTCGCCAGAGCAGCCTAGGCAGAACCAGCCTCAGCAGAACTAGGAGTCTGCAGAGCCATCAGCAGTAGCAAGTGGCAAGAGCTTCCAAAGCAAGCAGCAGCAGCCTCAACATCCTAACATCAACACGCCGAGCTGGTTTGGTGCAGCGGTTAAGGTGCTCGCCCCGACCAAGGTCTGGCAGAGGTCGCGGGCTCGAGCCCCGAAGCATATGTGAAGCGCCTGAATAGTGATTAAGTTCTCTTAGGGTGCTATACAAATGAATTATATATATATATATAATATATATATATATGTATATATATATATACATATATATATATATATATATAAATATATATATATATATATATATATATATATATATATATATATATATATATATATATATATATATATATATATATATATATATATATATATATATATATATATATATATATATATATATATATATATATATATATATATATATATATATATATATAGCATCAAGCACCAAGCAGCTTCAGCAGGAACAACACAAGATTACTTGTCCACTTAGGGGGCAGGGACCAGCAAAACTTGACAAACAAGACTTGACAGCAGCAAGACTGACCAGCAAGACAGCTTGCTGCAGGTAAGAAGTCACAGTAACAAGCACACGGCCACGGCCCAACTCGAGCTCGACATACATTGAGTTGCAGAAGCCCACCTACTTGCAGTTGGCGGCTGCCGCCTTGAGGATTGTCGTTGTTGGTGAAGAGCAGAATTCGCTTAAAACCCAGCTTTTCAGGGCTGCAATAAGCACAACATCAAAACCTAAAGAAGGAGTTTGCACTGTTGCAGCAGCGCTCGTTACAAGACTGGAGCAAACTAGTAAGACTAAAGTGCATGCTTAGCAAAGTATGCAACACAAACACACACAGAGTAGGCAGTACAAAAATACAGACAATACCAGGTCGGGCGGCTTGCTAGCTACTTAAAATAACCACTACAACCCGGACAAGATTGAAGTATCCAGAAAGCAGCCACAACTCACTACATGTAAAACTGTGTGGATGCAATCTTGGCATCAAACGTTTGCATGCCAACTGTGCAGCCATCAAACCAATGCCACACTCTTATGCACAATGCATGCTCGCTGGGTGGGGTAGACAAATATGCTTAATCATTTGGCCATATCATGTGAGCACATCAGCACGAGGAAGAATGGCCATGGCCTGTGTGAGTATCGAGCGAGATGGGTCAGGCAAATGCAAGCACACAAGCCGTGCGTGTACAAGTAAACTCCTAGGATGCATCCGTGCATACATGCACACGTGAACGTCTGCATGTAAGTGTTTGTGTTTGGGCATGCGCCAGCGCATGCACGAGCGTGTGCGCATGTGAGCATATGAATGCATCTACACTACCGCATATACGCAGGAGGCACACCAGACAAGCTAGCCGATGGTAATGCACGAATGTGCACAGGAGGATAGCGGACGAGTTGCACGAGGCAAGCAGGCTAGTTAGGAGGGACTCATTCCACGCTAGCTGCGAGCTCTGACGTAATTCATTTAGCACAGCACGACAATAATTAATCTGACGGCCGACAGTGGCCACATTGACGGTAAAGCCAAGCCACCTCATGCTGCTGGCCATGCTGGTCATGCTCACTATTTCGAGAAAAGATTAGAGCACAACCAGAACACTTCACTGAGTAAGTAGTCATTGCTCTGTCCGTAGTCCTTTTTAAACTTGCCAACATCTGCAAGAAACGACGGCGTCTTTTGCAAAGACCATCCAAAGGCACAGGATAAAACATCAATAATGCAGATGTAGACCAAGTCATTTGGCATAAGTTGATAAACTGGAGGTTGCGCTAGCCAAAGCATTCAAGTCGGCAGCACAGCAGGCTAACGATGAAGCAGACACCTATTCACCATGCATAGATGCTAATAAAAAAAAGAGCATACAGTGAGCCTTACCTTTGAGACACACAGGGATAGCCAGGTTTGAGCTATGGATCTGGCAGACCTTGAATGACCCAGAGGCAGCCATAAGGTTTAATGGACGTGTTGGTCAACAATCCACACGACACATCCCTTAGGGTTAGTCCGACGAGGGGTGCAGGGCTCAGAGGCCCCTCTACCCACTCTTCTGGATGACAGGCTACCCCAAGGCCTTCTTGTGAGCAAGCACTTCTAGCCAGGCAATAAGGCATAGCCGAGGAAAACCACAGTTCCCACTGAAAGCGGGAGTTTGAGGATCATTACGAAAGTTTTTCAAGCCTAAATTCTAATGCGAATCTGCAAGAGTTTAAGGAAAACAATAGGCATTATGTCAGTTTTGATCATTTGCAGTGTGTGCACGTGTGTGTGTGTGTGTGTGTGTGTGTGTGTGCGTGCGCGCACGTGTGTGTGTGCATGCGTGTACAACGAAGGTACAGCAATGATGAATGTAAAAAAGAGGGTAGGTAAGGCTGAGACAATTTTCTAATTTGCATATAGTGTCTGTGTTGAAATTAAAAAATTGAAATGCTAGAACTTCGCAGGACTACAAACATACAACGGTTGTTCAATGGGTGGCCATGGTGTTCCAGCAGATTGAGCACTCTGCACTTTGACCCCTCCACGTTGTCGCCTGAGCACTTCCGCATGGACTAGCCAAATTGGCGTATTGGAAAGCAGCCATATTTGTTGCGTACAGTTAGTATTACAGTTGTGCTGCTGTGCTTATTTTTACCAGTTTTTCTAAATGGCTACAAATTAATGGCAGACTTTAAATGTGCAGCCAGTACATTTTTTGATGAATACCTATTAATATCCTAAAAGATACTTCACGTTTCAGAGAGAAATTTGAAGCGTGAGTTCAGCTCTGCTTGTAGAGCATTGAGCTAGTTCTTTAGTAGTTCATTGAGCTAGTTTTATTTCTGAATATTCGGTCGGATAGGATCTAGGGGGTACGGACTTGGGGAGAGCACTGACCTAAGGTGGCACGGACCTGGGACCTGGTAGCCTAGCACGGTACTAAAACTGGTCACTTCCAAACGGGAATCGTGTGCAGCAGGCCGGCAGGCAAGAGGTGAAGAATAGTCGGTAACACCGCGAGACACATCAGGAGCACCTCTACTGACTAAAACCGAAAAGAAATTGCCAGGTGACACTGGAAACCAATAACGCGCACCTTACCATTAATAATGTCTTCGACGCTCCTGACACGCTTTCCATTCAACTGACCAAGCTCCTGCAATACAAGCACAGTGATAGCAGACGGTCGCAGACCGACGAAGCACCCCTGAGAGTGTGTGTCTTTAAGGTCCATGTCGGAAAGATGTGGGCATGAGCTGGCCATTGCGCAACACCTATGCAAGCTCACCATGCCACTCGTGCTATACAGCCGCCGATGCATCCAATTAAGGACAATAAGTCACTGAGGAGGAGCTCCATGCCAACGCTAAAAGGTCGGCCTCGTAGGATGACCACTTCAAGCAGCCGCTCTTCTGATCCTAGGACACCGACATCTATTACGAAACTAAACTTACTCTCCTGCTGCCGACTGTTGCACATCCTTTCCAGCTATCCTGAGCTGCTACTTGCATGCTACTCACTACCTCAATTGCCCTCCTGACTCGGCTATGCTTCTCACTTTCTCTTTGTTTTGTGAGATGAAGTCTGTTGGCTACCGAATGCGTACCGAAAGCCGCTCCGGCTTTGAGTGCGCAACAGACAATTCTTCTGCCTAACACCTACTTAGTGTTTGTGATTTTGTGTGGAGTTACAGATGCAGGCACAACACATTGCATTACATCAAGGCAGCACATCAGCCAGCATGCTCGCCGTGGAATCACCAGTACACAGGAGTTCACATGCAAAAAAATGCCGTGCAAAAGTGGCAGCCTGCATTCCAGCACGAGCAGAACACATGAGTGCCCATCTCCAGGACGGCTGAGCAAGAACAAGATTGGTGAAAGAAAAGTGGCTCAGCTGCTTCGAGGCACGGCCTTACCTGCAGCACACAGACGTGCTTAAAGTCACTGGGATTGTCAGTCCTTTCCTAAAGCGAGAAGCAGCCGTGTTCTTACAAGCTGGCACTTTGCTTCAGCAGACAGAATAGAGCGGATGAGATTGCTGGCTGCAATAAAGCAGAGCATTCACACAAACAAGAGCCAGCTGTGCTGGCAAGCAGCATGCCTACCGTGCCAAAGAGAATAATTCCTAGTGCATCGTTCTCACTACTGATGATCTTGTTTTGATACACGGTTTTGGCACATCGCATAGCCAGCGTCACGGCGCACTCGGCACCGTCAACGTCAAACATCTGCTTAGAGCAGTCCACTAGAAAGAGCAGACCATCTCGGCTGCCATAGGATGCCTGAAAATAGTATCCACGGCATGTTTTGCTTAGAGGATAAGCACGTGTTTTCCTTGTTCAAGCTAAACACGGTAGGTCTGGCAATCGAAGTCATGCAGTAGCAAGGCTGCATCAAATGTTTCCAATCTAGGTGAATGATCTGAATCGAATTAGGCTGACAGAAGGGCCTCTCCTTATCCATGCTTAAAGCGGCATTTGCTTCGAATCTCTTAAGAGCATTTAGTGACCAGAAACTATGATCAGCAGGAAGAAATGCAGAAGCTGCTTGAAGGGAGTCTATTCAACATGACTACACATGGGGAGGTGGTAAACTTGTTTAGCATGTCCTCGGTATCGGCCCTAGTGCAACTGGGGAGTTTGCACAAACCTGCCGACAATGGTGGCTGACAAAAAAACAAAGAGTAATCGACTTCCCTTCGACATCAAGCTACATTAGGAATATTGGTGTTTCACCTGTATTGCTGACAGAGAGCAGGCTGACACAGAGCTGGAGCTACGATGGAAAATCTTCAGGGAGGAGCAAACAGAGAAGTCCAGTGCAAAGTGACTAGAAAGAGATAAGAGTTCTCTGGGGGCACTATAACCACTTTGGATAACTAAGAAAACCTGGCCACCGAATCTCCCACATGTGGAATAGCATAGGCAAAAGAGAAAAATAGCCGTAGCAGAAGGCAAGCTGTAAGTAAAGTAATTCACAATCTCTACAGACACTGCATCTTTCCCAATATGATAGTTCTCTGCGGTGTAGATGAAGTTTCTTGATGATAGATAACTCGGCTCACTCATTGGCTGTCAGCAAACACATTTGACAACCGCGAATTCCCAATATACATTATAGGACGAGAAACAAATCAAATAGCACCATGCAGGTGGTAATAACACTCAGCCAGACAAAGCTGGCATGAACGGCACCTTTACCTAACAGACAACTGCTTTCAACTGCCACATTCCATGGGCTCAGACAAAGTCACAGGACATGCGCAAGGCATACTGACATTGGTTCTACCTATGTCGACGAAACAGTACCAATGAAATTCGGGTTCTACATTTGAATAACCTTTACCTGTAAGTAATTTACGGTCAGGCGATTGCTTTCCCATTCGAGCAATTACTTTATCCGGGGAAAATGCAACGAATTCAACTTCCAGGGAAGTGCATATCAAGTGCATTGCTGATTCGGCAGCACAGTTCTATAATGCGAAGCACAAGCTGCTGCGACACATGCCCTCTTGGCTAGCAGGCTGAAAGCATGAATGAATTACTCTGTACACACCAAGATAGTGCTAAGGCTTTATAAACAAAGTTTCAAAATTACCTTAAATAACTTCAGCATATGCACTACAGCATGCCCGTTCGAGTAGTTAAGCATGGTGCAGCAGAGGAACGCCGACAGTATACCACTGAAGAGCAGGCCAACGAGAAGTGCTCTATGTTTAAACATGTGACTATAGCCAGTTTAGATAGCATTAATCGCGCAATTCAAATACATGTTCACAAATTTGAACTTTGCGTCACTGTGCATATGCGATTGGTGCCTAGCAAGCACACTTGGGTATGCCCAGAGCGTGGGCCACATTTAGTCATTAGCTAGAACCATTCAGATGTAACAGCTTTTCTCCAAAAGTGCCAATCTGACGAGCTACAGGCAGCTGGCGCGACAGAGAGCAATCGGTAGAATAAAAACAGTACTGTTAATTCTATATCCCCCTCGTCTTCATCGCCAACGTCGTCATTCCATGCCTCGCCGAAGTTTCCGAAGCCTCCGAAACCACTCATGCTACAACCAGGAAAATCAGACCACCCTTGATAGATTCCACGACGCTCTATTGCCCATCCAAGTGCTGTCAATTACTGAAAGCACAGGGATACTGGAATGCTAACTAAATGCCAATACTGGGCGCTTCGGAGGTAGAGTGACTCCGTACGGCTGCAAACTCATAAAAGAGCTCCGGTCCAACACCAGCATGACATACAGCAAGTTCATATAGCAAGCTGTTGCTCTGCACTGCTACCCACTTAAGACTTGCTTAACACCTACTTCGAAATCGGCCGGGCCTGGAATGTATCTACAACACCCTTGAACCCTTGTGATACAGCGTATCCGTTATTATCCCGGAAATGGCCGCTCTACCCGGAGATTTGGTGAGCGTTACCGGAGACCTTTCGACTGCCGCTACTAGCGGTCCCTGCCGCCTACTGCAGTATGTCATGACTAGACACTTATCTGAAATTTTGAATCTCTAGCAGTTATCTACTAAGGGCGTACACGTGATCGCTCGCGTATTCGAATGGTCGCGAGCGTACGCACTGGACTAGGGCTGCACTTTATCGTTTCAAGCCACTTTCGTTTCGATAAAAATTAGTTATTTCTTTTACTGTCAAGATAACCGCTCATCATAATGCTAAATAAGCAGAGTAATCTGGGTTGCCCGATCGATCCTGTGGAGGCGCAGCGAGCCGCAATATTCTCACGGAGCTTTCGTCCTTCCGACCATCAAGATGCGCTGTACTTGGCTTATGCAGCAGTCACTTTGCACCTCGAGCGCGAGCTCCCGCTCAAATTACTTCTCGTGTAATTGGCTGTTTTTGCGTGGCATCCTTGCACTTTGCTTCACTGCTAGTAACCCCAATTGATATTCATTGAGCCGTAGAAGCATGTTTTTAGCTGTTTAATATATAAACAAATAAATCCTAGCTGATTAAACAGCCTCTTTTTGTATAGCGACAGAAGAGCCTTTACGGCTATCACCACCGCTTGCAGTGGCGATACAGAATCGCCCACTGAAGGAATCGAACCCACAACCTCGGGACCGAGGTCGTGAAAGCAACCGCCTTACCTAGTGTGCCATCACGGCTCACTAAGTTTCACATACACTGTCGAGTCTTTCTCGAATGTAGAAGCGCTTGGCTCCTCTGACTGTGCAGATTATCTGTCTGCTCTCGCTGAAATTGTGTGGTTTGTCGTAGCTTAGCTTAGCTGCATGCAGAATCCGGGTCGGGTTGTTGGAGCTTTCTAGCGATGACGACTTTTTGGCGACTCGGCGGTAGCTATCTCCGGTCGAATTGTATGCCTCCTCGAGAGGAACTGTGTGAATCTTCTTCTTCTCAAGCTTTTCGGATGCATGCTGAAACTTAATTTTCCTCCTAATTGGCTCTCGAAGGCAGTGTGCATTCCCACCTGTTCTTCCTTTGCTAGCAGAAAGTTTTTGGGTATAGGTGGGGGTACACGTCGCTAGACACTGCACCGCAGATAGCATGAGCTCTTCTGTGATTTTAGCTGATCGGAGAGTAGGGATGGCCTACCAACGCAACCTGGCCTGTTGGTTAAAAGCTTGTCCGATCGCCCTGGTACACTGTTTCCTCTATGACGATCCTTGAGCTTGGTTCGTTGATTGCGATGTTGCTATGCACAGTAGCCCGGCAGATTTATGCCTATCTTTGGTAAGCTGCATACCATTGTTGAACCTCAGCGTTGCCATCATTGGTCGCCCATCTGCTATGCACCTTGTTGTAATTATCTACTTTTCTGCCCGGTGCGGTAGGAATTGGTCTAATAATAATAACAATGATGATAAAGTGCCCTCAGAGAATTCAATCTCTTTTTAGGTGCTTAATATTTCCTGCAAAGGAAGTCTGTAGTGAAAGCAATTGGTGCCTATGCATGTTGAGAGCCAACTTTAGAGCACCTGTTGTTGATGACCCGTGGCTTTTAGACACTCATTCTGTATGCCTTTTGTTTTTCTTCTCTGCGTTCCAGGATCCAAAAGAATATCTCTTGCATGTCGTTGAAAAGTAAGTGATAATAAGCGCAGTTCGACTGGTTTTCTGCTCATTGTGGAGTTTTAACCCCAGCCTCTTCAGCACTTTGTGTTGCTCTGTATATCTATGCAGAGTGACAGTGCCTTGATGTCTACACAGTTACATTCACTGCTTTGAATGTCCGTGTCTTAATTCTCTTTTCCAGAGTTAGGCTTAAGGCGCTTGCCTGTCTTACATGCTGTCTAACCAACTGCTTTCCTCCTTTTATCATTTACTTCCTCTTCCCTCTCACACTCCCTTTCTTTATCTCCTTATTCTCACACTCGCTTTCTGTATCTCCCACACACCCTTGACTCTACACACACACACACACACACACACACACACACACGCACACACACATACACACACGTACATGTGCACAGGCACACATGCACGCAGTCACTCTCTCAAACGCACACAGTCTCTCTCCAGTGCCTGTAGAATCTGTAGAATCTCTCTCGTTCTCTATTTATACACACAGGTAGTACTGGCCCCAAAAATCTATGCACAGTGAATCAACCCAAATCTGAAACATTGTAGACTTTTACAAAATCAAGGCCAAAAGAGCTATTACATGGTAGGATTAGTATGGAAAAGTAATAAATGTAACAAATTGTGTATGCTGCCACCTTGGTTAGCCTACTGAGTGCAAAATTAACTTGTTTGGCGGTTTCAGTTGGGTTCGGAAAAGTTGTGCTTTTTTCACTTCTATGCGGATGACACTCAATTGTACCTTTGCTTTGATCCCTCCCAGCCTTCGAGCACCTCGAATTCTCTCAACTCACTTGCTGCATGTAATGATGACATCCGCACATGGATGGCAGAAATTTTCTAAAACTTAACGATGATAAAACTAACTTATTAGTTATGGGCAAACCCAGTGTGATTCAGAAATTGGGAAGGCTGACGCTCAAATTGGCTCTGCCAGCATATCTCTTGTTGAATCAGCTCGAAATCTAGGTGTCATTCCAAAGCGACCTCTCGTTAGACGACCATATCAGCTCCACTGTCAAATCTGCCTATTTTCAGCTCCGTAACATTGCTAAAATTCGGCTTTGTTTAGATAAGGATACCACGTCCAAGTTGGTCCATGCATTCGTGACATCCCGTCTCGACTTCTGCAACTCACTGCTTACTGGCCTACCGGCATATGCGATCAGGCGATTGCAGCTGGTGCAAAACTCCGCAGCTAGGCTTATCTGTCGTGAGCGTTGCAGTTGCCACATCACACCACTTCTCGCCGACCTGCACTGGCTACCAGTAAAGCAACGGATTGACTTCAAGGTTTTGTCGCTCACTTTTAGGTCACTTCATTCTTTGGCTCCAGCCTACATCTCAGATCGTCTCCCCCACCAGGCCAAGCATCGTACCACCTGCTTTTCGGAATCCAACAGTCTAGAAATACCTCGTACAAACCCCAAATCTTTGGAGACCGTGCATTTAGTTCGTATTCTCCCAAAGCCTGGAACTCCCTCCCGACTTGCATCTGAACATCCCCTGACTTGACCACATTTAAAAAGAACTTAAAAACACCTATTTAGGATAGCATTTAGTGGGTCCCTTTGATTCGTTTTTCATGTGGTTATTCATGCTGACACTGTGCGTGCTGCCACTAACCACATTTGCATTCTGACCCTGTGCATGTCACCCCTAACGATGTTATTCACGTTGTTTGTTTATCAAGCATGATATTACTCACCATTCAGTTGCCTTTCCCATTGCAGTAAATGTAAAGCGCCTAGAACGAGATTGAGTTCTCTGAGGGTGCTTTATCAAGTGCATTATTATTATTATTAACACAATCAGAATGCTGCAAAGAAAGAGGTTTTGGATATGCCTAGTATCTCCTAGAAACATATATCTCGACGACTGTGTCTGGCACCAGTTTGGACATGTTCAAGATTGGAGACTTCTGGTTGTGCACACGTGCAGACGTAGGCCAGACCTGGTTCTAGACAATGCAAGAAATCAGTAGTGCAGCCAGAGTGAGAGACGAGCCACCTATAGTCCTGGTGGAAAAGAGCTGTTATGCCATATAAAACTGTCTTAAAAGTTCTAGCTAGTACCTGAGATGCCAAAACAATGGTAATATGCATACATGTATGTAGTCCTAATTGAAAGTTTGAGAAGTTTGTTTAATCGAGTTCATGCATTTGGCAAAGTGAGAGTTAAGACCTAAGAAATAATTTAAAGAAATCTTTGATTCCTTTTTTATCAGACACTTCCGTTGGGTGTTTTGTGTTTTTACTGTGTCGTCGATTTTGTGTATCTCTTCCGACCATGTCAAGCCTAATGTTGTGCATTCTCAAACTAGCATGCTTCAAACTCTTGATGGCTAAAAAATTGCTCGAACTTGGTTGTCGAAATGCATATTTAGAGATGGGATACTTGGATGCATCTAGTAAATCTTACTTACTTAAAGAGTCCTATATCAAAGCTTTGCAGTGACGCCAAATTTAGGGTCCGAGTTGACCTCGAAAGTTTACCTGGGGCTTGGCTTAGGATAGTTTCCAACAGAAATTTTGCAGTGCTCAGCCGGTGCGTTTAATGTGATGTGTCTCGGCACCAGCAGACCACCAGATCTGCGTCGGGAAAGCATGGATGTGGACAGCGAACCAGCAATACAGCAGTCGTTGCTGGCACTGACTCTTTTGTGATCGCCAAGCCAGTAACCCCAGCATTAACGCCGCCCACCCACCCCCCCCCCCAGTACCGTCTAACGAAAACACAAGAAAGCGCTTGCCATAGAGGTGCTTCCAGTACCTGCAACACTTGCGAGTGTCCGTTTCATGGCCAAGTTTCTCTCGCGACCTCCCCGACACTTGCGACTCCTAATTCAAGCCCCGGCACTTCTGAGTGAATTTGCTGTGGCTTAGTTAGGGTTGCCTTAATATAGGACTTCTTACGGTTCGTAGTGCTTCGACTATGCAACAGAATAATATCCGTTGGAAGTCGGAAATTGCCAAAATATTGCAACTACATTGTCCTCGGTCCAGTATGTTTTTTGCCCTTTGTAGGAAAACGAGGGTGGTAGCATGCATGGAAGACGAAGATGGTAGCATGCATGATTTGTTACAAATATGGCTAGTTCATGCAAATCCTATGCTCTGGTGAAATTGTGTAGTCCAACATTCCGTGAAACACTGAAATGTATATATATATATGTGTGTGTGTGTGTGTGTGTGTGTGTGTGTGTGTGTGTGTGTGTGTGTGTGTGTGTGTGTGTGTGTGTGTGTGTGTGTGTGTGTGTGTGTGTGTGTGTGTGTTAAATATATTAGATATTATATATATATATATATATATATATATATATTAAATATAATTCATTTATATAGTGCCCTAAGAGAACTTAATTTATATTCAAGCCTTCACATATGCCAGGGGGTTCGAGCCTTCGACCTTGGTCATTAAATATATTCACCTTGACCTCGGTCGTGAGGGGTGAGCACCTTAACAACTAAGCCAAACCAGCATGCAGCTAAACTACAAAGAGTTGTATCCGCAGGGGCACCATGGTGTGCATCGCATTCGGGCATTGCTGTTGAGATGGGGTTTGGTAATCGTTGGTTAATTGGTCTTTTTTAATCTTCGCTGATTTAAAAGCCGCATTTGTGTAGCGGCAGAAGAGCCCTACCGGCTGTCACGACCGCTTGCAGCTGACAATACAGGATCCCCCAACTACAGGATTCTAACCCACGACCTCGGTCGTGAAGAGCAAGCACCTTACCTCATGGGCAATCACGGAAAACAGTATCTATTATATTTTGTAATTGAGCAAGCTTACATAATATAATGCTGCCCACATTTCTGATATCTATGTTGCCTTTGTGAGCCGGCAGAACCAGTGTCGTAAATCAAAATTCGCTGGTATGCCTTCAATTCAGTACACCCCGAGTGAGTGTGCTGGCTAACCACATAATTCACATGTCGCTGACCTTTCCTCCTGTTGTGCTAGTCTCCAATGCCATAGCTCCAGCAGTTGTGCTTTAACAGATAGCAGTGGATTCCCCCAGCCTTAGATGTGCAGCAGCAGCAGAGACTTAGGGGGCTTTCGCCCAAGTGGCAGTAGGCAGTTAAGGATTGCCTGCTAATAATAATGATAATTATGATAATATAATGTATTTGTTTAGTGTCCTAAGAGAAATTAATCTCTACCCATATGCTTCACTTGTACCGAAGAGCTCGAGCCTATGACCTCGGTAGTCAAAGGCAAGCACTTAACCCCTGCTAAACGAATTGAACCCAAACCCTTGGTCGTGAAGTATGACCACCTTACTACTGGGCTAGGACCCAGCAAATGCATGAATGCCATCTCCTGAAAAGTGCAGCCGAGTGGCCCCCCTGCCTTTTATGAACCGATTATGGGAAATGCATATGCTGTGGTGATGTCATTTTCTTTTCTTTGCTCCTTGAGATACCTGCTACAATGGCCTTATACGTTGACAGTACTGCCGTGCTTTTTTTTCTTGTGCTAGCTCAAATTTAATGGCCTCCTCTCGGCATATGTGATCTGCCTCGTTTTAGAGATTTAGTTATTTTGGGAGTGTTGAATAAATGTCTCGTTGCTATTTATATTGTTTTTAATCTGAGGGTACAAAGAACTTTCTGTTTCTTTCCTCAGCACTGATGGTCTTTATGGCATCATCATTTCAGACAAAGAAGGTGTGTCCGTTTTGCAAGGTATGCACTGACGGTTACACTGACTGAGCATACCTCCGACCCATGCTGCACTCATCTTTTGTTCGTTTGCCGCATGCTGCTGCATGGTCTAAGCGTTCGCCACCTTGCTTCCTGTAGCCTGGGCAGATGGGACGTCTGACCTTCAGAATCGCTTCAAGAGCAGCGTGCCGCTGCTCAGCATGTTCGCCACGATGACCGAGCAGGCTGGCAAGCTGGGCCTGTCCACGTGCGAGCGCTTCATCAGCTTCTATGGCTCCTATCAGGTCAGCTGGCTGTCAGCTCGTTGGAGCCTACGTCCACCTGGCAGGCAGGGCTGCTGCAACTCTGACGAAGCCCTCTCAGACCTACCTCGTGTGTGGTGGTGGTGGTTGAAGCCCCCTCCCCGACCGGTACCGAGCTCGGTCCGTTTGTACTGCCATGCTAATGTGTCTTGACCGGGGCTGTACCTGCGCCCACTCCCTGTAAGCCATGCTGTCGTTGCACGGGTTGCCGGTAGATCTTGCTAACGATTCCCCTAGTAGCTAGCTTAGTAGTCGTAGGCATGCTGCCTGCCCGTGCAGCTGTGGCAAGCTTCTCCTCCACCCCCTCCCCTCACGGTGGCAGGAGTCCCGAACGCCAATCGTCTTATCTGCTCGAGCGCTCCCGAATTGCTATAGGGTGCTGAAACAACTATATGTCGATCGTCGTGAGCGTTACAAGCATCTTAGTGGCAAGCTTTTATTTTTTTTTATTGCTTGGGGAAAATGTTGCTGCTGTTAAGATCCTGTGAGATTAGTGCCATCGTAAAACTCAGTGTATTATTTCTTAGATTTAGATTTAGACTTAAATAGATTTCTCATTATGAGAAAATGTTACCTGACAGTATTGGTTGTTCATAGTAGTGGCGTTGAGGTTTCATTTGCTTAACCGCCTCTTGTAAGTGTTCAGATTGCTCTGCTTCCCCTCAAAGTGCCAGATCTACGAGTTTGCTGGCTCACCTGCTTGTGAACTCTACCTATCAGTAGCACTCAGTCGTACAATACTTGACAAGCTCTTCTCTGCCTTAGCTTCTAAAAGAAATTATATTTAGATGTATATAAAAAATAAAAAAATATAATTCATTTATATAGCACCCCAAGAGAACTTTTATATTTATCCTTCTATATTCTATATTTAATCTCTATTCAGGCGCTTCACATTGCCTCGGGGCTCGAGCCCACGACCTCAGTCAAACCTTAGTCGGGGCAAGCACCTTAACCGCTTGACCAAACCAGCTTGGCAGATGTGACATAAGAACGAGATTTACCGTGTATGATCCTACTCTGCATGATGCTGGTCAGTTGTACTCAGTAGTGATCGAAACAAATGCATGGTGTGTTGATGTCGTTTCCCTGTTGGCTTACAACTTCTTAGCGGCTCGACATAAATAAAGCGCTTGTGTAATGCTTGTGATCTTCTGTCTTGCCTTTTCAGCTCGTGCAGATCAACAAACTTCCGCTAGTTATAAGTCTCATTGCAGCCGAGGCTGCAAATACTGGTAAGATGCCGCCTCGGTTGTACAGCATAGCTAGATTTTGCAGCTTGGCTGGCCTTTTATATCAGGACTATTTTCACACTGCCTTCTCTGGTCTTTCTTGCAAAGCTATTTCTCGGTATTGCAGGCCTGATGATGTCAGCAGAAAAGGAACTTGATGTGCTCATCAAGAAAGTCAAGACAGTCATCGACTCTCCGGCCTAGTCGTTGGAACGGTCTACTAGACCAGTTTGTACACAGGCCTCTGCCAGGTCATCTTGCACAGAACTGGCTCATGTGACACGGCTCCACCCTTTCGTGTGTATCTGGCAAGTGCCATCTGTTGATAGTGCTGTGGCTGCTATTGTTTTAAGGACAACCGTTGTAGTCCTTAGTTCTACGAGAAGTACCCAGTTTTGCAATGACTGTTCGACAATTTAAAATGACCAGCTACACATAATCGGCCTGCCAGGAATTGCTAGCTGTTATGTATTTTTGTATGCAAACCGGCTATCATATGTCCATTCTTCTGCCATACTCTGCAAAACACAAAGCAGTGAAAAATATATTGTTCTGAGCAAGAGACTTGTGATTGCACTTGGTTTGATTATGCCTGTGGCTTCATCATAAGCAAGTCAAGAAAATGTTACCTGACGGTGCTGTTATCCTCAACCCTACCCAAGCCACGTAAGTGGAAATGCTTCGGCTAAGCTTTGTCTAACCATTTTGGATGGACCCAAAATGCTGTATGCAGTTTTCTAGCCAAAACTGTCGTGTGCATCGTGCTGTGTAAATTCTCTTATGATGGTTGCAGAATTCGATTTTGATTATCTCTGCTTCTGCACTCTCTTGGGTTCATTACATTCTCACTTTCATTACAGTGATATTTAACGACAAATGTTGTCTAATGGCCTGCGTCTGATCAGACAAGACCCTGCTGTTGATCGTATGTGTATTTCAATAGCTCTATCTAGCCATGATTGTGTGAGTGTTGCATTGGAGAATTTTATAATGCAGATGGAGGAGTAAGGTAGTTTCTCTTCGCGACCGAGGGTGTGGGTTCGAGTCCTGCAGTGGGCGATCTTTTATTGCCAACTGCAAAGCGGCGGTGATAGTCGTTAAGGCTCCTCTGCCGCTATACAAATGAGGTGGTCAAATAAGCCAATACTATTATTATTATTCCAACATCCACCCCCACCCTGGCAGGCTTCAGTCCGGTTTGTATTAATGGGGGCTGTGCTTCTCGGTGACTTTGAATTTATTTACTTTATTAACTACCTCTATCGGCATGATTTATTTTCATCTGTTTTTGGTTTGCTGACACCCATTCGGGATTGTGTGGTATTACTTGGGATTTTGTTTTACTTTATACGAAAAATATGCCGGATTTCTTTGAGGTGAACTACTAGACTATAGCCTGTGAGTATCAGATTGGTAAAGACTGCCAGAGGTAGTCGTGGCGCGACGGAGTGCATGTGCCTGCCTGGAAAGGAAGTGCCAATGAACTCTGACACTTCCAAGATTGGCAGTTCCGGCAAGGCGAAAGACTTTATGGTTGGTGATCAGTCTATGGCCGGCCCAATGAAGAGCGAACTCGTGCTTTCGTGTAAGAGGCACAGCAGGCAGAGGTGAATTGGACTCTCCTTCAGACCTATACTTTATTGGTAACGAACTACTATGATTCATTTGTATATCGCCCTAAGAGAACGTAATCTCTATTCAGGCGATTCACATATGCCACGGGGCTTGAGCCCACGACCTCTGCCAGACCTTGGTCGGGGTGAGCACCTTAACCACAGGGCCAAGCCAGTTCGGCAGCAGTGCACGTGAAACTTCGGAGTGGGGGCAACACTCCTTTGTAAAAGCGATATACCTACGGTTGTATCCCAGCTGCAAACCTTACTACGCTAGTATCTCGCCATCTGATGAGCTAGTCTCTGGCTTCGGCCACGGCCCATCAAACTCGATTCGGCGCCTGTATGTTTAACGACATACGCCAAGCTGCCTCTCTGTTTCGTTCATAACTTGTGCCAGTGGCAAATGCCAGACTTGGTGAGCCGTGATGGCACACTAGGTAAGGCGGTTGCTTTCACGATCTCGGTCACGAGGTCGTGGGTTCGATTCCTGCGGTGGGCGATTCTTTATCGCCACTGCAAGCGGTGGTGATAGCCATAAAAGGCTCTTCTGTCGCTATACAAAAAGAGGCTGTTTAATCAGCTAGGATTTATTTATTTATTTAACCTGCGCTGAATTCCTGTCTTTATTCGTCAGTGCTTCATTGCCGACCTTTTTCTGTCAACGCACCAGTTTCACACTCAGTTTCATTCGCAATTGTTCCTTTGGCTCCATCAGCATTCATAGACGCTGGAACACTTACCTAGAATCTTCCACCTGAAGACGGTGGGTATTGCTACCCACCTATCCACTGCTGCAGACCGAAGCCTCGAGAGAAATTACCCCCCCCCCCGAGCACTCGTCATCTCGATCGAGTCAGACTTCACATAAAGCAGGTTGCTTGGCTGATTGCGCAAGCAGTGTGCATCCGATGCACAGAAGCTGAACAAGACCGACCAGCAGCTTGAGTGCAACCGGGACTAGGCCGCTGGCTAGCCTCTCGGCTGTCCTGGCGCCAGAAGGGCGACCGTTCGATTCATCTCTTAATAAAAAAAAATCACATTATCCAACAGTAACGGGAACAAAACAGAGCTGCAAAAGAACCCCGTGTGCTTCAGCGCTATAGGGGACGCAGAGTAGCGACGAAGCAAGCATTCGAAAACGCAGAATGCACACTGCAACCGCCGATGACGCCCAGTGGGCCATCCAAGCATACCGATCACTATTGTTAAAGGTACGAGTGACTGCTAAACAGAAAATCGTGCACGCGGAAGGCGTCTCAGCTTCCCGAGGGCTCCAGCCTAAAGTGGCCCTACTGCAATGCTTGGTATATCCACGGCGAATACCTCGCACACTGAGATGGAACTGGCTCGACGACGTTGCGGAGCGGCCGGCGTCCTTGGAAGGAATTCTGCTTCTTCCCGATAGCGCCTCCCAGCCCCCGCGATAAAAGAAAAACAGCCCGCAGCATAGCATGCTGGCATGCGTGCCACACCAGTCCGAGCTCGAGCGCGCGCCACGTCACCCGCAGCAAGCGCGGGCTGCTCGAACGCCACGTCGATCGCTGGGCAGACGAGGCCAGCTCGAACGCCACGTGACGTGGGACGGGGGAGCGGCAGCCCGAGCAAGCAGCCTAGCTAGCCCCGACGCTCGCCCGAGCCTCGACCGAGCCGAAGCCCCGCGCCCCGGCAAGAACTCGGGCCTAAGCCGTCCTCGATCTATAGATCGTTCGTTGACGAAAGAAAGTGTGGAACGCCGAGCGACTGGGAGCCAGCCGCTCAAAGCGTAGCCGTCGAAACGACGAGGACGAGACGGCTCGGGCTCAGTCCCATCAACTGGACGGGCTGGGTGTCTCTTCCTGCAGCCGCGAGGTCGGAAACGTGGCCAGGCTCCAGCACGCGACGTCGTGCTGGAGCCTCCGGCACAACACGCTGGCCCGAGCGCCTGGAGGCTCCAGCAAAAACTGGCCGACGGCCAGCCGCGTAGCGAGCCGGGCTGGAGCGCCGATCCGTCGTCGCCCTCTCGTTTGGGCTCCTCTGCTCATCACGATGCAGCCTCGAGCTGGCTGGGTGCCGACTCCTCGTCCAAGCCGCTGGCGGTTGGCAAGATATAGTACCGAGATACCATCGTCGGAACACCGAATAGCCAGCCGATCGAGCTGCTATCCCGCGACCGTACGGCGATTTCGCTCAAGGATGCAGTTGCCGGCAGGTCTGCAAGAGCACGGTCAGGCTGGCGCCACGTGTCGATGGTCGAACAGACCGAAAAGAGCGGTCGGACGAAAACTCCTAAGCCGCGTTGTCCATGAACAAGTGTAAGGGAGGGCCTGGCTCCGTAAAAATCTCATCCAGATTTCGCACAGCGCAAGGAGCTTTTCCCCTCCTTTGGGATTCGCCTCCAAATCACGAATCGGCTAGGCCCACAATCCGAAAAAGTGTGAAATACTTCTGGTTCTTTAAGGGCCGTACGTTGCATACCAGCCGCTGCCAGTTCTCGGATACATATAGTACGCCGGCACTCCATACGACTAGTGCCGGATCTATTAGCTGCCGAAAGCCTTGAGAGCAATCCTTCACTATCGCTCGTTTATCTTTGAGCCGAACTACTGCTTCAGGGTAGCACGTTGTGGCAAGATCGAGCGTCCTGTCCATACCGAAATGGAGAAGACTGACGGAAGCTCCTCGGATCGAGGCTGACCATAGGCCAAGACACCGCCTGTGGATGAGCAAGACATCTGACATTGACCCTCAATCGCTTCTGGGACACCCGCATCAGCCGATCGGCTTTATTGTCGGACGATCGCACCCGAACTACCAAAGTCTACATTCCTCGTTTGGACACGATGTCAACGATCAGTGCCAGCCTTCGTGTGACGAGCTCGCCTCTCCCATGTCGTGGGCTCGTATGGGCTTGTCCTCAACTAGCAGCGATCGGTGCAATCCAAGGAAAGTCACTGAGCCAGTCTGAGTCTTCACCTGGCGCAGCGACCAAGCAATCGCTAGGTTGGGGTTCTTAATGCTGGCTTCCAGCTCGGCAAGGTTGATGAGCGTCGTCTTTTCGTAGCCAGGTGGCATCCTCTATTATCTGTCCTGCTATCTCCATGCATGCACCGATAGCAAGGCTGCTGGCGCTACCCCAAAAGATAACTCTATCCGGTTTCGGCACATTCCAGCTGCCTGAAATAGAATCATCGGCCTGTACCAGAGTCAACTATTCACGTGTCGTGGCTCTGACATTTGCACCAATGAAAGAGTCCCAGCCATTGTATCCAGCCTTGGAAGTGGCAGTCATCATTTATTTTTGGTGGCATGGGAGTGGATGCCTTTGACTGTCCTTACTTGACCACGACCTCAGCAGCAAGTCTATAGCAACCACTGGCTTCCCAGTTACTTGCCAGCTGCGAGATCAATATCCCTCGAGGTCAGACGTGCCTGAATCCACATCCGTCTTGTGGAGGCAGAAAAAGGTCGCTTCCATCCCGCCGCCTGGCGAAGCAAACGTACACTTCTCTGCCTGCCGGTCGGCCTGACCGAACCTCTCCTCCGTGCCTCTCTCATACATTGGCGAAATAAAGTTTTACACCTGACTATGCGTTGTTAACATCTCATCAACGAGCACAACTCCAACAAGTCATGCTTGACCTGACTATGACAGGGGTGAGCACAGTCACTGATATTGCTTTGAGCACATTACTTCGCGGCCACATTACTCCACCTGCGTGCAGCACACCACTCGGAAGTTAGCAATACGCCGAACTCACTTAATGGTCAATAGAAATCAAGTCCATAACTCAGTCCCAGGGTAACTGCCGGTCTCTTGTGTCCTCCCAAGGCAGGCTGCTGTAGCCTGCCTCGCCAGTTCTCCATCCATCAGCGGTAAATGGTGGAAACCACTCCATGCCGTACTCCACGTGCTAACCAAGTTTTCCAAATCGACTACCAAACTGTGCCGGATTATCACCCGTGCTGCCCCAAGTCAGCGGCCAGATCTGGCCAAGCTCAATGACCTCCAGCTGGCCGCATAAACGATCGGCTGTCCCCGGCTAATGAGCCCCACTGGTAATAACGTTAAACACGCAAAACAACGCTGGCTAAATTAGAGTGATTAGGTCAAAAAGCAGACTGCAACTTACTTGCTAGGTTTGAAGTTTCAATGAAATAGTGTATTGGTCTGCTTCCATTCGTTCCAGTGTCTTGTATAGGAACATCGGTAGAGAGTCGAGGCCAAAGTTGTTTACGCTTTAGGTACCGCCGAACCTGACGATAACTGCTTCGAGAATACTAGGACAAACCCGGCAATCCAAGAGCCAAATGGCAAAAGGCTGGTTAGTGATGATAATGGTTAAATTGCAGCCGATAGAATTTGTTGTTTCCCTGCAGAGATGCACAAATTGATGCTTCGAATGAGTAAGCTCGGAGAGCTTTAAATGATGACCAGCTGCTTCCAGGTTTTTGCATCTTCTGAATATTAAATGTCGGCGAACAAAGACAGACTCCTCTTTCAATAAGCTGCAAGGCAACAGTATCCTATTTGTGTATGCATTCCCTCATAGCTAGCAAGAAACACTACCCGTAGATTGCTGTTGCAAAGCGGCTTGTCCGAAGCTCGAGAGAGGCCAATGCAACACTAACTGTACTACTAAATCTTGAGAGGGGTTTTCGTCGTATTTTTGCATCACTGAGTGGCATCTAGCATGCAACTTCTAGCGACTGAGCGACCTCTGGCGACGTATGGCTCTTTGAGGCGACGTAGACCGAACCCGCTGCGGGAGCTCGTTTCCCGGTAGGTAGGGGCTCCGTAGCGCACGAGTGAGTAACCGTCGAAAGTGGCCGCCAGCCGATGCGGTCTCGCCCCATGCTACCCAGAATGGAACGCCTGCTCATCTGGGGCGGTACTGCCGCTCACTTGCTGCAAGCCGTGCTCTCGCGTTCTTGGATAAGCAGCGACTTGGTAAGAAAAAAGAGAAAAGAGAGAGAGAGAGAGAGTAGCGCATGGCTAAGCTTTGTCGCCACCACGCCGATACGCTCCCCGCCGTCGCTAACCTGCATGTCCTATTCGACTCGTCCAACCTAGCGCTTCAGTTCATCTCTCGATGTTCTTGTAGGTTGACATGAACTGTGGCCTATACTATTGTTACGGTAGGTGACCTCAAGCGTGGGCCAAGTGAGCCTCGCGATTTAAGTGCTTATCATTCGACTGAGGCTACTCGGTGCGTACGCTACTTCCTGCTTCAAGCTGACCCCCCTTGCGTTCGTCGTCCGCCTGCCCTGATTCTGGTCATTTCTACGTCAATTTGATCTGTTTCGTTCATTTTGTCGCTTTAACGTGGCCTCGAAAAGAGTTTCAGCTTCATTTTTCCCCATTGGTTTCTCACTTATACTCAGAGAGCTGATGTTCGCCTGCGATCACTTCCTATCGCGTTAGCCTCGACTTGAAAGGCACTCCGTTTGTTTCGGTACGAGTAAGTGCCGTGGCCTTCGCTGCTGCTCGAGAGCCTCACTGCGAACACTCGGTCTGCGATAGTACGCTTCTTTTGTGCGACCAGAACTGACTCCATAGCAGACCTCGTACAGCCTAGCTGACGTCTATTGGTCTATTGCTAGCTGCTGTTTGCTGCTGCGGGACAGCATGAGCTTTGCAGCATGAATAGCCAGTCTCGCTTCCGGTGGGAGGCAGCACTAGCCCGCTCAATGCCCACGCGAACTTCCCTCTCTCTCCCCCTCTCTCTCTCTCTCTCTCTCTCTCTCTCTCTCTCTCTCTCTCTCTCTCTCACTCACTCTCTCTGCATGCGTGCCGAGCCAGCAGCCGAAGCGAGCAGCGGCAGCGGCTGCTGCTGGCTCGTTCCTATTCTCGATCGCTTCCCATCGGATTTCCCATCGCTTGCTCGTGTGGCTGCACCTGCTTACGCTATGCCTGCTGCTTGTGGATGTTGCCATCAATCATTTGGTAGTAATTTATATACAGCATCTGTAAAATGCCTATACAGAGATTCAGTTCTCTGAGGGCGCTAGACAAATGTATAGTTATCATTATTATTAACGACATACTTCATTATTACGGCGCTACATTTCTGGGTAATAGAGATTTACACCTTGAATTGTTCGCTGTTTCTAGTATGGGCTACAACAAACCCCAGAAGGGGTAATCCTTGAGCGTAAACCAGCCTGAGCTGGTTCCCTTAGGCGCTTGACACAGGATCAAACCATTGGTTAGCAGTACCGACAATGGCTCTGTACTGCATGGGGTTTCGTGCAGTGTCAATAAGTTTGTTGAGTCTCCTCGGTGACAAATTCTTGAAATGGTTTAGGAGTTGGCTGTAAGTTTTCATAATCGAGATAGGCATATGAACCGAGTCTTGCATTTGGCCCAGTGGTTAAGGTGCTCGCGCCGGGCATAGATCGTGGGCTCAAGTCCCGTGGCTTAGGTGAAGCGCTTGAGTAAAGATTAAGCTCACTTAGGGCTCTAAACGAATATGAATTGCATTTTTCATACCCCCGACCGTTGGCCATGCAAAAGAGAGTCGGCCCATTGACGACAATGCCTCTCTTTCCGATGACACGCTGCTTCTAGCCAGACATCGACAGAAGCTGTATTCCAAGAGTGGCCTGAGAAGTCACCTCGGAGACTATTCTTTCGGAGATGAGAGCGCTAGTGCATCATAAACACCTGTCGCTTCGGAATTGTGTAAACTAGTAGCCACTGCTTGCGAAAATAGTGCCGCAATGCGAAAGGCGTGCGAGTCAAGTTGAAATATAATAATCCACTGGAAATAGAGGCCCGAATCAAAGCTTCCAAAAAAAATCGACCCGATCGCAGCATGATTACTTGATTAGGCTGGATCGGAATGCATTCGAAGACCTGTTCCGGGAAGGGAAGCGGTTCAGTTCAATCTGAATCAGCTGGGAGTAGTTTTATCGCTGCTATATATCGTGATGATGTGCGTGGGAATTGTGTCCCCTTTATTCTCCACTATTACCGACTCAAAATAATATTAAATAAATAAATAAATATATATATATACGTAATGCGACTGTTTTTAAATTACTCTGTTGTCGGGACTATATTTAAAGTCTGTAGTATTTATATTTTGGGAAATTTGGAGCTTCCTGCTTCATGTAATGTTTCCCCGTTTTGAAACTAAGTCACAAAACCGCAAAGACTAAGTAAGTGTTACGCAGAAGAGTTTTCTATAGCGACATCAACACAAGCGGCTTTTGATACACATGCAATAGCTAACAGACTTCATCTCGTACAATAAAGAGGGCTGGTTTGGCCCAGTGGTAAAGGTGCTCGCCCCGACCAAGGTCTGGCTGAGGTCATGGGCTCGAGCCCCGAGGTATATGTGAAGTGCCTGAGTAGAGATTAAGTTCCCTCGGGGCGCTATATAAATAAATTATATTTTATACTTAAAAAAGAGAACCATAGATCAGTCAGGAGGGCATTTGAGGTAGTGAGTAGCATGGAAGTAGCAGCTCGGGACGGCTGGAAAGTACCGTAGTCGGCAGTAGGACAGTAGACATCAGTGATCAAGAATTGTGGAAGTGAGTTCCACAGTCTAGGAACTACAGAGTAAAAGCTTCTGCGGCCAACGGTCTTTAAGCGAAGGAACTTAACAGCTAATTTATTTTTCATACGTGACCTGAAGGCACGGGAAGGCTAAAATAGGTGCAGCACTTCAGCTAGGTATAAAGCAGTCAAGCCGTGGAGGGCCTTGTGGCTTAGCGTATGAATCCTACTCTGTAGACGTTGATCAAACGGAAACCATTGAAGCTCCTTCAGCAGATGAGATATATGGCTGAATCTCTTAGATTTGCTAACTAGCCTTCTGTCCATATTTATTATTAGCTGCAGTGGCCTAATGGCTTTTTCTTTAGAACAACCAAGCAATGGAAGGCAAGTATTGAGTTTTGTATCAGTCGCTGTAGCAGATTCCCACGGTTTAAACGACTAGTATAGCTATAGCCGATCTTATAGGTCTGAATCACTTCTCCCAGTGGTTCATTATAAATGGAAAACGGAAAAAGACCAAGAGTGGACCCTTTTGGGACTCCACAGGTGACTTATCACTCAAAATGTCTACAAAAAGAGGGATTTCTTTTAAGGTGCGATCTAATTACATTATAACTATCTTTTCTACTATTATAGCTAACAAATAGTCACTACAGGCACTCATTAGGTGCTCGCTTACAAAATATTTCATTCAAAAACACAGAAAAGGCTAAATAATTCAACACCACCTCTTGCCGACCTGGACTGGCTACCAGTCAAGCAACGCATCGACTTCAAGGTTTTTGTTACTCACTTGTAGGTCCCTTTATTCTTTGGCTCCAGCCTACCTATCAGATCTACTTCCCGACCAGGCTAAGCATCGTACCACCTACTCTTCGGAATCTAACTGTTTACCTATACCTCGTACAAAAAAATCACAAATCCTAGGATAACGTTCATTTAGTTCGTATGCTACCAAAGCCTGGAACTCACTCCCGACTTCCGCCACGAAATCCCCTGACTTGACCACATTTAAAAAAAATTATAAACGCATCTATTTATGATAGCATGTAGTCCCTGTAATTCGACCTTAATGTGCCTATGCGTGTTGACAGTGCATGCTGCCTCTAACCACACTTGCATGCTGATCCTGTGCATGTTACTCATAACCATGTTATTTTTGTAGTTCATCGAACATGCTACCACCAACCGTCCGATTGTGTTACTTTTGCAGCAAATGCAAAGAGCCTAGAAAGAGATTGAGTTCTTTGAAGTAGCTTTATCAAGTGTGTTATTATTATTATTATTAAAATTTCAGCTGGTGCGACAGCTATACGATCTCAATCAAGAGCAGTCATTTCCCTTAACCTTTCTGTTCACAGCGTGACATTCTATTCCAAAAACGTTTTCGTGGCCAACAACTTGCGAGACACGTGGAATATTGCTGACAAGCATTACTTTGGACTAAATTTGGCTGTTCGTCTTGATCAGACTAGAGGAAATAAATCGTGCTGACAATTAATTCGTCCCACCTTGCATATGAGACAAATGGTCATCTCCGACTTCGATTAGACGCACTCTCCAATCCACCTCTCTCTCTCTCTCTCTCTCTCTCTCTCTCTCTCTCTCTCTCTCTCTCTCTCTCTCTCTCTCTCTCTCTCTCTATTTCCGCTTTCTTCTCAATCCTCTTTCTCTTTCTCGTTAAAATTGTACAATTTCTGTGTGTCGTTCAGCGTTCGCCTAACCTTCTTGTCCTCGCACTTATCGGATTCTCTGCAACTACGGAGCGGCAATACTTGTTGGCAGTGTATACGATGTAATGTATACGAATGTATATGAATGTAAAAGAGTCAAGTCTCACGATTCATTCCAAACAGCCGAACAAGCGCTCCTCACGGGCAGACTTGCGCACCCTTCCGCAGACCAAGCCTTCTTGGCTAGGCACTCAATTTCGCTGCACGTAGAGCGAATACTTTGACAAGCCGAAGCGGTTGTTCGATTTGACAAAGTTGACCGCACGCCACGCTAGCATTTATAATTTTGGTTCGGGAGCTTCTGCTTAACAATTTTATCCGGTCGCAGTATGAGTCATTGGTACGCTTAATGTGGGTATGGTACAGTTTTTCACGTCCACCCGTTTTGTGATTAGGATCGCATCTCCACAGGCGACCGGTTTACGGCCTACCGGGGAAGGCGCTCTGTATGCCAATTACGTCTCGATGATTTCGCGCCAGGGAATGCCTGGCTATCAGCCTCGTGATCTAGTTCCGCGGCGCAGCAGACGAGACTGCTACTCGAAGTCTGTCCAGTATCGTCTGCTTCTCTTTGCCGCTATCGGCCTGCGTCATCATGACAAGATGGCCGCCCTAGTTTGCGTCATTTTCGAAGCGCGGGAAAATTTTTCCCTCGGCCAACGTAAAGACTTCGATGGCAAGAGTCCATTAGGAAACGGAAAAGTGTCGCCTGTAGAATTGGGACCCCTTGTACGACCTCTTACAGCGGCTGGTAGACGCGCATAGACATGCAGCGCGATCAGTATTTGAGCCACACTAACCGAAATATCCAGCGCTCGGTTCGGGCGCCAAGTGACTTTCACTGAGTCACGCCAGCGGCAGCGGCGGCGTGAGCAGTCCACGCATGGCGAGTCCAGCACGACAAGTGCAGCAGCCGCCGCCGACATTTCTTCCTCGGCGGTCAACAAATGCGCTGGCGCGTCGCAGATGAAAGACGGCGCTCTGTCAAGAGCGCCGTCGCGGCTTAACGCAAGCGACGCGCGCGGCGGCTCCGACTTCCGGCTAGCGAGTGTCGCACAGCCGTCGCTTTGTAAAGCTACAGCGCACGTGCACGGGGTCGGGGGCGCGCGCGCGCGCCGCAGGATTGCCGCTCGGAGAATTGCCGCCTCGGCGCGCGCCCGCGCGAAACACTTCGGGCGCGCGCCCGCGCGAGAATCGCCGCGCTCGCGCTTACTCGCTTTGCCTGATGCGTCTGCAGGACCCGGCGCGTTCTGCTGCGGCTCGACGTGCTGCTACTCTCCAATTACGTACGGGATATTTTACAAGACATGGTGTGAGTAGCCGTCGCTGCTGCCTCGGCTACCTCGGCTGCCTCGGCTGCCCCGGCGGCGGTGGTGCGCTGAGCGGCGCCGCCACCGCCACTCGTCAGCTATCGCGATGAGCCGCTGCGCCACTCGCTGTGTCGCCGTCGTCCGCTCAGGCTTGCGCGCGCCAGCGACGCTCGCCAGCCGCTCCTCCATCACGCGGGCGCGCTTCCACTCCGTTCCGCAGAGAGCTGATAACCGATTGGGTGGAATTTTTAATGACGTCACTCGGGGCGAGCCGGCGGCTTTTCGAGGGACGTGCGGGTGATTTTGTTTTAGGCTTTCATCGCGAGCTGTTTGCCTTGCTCGCAAGATTGGAAAACTATGCTATAATGAACGGCGGTGCCTTGCTTTAGGTCGCATTCTGCATCAGGGTTTCATAAAGTTGAAAGCGACGCCAGCTCTTACTGTCTGCACTGTCTGAGCATACTTTGGTCTGACCAACTGCTCTTAAGCAGGCGTCTAACATTGTCTCGACTAGAGCACCAAGTCGTTGCAAAGCGCCCTCTCTTGTGAACAATTGCACAATTAGTATTTCTTAGCCCGATTGTATTGAGGATGCAGTTATGTGCGGTAGTACGTGAATTTCGTCGCTGTGTAATACAAGTGGAGTTAGAAAAGGGATTATTTCAAACGGCCCTTAAAGAAGACCGCTCGACCGTTTCTTGTTTCCCGCGATGGCGTTTAGTATCTAATTTGCACGGTCTTGGCAAAACGCTCTATTTTCTATATTAGAACTGAAGTTTTGATGGTAAATCTATGCCTTGTCAGACGAAAACCGCAGCGATAAAGCACGCCGCAGCGAGTTACACCCGACAGACGACTTCGCGGCGCATATCCGCATGCGCCGCGAAGGCCTCGATAGTGTAGTTCGACTGCACCCTCACTCGGGCCTGCACGCTCTAGCCAACTGTACTCCTACTCCTCAGCACGGCTTCCTCGGCCCATGAACGCGTATCCTTAAGGAATGGCCTAGTGATAAATGCACATCAAAGGGCAAAGTCATGTACAGGCATCAAAGTGCAGCCACCCGAATCAAAGGTCATACTTCAGTGGCTGGTGCACAAGCAGATCTCAAAGGGGCATAACGCAGTCATCGCACGAACGTCAAGTCGCGTGCCTTACTGAGTAATAATAGTAATGCGCTTGATAAAGCGCCCTCGGAGAACCCAGCCTCTTTCTAGGCGCTTTACATTTTCTGCAAGGGAAACGCGATTGAATGGCGTTGTAGCCGCGAGACGGCAGAAAGGCAAAGATGAATCGCTGCAATTTTTCAAGCAAGAATATTTTTCTAGGCCGCCCTCACCATGCAGATTTAAGATTGAACGCCGATTGAAATAATATCTCGCTGCAATCGAAAAAATGGCTCCATCATAATTTGCTCTCGCTCAAGGAGATTTCTCTCGGCCGTATTAGGGTTCTGGACGGTGGTCGCCATCATCGTCGTGCTCTTCCTGGCCGGCTGCACGCTGCTCATCTGCCTGCGGAAGCGGCGCAGCCGCGCTGATCCGAGCTGCGAGGAGTACGTGCTGATGCGCGACGTCGACAGGCAGCGCGGCGGCGGCGGCGGCGCGCTGCCGTTCGGCGCCGTGCTGGCCACCGCGCCGATGCCTCCTCCTTATGGGCATATGCCGCCGCCGCCGCCGCACGGCCCGGCGCCGCCGGTGCCCGCCGTCGGCCCGTCCGCTGGCGGCACTTACGGAGGGGTACGTTCGCCGCTGCTGACGCGCGGCGGGCCCTGAGTGCAAGGCACTAACCGCCTGCAAACAGGCCTCGCACTTACGCCTCGCACTTATCGCCTGCGAACGGGCCTGAAGCGAGCGCTCTCTCTGTCTGCTATAAGCTGGCTGAGCGCCTCGCTTTGGGCGTCAGAGCGAGGGAGCGCCGCCGTTGAGTGCCAATAGGAGGGCAGAAAACTCTCTCTCTCTCTCTCTCTCTCTCTCTCTCTCTCTCTCTCTCTCTCTCTCTTTCTCTGCCTTTCCGTTCCTCCCTCCCGCCTCTCTTTCTTCTGTCTGCTGTTCCTTGTTACGTCCCCCTCTTTCCTGTTCACTGTCACATATCTCTCTCAGCTCAGCTATCTCCACTCCTCTCTGTCTCTCTCTCAATTCTTTTTCATCAATACGCTCTCTATTTCTCTACTTTCCCCTTAATTTTTTTTATCGTTCCTTTCACAAATTTTTCTGAATTAGAATGCGGCTTCTACGAATATATCACGGCATGAAGCGCGGACTATTCCCTAAAGTGCGCCTAAAAGGGCCTGGAAGAAGCCTACTACTTCGTGTAAAAGAGACAATTAATTTACACTAGTCTGCATGCTAGCCTCTAATCATTTGCTAGCGAAATGTCTACCAACATCTATTTTTTCTGGTGGTTACAGATGCCGCCGCCGTACTAAGAACAACGCTCGAGAACCCTAGAGCTGTTGAGAAACGTTCTCCGTCTAAAGAAAAACGCGGGCCATCTACCATACGCGGCAGCTGCAATGAGGGAATGAATTAAATACGAATGCGTCAATGGTTAATGACGATTGGTTGCCTCTCCGCTTGAGGCAACTCAGTTCCCTTCTACTCCAGCCGAATAGTCGATACACGCTATGGTGTTGCTATGGTAAATACAAACCATTCTGAATTATAGTAGCCTGAACATCAACTTTCAAAGGTGAAAGGCTGTAGGTACACTTGTCTGTGTAATGAAATGGTAATGATTGCTGTTGCTTGTCTCACTATATACAGGCAATGATTATTACCATATGTAATAATAAGATGCATCGCGGAGAACAGAAAGCGTTTATTGTCAGTAATGTTATGTCTGCTACCAGGACCGCAGGGTGAGCGTGGCCTCTCTTGATTGGTCACGTTCGTGTGGCTCCGCCCCGCAGCTCTGCCATCAAAGTATAGGCTTACTAAAACGGCGGCTCTATTATCCTTACAGCAGCTGCTTTTAGCATCAGTAATATCTAAGCCACGAGTCGTGGCACTCTACTAAGTGCAGGGAATCACCATAATGCGTCTCTCCGTCTGCAACCCTGAAAAGCGGTTACTACGCAGGGTAGTTTTACCTACCTAGCAGGAATAAAATAGGGTATATAGGGTCGTAAATCAAGCAAGCTGCAATCTTAGCTAATTCAGACTACTTACGTAGCACGGGCCGATTCACAGCCTCAACGCTTGGACCCAGAGAAATAACTGAGCCTCTTGTCATTTGCTGAACTATCGAAGTGAAGACGAATGCACAAATGGGTCATTAATAAAGGTCATGAGACCCGTCGAGTACCCGTATTAAAAATGTAGATTGAAAGAGGTTGACAGAGATCGAAGCATCGACATGCTTACCAGAGAATTCCGTTAGGAGTGATCGACTAACGGTTTTACTGGCATATTTACATTTCATTCGTATAGCGCCCTAAGAGAACGTAATCTCTATTCAGGCGCCTCCCATATGCCTTGAGGCTCGAGCCCATGACCTAGGTCGTCAAATGCAATCACCTTGACCTCGGTCGGGGCGTACCCTTTAACCCGTAGGCCAAAACAGTGTGGCATTCTATCTCGGCTCCACTCAGCAGCCCAACAACAAACGTGTCGTCGTCACGTGCTCCCAATTTGAACCGAAGCAGTCCCTGACAGCGACGGAGACATTCTGAAGTGACTAGCCCGTGTAACGACATGGCAATATGATGGTCCACGTAAGCAGACAGAATGAAAATGGTCAACGTTGCGAATTAGATAATTAAATTCGATCGAGAAATACCATTCGAATCTGCTCAAAGAACTGCACCAGAACTCAACTCGGAACGACCTGTTAAATGCTGCTGGCAGTCGCGTACGTAAAGCCAGTGGATGAGCACCTCGCTGGACGGCATTTCACCCTTTACCCAGACCGTCCCATGCTGCCAGAGATGACCACCATTATCAGTTTTGAGAGCCGCTGGGAAGACTGGCGACTTTTCAAAACGCAAGCTTACGACCGAGTTCGATAGTCCTGCTAGTATAAGGCCTTTTCCGGTGGCTGGCCGATCGAGGTGGCAGCACGAGGGAGGCTGGAAGCATCGATTGACTTACTTCTTCTTTCAGCATACACTTGAGCCGTCGATTCTGAAGACCTTACTGTGGCGAACTGCTTACCTCAAGGTCGGCTTACTTTTAACACTTCTCTAACTAGAGACTCGAGGGCTGGTGCACTGCAGTGCAGAATGCAATGATGACTTTCCAGCTACAAGGAGCTCGACAGTGGCAGAACCAGCAAGCAGACATTTCTTCTTCATAACCCTTCAAATACTCGAGAGATAACATAACTGTAGTACGGTATTCACACTGAAGAATGGAGTCGTGACCAAGGATAACCAAGACGTATGTGCAGCAATGAATTACGCAATGCAGCCATCGCTTTTTGAAGTTGAGTTTAACATGGCTTGATCTCGCTTGACCCGAAATACACACTGAGTGCACCTCGCTCACGGCTGAGAAGTAGATCGTCTAATACCAGCTTGAGCAGAGAGTAGCGGCCTGAAGCTCGATGAGAGTATAACTCGAACCATTCAAGCTTGATGTGCTGATTGCTAGCGAAAGGAGCCGGTGAAAGAATCGACAAGTACAGCTCGTGCAAAGCAAGCACTCACACTATTCACTCTTGAAGGCAATGCCCCAAAAACAAGAGTGCTGCACCGACCACCTATCGATTAACATGACCCGTTAAGTAGATTACACAATTTCCCCACGGCAGTGAAGGGCAGGCCGAGCAGAGAAGCTACCTCTTTCGAAGAACAGCCGAGAGGGATACAAGCAAGCCCTCAGTAAGATGCTTGCCAGCAGTAAGTCAAAAGTCTCTGCCCTACCCACACACACCCAGCATGCAACAGATGTTACTATGGTGTCGCCAGCAAACAGATTTACGATGAGCTAGCAAAAGCTGTCGTCACGAAAACAACAACAATGTAGTGCAGGTCGAGCGACCTAAAAACTGAAATGAGGCCGAGTCGGTACTTGCTACATGCACAGAGCCAACACAATTCCTCACGGCTTTCACTGAGCAAACGAACAAAGCTCGCCGAACAAACTGCACGGCTCACTGGTTACACAACCCGGGCAGTGAACCTTGGCAGCCGTAGCAATGGAATACACGGGCACCCAAATTCCTGATAACACACTTTATACAAATTAGGAAGTAGACCCAAAGTAGTCACATCTTCACAAAAGCAGCTCACCAGCAGCAGAAGCATGCCCTCAACAGTGTAGGCTGCTAATGTTAACTGTCGGCCATGAGATAACAATGCAAATAGCTCCGCCGAGCCGTACGACTAACTATGCCCAGCCATCTGGCAGCAATCACGTCGCCGTCCCCTGCACGGTCGTGGGCGACACGGGCGCCGGGCTACCCGACGAGTCTTTCTGCCCAGCATTCGTCCGAAATGACGGCTCGACGGCCGGTGCAGCGTCGGCACAGCCATCTGCCAACACTGGCTCTGGCGCTTTGGCCACAACAGGGCCCACGCTGCCGCCCAGCCACGACAACGATGTCAAGGGGCTGGCGGCGTGCTTGGTCTCGCCCTGCGGTGGCGGCGGGCAAGCGCCGCCGCCTCCGCGCAGCATTGCGCAAGCGCCGCCCGCAGGTGCTGTGCCCTGAGCAGCCAGCAGCGAAGTGGTGCCTTCGACGGCGAGCAGGTGCCGGATCTGCGGCTGCACGGGCATCGCCGCCGCCGCCACGGGAACTATGCCTCCACCGGCAGCTCGCGGCTGCAGCGGCGGCGGCAGGCTCTGCAAGGGCGGAGGCAGCTGCACCACCGAAGCAAACGGTCGAGCGGCCACTAGACTGCCGGGCAGGGCAGCGGCCTTGCAGTAACCTCGCCTGTCGCCTTCGCCGCCAGATCCGATTGACAGCCTCGAGGCGGCCGGCGACAAGTGTGTGCGGCGCCCGGCAGCAGCAGAAGCACCATCGGCCGAGTTCAGTCTGAGCTGCTGACGCAATTCCTCCGCGGCCGTCAGCTTTCGCGAGGCGGCCGAACTGTCTATGCCCAGCACGTCGGGGTAGGTGTCTGCTGCTGCCATTGCCGACCTGCATGCCTGCGTCGTCAGCAAGGATACGGCCTCGGCCGTCTGCCTCTCTAAAAAGAGCAGAAGCACGAGGGCGTGGCTGAAAACCGTACGTCTGCCAGGCCTGAATCGAAGGCTGCATACATCATTCCAGCAGCTCGCGCGCGGGAATGCTTTGCAAAGTCCATACCTCGAAAGACTTTGTTGGCTTCGCCAGGCCACTGGTCAGCACCCGGCTTGCCACCGTCGACGGCATCCTGAAAATGAAGCATGCCCACTGCCAGAGCGTCACTACTGCCTGAGCCCCAGAGGCAGCTGAATATGCACGAGCAAGCCACGACAGTCGCACACGGTCATTATTGAGTGTTTCCCGCAGCGCAAAGGTTCTTGAGCGAAACATTTGCTTGCACGGACACGAGGGCAAACGATAGACGGGCTGTGACTTTCTGGCCGAACGGTACAGCGGCAGGGTGTCACCCCTCCCGCATAACTATGTTAATGTCTGAACCGGAAGCTCGTTAGCATCGGGCAAACGATAGACGGGCTGTGACTTTCTGGCCGAACGGTACAGCGGCAGGGTGTCACCCCTCCCGCATAACTATGTTAATGTCTGAACCGGAAGCTCGTTAGCATCGTCGTGAAGGCTCGTTTGCAAGCTTTTAAAACCATAAACGGATGACTCGAGCAGACTGTCACGGCAGCCTCACGGCCTTGAGGAGCATTCCAAGTCATTGCCAACAGCCTCAATAGGGGGGGGGGGACCTGGCAGTCATGACTGGGTGCAGCCAGGTATCAGCTGTGACCGGTCGCATGATATCTACTTGCAGTGTAGTAAAGTGATATGCCAGCTTTTGCTGTGTCACTTCATCCCACCACACGCAGACACACTTTAAATTTAACATGCGGAACCCCTAGGTGTTAAAGCATGTGTCCGCGGTGAGAGCCGGTGGCAAGACACAGGCTTTAAATTTAACACGCTGAACCCGTAGGCAAAGAGGTAATAGAAATGGAGAAAGTTTCACGTCGGCATGATAAGAACACGCCATCTTCGGCTACCCAGACCAGGGCTTAAAAATTGCGCTGTGCAAAACTGATAGCTGTGGAGCTCTTAAGCAAGGGTTTTGAAGTGGTCTCTAGACTAAATAGTTGCATAGTTGCGAAGCCCAAGTCAAGCTTGCGTGTGCCTGTATGCAATCGCACGAGCAAAGCAGAGCGAGATAATAATAATAATAATAATAATAATAATTTACTTGATAAAGCGCCCTCAGAGAACTTAATCTCTCTCTAGGCGCTTTACATTTGCTGTAAAGTGAAATGCAATTGAATGATAAGTAAAATCATGCTTGAAAAACAAACGAAATGAATAATATGGTTAGGGGTGACATGCACAGGGTCAGCATGCAAATGTCGTTAGTGGCAGCATGCACAGTGTCAGCACGCATAAGCACATCAAGGACGAATCACAGGGACCCACTAAATGCTGTCCTAAATAGGTGTGTTTTTAGGTTCCTTTTAAATGTGGTCAGGTCAGGGGATGTTTTGACACAGGTCGGGAGGGAGTTCCAGGCTTTGGGAGCATATGAACTAAATGCACGGTCTCCAAAGGATTTAAGGTTTGTATGAGGTATTTCTAGACTGTTGGATTCCGAAAAGCAGGTGGTACGATGCTTGGCCTGATGGGGTAGTATATCTGACAGATAGGCTGGAGCCATAGAATGAAGGGACCTAAAAGTGAGCGACAAAACCTTGAAGTCAATCCGTTGCTTGACTGGTAGCCAGTGCAGGTCGGCGAGAAGTGGAGTAATGTGGCAACTGCGCCGCTCACGACAGACAAGCCTAGCTGCAGAGTTTTGCACAAGCTGCAATCGCCTGATCGCACATGCTGGTAGGCCAGTAAGCAGTGAGTTGCAGAAGTCGAGACGGGATGTCACGAATGCATGAACTAACTTGGACGTGGTATCTTTATCTAAACAAGCCCGAATTTTAGCAATGTTATGAAGCTGAAAATAGGTGGATTTGACTGTGGAGCTGATATGGTCGTCTAACGAGAGGTCGCTTTGGAATATGACACCTAGATTCCGAGCTGATTCGACAGGAGATATGCTGGCAGAGCCAATTTTGAGAGTCAGCCTTTTCAATCTCTGGATCACACTGGGTTTGCCCATAACTAGTAAGTTAGTTTTATCATCGTTAAGTTTTAGAAAATTTGCTGCCATCCATGTGCGGATGTCATCAATGCATGCAGCTAGTGAATTGAGAGAATTTGAGGTGCTCGAAGGCTGGGAGGGATCAAAGCAAAGGTACAACTGAGTGTCATCCGCATAGAAGTGAAAGCCTAGATTGTGCTTGGCAATCACATCAGCAAGAGGGAGAGTATAAACCGTGCTACTGTTAGGGTAGAATGGTGGTTGAGGAGACGCAGCTTGAAGGTGCACTAACATCACTTCTGACGAATGGGAAAGAGGTACCAAAGTATGCAGTTGTTTCAAAGTTTCGAGGCAGGACATCCTGCAGGGAGATCCACGGCTAGATAAAACACAAATCAAAATGATATGTCAAAAGTACTAAGACACGTGTGCACTACAGTGGCCGAGATAGCCTTGGATCCGAGATCTTGTGCTTGCAGTTAGGGCTTCAGGACCACGGTCTAATAGCTGGGGCAAAACAATAACGATTTAATGACAATACAAATTTTTTTTAAACCGAAGCGCTGCTTAGCAGGGTGTAAAGTGTGACGATTTACGGAGGAACAGAGTGCAGGCGAATTTGAATCATTGACGAGGAAGCCTAGCTGCAGGACTGCAAGTGACAGGGCATAAGAGCATATGCAGGAAAGTAACAAGTCGCAGCAATCAATTGTGCTAACGACTAGTGGATCGATTCACTTATATGTCGACACTCGGGTGTGTAATTCCTGTGAAAATGACGACCGTTACAGTATGAGGGTAGTATGGTACTTACATCTGGCACCCTTAATCTTTTGGGTTTGACTTACAGTCCAAAAGTTTTGGTGCACTAACTAGAGGCGCGCGGCCCCCAAATACACATGACTAGCGAAGATGTATGCATATGAATAATAAATGCTAGTCTGCTTGTCCACTCGGTAACGTTTACATTTGAAAACTAACAGCTCCCTGTAAAAGGATGCCCAAAATGAAGCCAAAGTAAAAAATAAAAAAAGGTTAACTCATTTGTTAACATTTACATCTGCAAACTACTAGCTCCCTGTAAAAAGACACGTGAAATGAAGCCAAGGCAAAAATTAAGAACCGGCTAACTGAGTAAACAGCCTAATTTGCACAGCACCCAAAGAGCCTTAGCGGCTAGGTCCCACCAAACTGCAACTGAACACCCCACTATTGCTAGTTCTTTGCCAGGTTTGCTACGACATTGATTTCAAGACGGTGTAAATCCCGACAGAGCATCATACCTACACATAATCTTAGAGCATGCGACATTTAAGGCAATAAATGTCCTTTTCTTGCACTTATTGACTGAGGGGGCAAAAGAAGCTACTCGTGACCTATGTCAACTATGTATCTCACTTCTGCAGTGTTATGTGAGATGACCTATGTCAACTATGTATCTCACTTTTGCAGTGTTATGTGAGATGACCTATGTCAACTATGTATCTCACTTCTGCAGTGTTATGTGAGATGTTCGCTTTGGGCTCCAATTACAAATAAGCCTGCCAGGGTCATAATGTACAAGCACTTAGTTTTCAAGGCTTGCAGAGTTGCAGTGTGTGACATTTCATTTTTGTTATGATATCAAGCGATAGCTCGTCGGGAGATAGACAATAGCGTGATGACGTGAAGAAAAAAGATGGGATACTATCAAACAGGCAGTGAACATTGCAGACACATTAAAGAATAGATTCAGTCAAGAGAGAATAATATTAGCCAAGTGGAATGATACAACCACAATAGGTCAGGCTTCACAATCTAAAAGCTCAAGTTCTCATTGGTTCAGCAGAAGCAATTTATAATTCATATAAGCCTCAATAGTATCCAAGGAGCTACCTAAAGTAGTCTGTTAAGGTTAGTGTGAGAAAAGCGTAGCAGAACCGAGACAAGCAGCAGCGCCAGCAGTGCAGTCACGGTGAAGAGAAGTGAAGGCGCCTTTCTAGAATGTGCTGCCCATTAACCGTAGGGTCAATACTCTCAATGACTGGTGAAGAGACTGGTGGGAAGTCACGCGCACGTGAGAGAGAGATTCGATACGCTATATCTGGTTGATAACAGTGGCACGGTAAGCAGAAAGAGCGAATGATCGAATGGAGGCTGGGCATCGAGATAGGAGAATCTTAAAGGCAGGCGTGGCAGAAAAACAGGTCTGGCAAAACCGGAACACAAGCAGAAATATATGGCATGCACGCAGCGTTTTCAGGGACAGTGCTCTAATGGGACATAGCTGAGTGGCACAATACATGCAGGGGTACAACAATCGCTGCTGGACTGACGGTAATCGACCACTGCGACTTGCCATGAACACCCCGAGAATCTGCATGAGACACCGAGCTCATGAATAGGCTTTGGTCAACCGCAAGCCACGGATGAGCCCTGGTGGACATACTCCACCAAAACAATTCTGGACTCAAAGTCGACGATAGAACTTTATTCTACTAAATCATGCTTCTCCATTTTGTCACGGGGTGCCTGATGAATCATACTAGCACAATGTTTTGCCTTATAATAATAATAATATAATACGTTTGTATAGCACCCTCAGAGAATGGGACCTCTTTCTAGTCACTTTATGTTGTAATAAACAGGTGTGTTTTAAGCTTCTTTTAAATATCAACATGTCAGCGGACATCGAGTATTTTATCACCTATTCCATGCTGTCTAGGGTTTCTCTTATAAATTCGTGCTTGTTTTGTAAAGACGTGGCTACCGTGAAGGATCTTTAGCCATTTAGAGTACCAAGCAGGAGCCAGATTAGCCCTTGTTCAGCCAGCCGGTCATATATTGGAGTCTGCTACTCTGCACTAAAAAAATGTTCTTTGCATGCTGAATCACGAAAAAAGGTCACGGTAACTTTGATAAAAAACCAAAACCCAACAAAAATACAAACAATAAAGCTTCCACATAATCGCCCTGTTCAAAAAGTGAAATAAAATGGCACTAGAAGCACAAACACATACACTCTATCAAAATTAGCTGCAAGCAAAAGAGTACATACCCTTCGCCTGTTGAAGCCTAAAGGTCGGGTCACTCTCTTCTTCATAGGAACAGATGATTTTGCAGGCATGAAACCCGGCTCAGGTACCACATGCTTCCGGCGCTTCTTTTTGGCTGGCCCACCAGATGCAGTCAACACATTCGGGTCACTAATGTCAACGGCCAACCGACTGATTTTTGACAACACAGAGCCAAGAAACTCGGCAATCTCGTCCTGCAGCAGAGAAAACAAGGGAGTGGCCTGCAGAAATTCAAGACCCAAGTCACTTAGTTTCATTCACATTGACAAATGACAAAACACTATCAAGAAAAAGGGTATGCTGATTTAACAGCATCATTTCTGTAGTGGCAGAAGAGCTTTTGCGGCTCTTACCGCCGCTTGCAATGGTCAATAAAGAAACGACCACTTCAGGACTCAAACCCACGACCCACGGCGTGAAGAGTGAGCACTAAGCTTTAATATCGAATGGTGCATGAAAAAAATTAAATGCGAACAGTAATAACAATTTTTCTAAAGATACCGATATGTACTCGGTAGTCTTTTTGGATAAGCTCATCTACAGACAACAATCTGTACCTGAACACATCGATCGATGACAACTTGAGTAATCCCATCCTGCCTTTTTTTCTTTAGTCTGACATTAAGGTTATTGTCAGCACCTCCAACCACGATTAGACCCGACTCTGAAGTCATCTTTTCTCTGAGATCTTCGACGGCAGCAACCGGAGCAGCACTTGCATGCTGACCAATGACAAATAAAGTTGGTGTTCGGCTGTCTAGAAGTGGGTCATCAATATCCTGCAGAAGTGAGAGCCCAGTGATTAGGCCTCTACGAATGGCACCATCCACAGTCTAACAAACAATAACAACGGGCAGAGCCGATTTTTAATCGAGGGTGACTGCACGGTTCAGAATAGGCAGCTGAGAAGGTGTGATCCGTGCGATGGTTAAGAGAGGTTCACAAATATCGGCCACGAGGAACAAACAGCGACATAGTATGGTTTAAACTAAACTATAAGCTATGCGCCGGCATTCAAAAGAGAGTCGAGCTAACTAACAACCACGGGCACCGAGAGCCACAAGGCAGCAGGCAAGTCATCATCTACAAAACCAGCTGGGTAGTCCTATCCTCACTCGAGGGTAAGGCCTAGTCATACGGCTGCTTACAAATTTCACGCTTCTTCCAACTCATCTGATGGCTCGGCCAAATCCAGCAATTGAGGCCCTATGCTTACCAATACCCTTCGTGGGCAGCAGGCCACTGCTAAGGGCCTCGAATACACGCCATTTAATTGTCCAGACTGACTAAGGGGAACACACAAGTCTACTCCACTACCATACACAGGTGCATAGACCACGACAGACAGAGAACATGCAGAGAATAGACAACCACAAAATAAAGACACCAAGCTACCAACAACAGCAAGGCTGTATACCAATCGTGGCAAGATTTCATTCTACATCACAAAACATATTCTTGAATGCTGCCAACAAACACGTGTTCACAGGTGGGTAACATGGTGGTCTGAACCGCGGATCTCGACATAAAAAAATGGGAGCAAAGCATGCTAAGAGCAAGGGACAGTTAAAACACAAGCAGCATGGGATCACTGGTATAGCAATTGGCATGCAGGAGTTCTCACATCAGCATGCCCATGAGCAGCCTAGAAGCACCGAAAGCAACCAGCATAGCAGAGCAGTTGAAGGAAGCCTTGTAGTAGCCATTGATTGGTTGAATACTCACCCCTCTGTATCCGGTGAAATTCATAACAGGAAACCCCAGACACACCAGTGCCGAAACGTGCTCGTAGGCACATACCTGTGGACACACAGAAAATCGACACTAAATGCACGACCATCAGACAAAACAATTTACTCACTAGCCACTAGCTTTTGCCAAGCTGCCACAAGGGCAGCTTCGTCTGCACTTGCATCACTCACGTATGAGGCAGCAACAGCGCCGGTATTCCAACCAACAACCACAATAGGTCTGCATGGAAAATGTTTTCTCAACTGCAACAATAAACGGCTCATGTAAACAACAAAAGTCAGCTACTAACGGTTTCGACCGAGGGACTCGAGTGACAGACTAATTGTAGCTGCTGCAGGCGAGTGACAGACTAATTGTAGCAGCTGCAGGCATACGGCGTCGCACGAGCAAGTACGTGCAGCAGACCAGAGGGCTACTACCGTACCTCGACGATCTTCGTTCGAAGTGCATTAACCAGGGTCTCAAACCACTGCTTCACTGAGCAGTCAGCGCCTGGCTGCAGTTGAATGGTGACCACCTTGCCCAGAGCAGCTAGCTGGCTGTGCCAGAAGCGCATGCGCCGGCTGGAGCCGCTGGCAGTGGTGGGGCAACTGGGTGCCATCAGTAGAATAGCGTTGCCCGGAAGCTTTTTCTAGACAACAAAAAAGAGCTCGACTCGGTGCAAGGTGACAGCAGCGAACCGCCGACGAGAAGCAGACATGGGCCACGGGTCGGAGGCGTCCCAAGCAAGTCCGAGTGAGAGTGCAAGCACGCGCCAGACCAACTAAGCGCCTGCATGCCTGCACTCACAGATCTGTACTGTGTTACGGTATTTATGACCGGGTCCCAAGGCCGATTCAGCAGACTGCTCATGGCTTCCTGGGCAGTGAGACTAGTTTTCTTCGTCTCCTGGCTGACCACCAATATCTTATCAATCAGCAGAGGCACCTAAAGACATCAGAGAAGTTAGGACGGTAGCAAACTGCACGGCTGATTAATGAGCGAGGGAGGCATTCAGGTAAGGCGTGATCGCTGGCAAGACGGACTGCACGCACGGGAGCTGCTGCAAGCTACAAACGAACGAACCGAAAGAACTTACCACTTGCCGACGACACATCGGTAACTGAGCAACTAACCAAGGATGCACCAGCAGCACAAGCAGCACTGAAGAGCCCAGGAAGAGCTCACTCACCTTTGATCTCAAAGACTGCAGGACATCTAGATAAACGGCCATCATCTCAGATGGCAAGGAATCCATCAGAACCGAGTGCAGCCACGCCAACAACGAAATGTCCTGCAGGGAGACCAGCGAGTGAGAGCCTAGTGCTGTGTGCCGTCGGGTGGCAAGCCACAAGGATGCAGACAGACAGACACAAGCAAAGCCACACAGCCCATACCCAAGAAAATGCAGCAAACACGTGGCGCATTCTCTTCGCCGAGTTGTCGACGGCCAATCGGCGCAGCACAGGCTCGTTGCAGTGCTCCGAGACAGCTAGCCGCGAGAGGCGGTCCATTGAGAGGCATCTATATGCGCGGCCAAACAGCTTTGCCTGCTGGACCGTCCATCCGCTTCTGCAACAGTTCAGCACTTTCACAGGCATGCAATGAATTGGACGCTAGGCCCCCCAAGCCAGATGAAGCTGCCTTCGCCCCAAGGTTACATAGGCTGACGAGGGACTGACAGTGCCCCGGCCGATACAGCTACAAAGTCGCTCGCGAATTCAAGACTTCGACGACTGCCGACGTGGGCAGTCAAACTAGTTGATCGAGCAAGTCGATCACTGGTTCTCAGCGGCGTGCACGCAACTTATGGCCTGTGGTTTCGAGCAACACTGCAGTGTCCCACTGTTCGGTCAAGCACACGTACCTGAAACTGGCATCATCTAAATCCGGCAAGCTCTCATCCGATCGAGCAACTATCGTGTGTCTATCACACTCTTTCATTAGGGTCTGAGCTTTGCTGACATCGTAAGCAAGCAGTAGCTTTTGTGAGGGAGTCACGTCATCAACATTTACAGTATCGTCACTAGGTGACAGCCTACAACACGTCGAGCACAAGTCAGCACAAAAAAGCCACATATCTGAGGTGTTTTCTAAAGACACATACCAACAGAGGTAGGCAGATAAGGCAAGGTACAAGGTTGCACTGAACAGTAACCCGAAGAAAAGAAAAACAAAATAAAAACCACTTCCACAAACACCATCACCCACCTGGATGCACACAGCCACACCACACGCGCGCGCACGCACGCACACACACACGCGCAGCAAACCAAACACACACAAACTGGGGGGGGGGAGGAGATTGCAAGACGACATCAGAGATCAGAGTTGCTGCTGCAGCCATCAACTCAACAGGGTACTCATCAAGTTTTGGTGAGTTAAGCCAGCTTAGAAGAAAAATGGGTCGACTAGCACCAAAAATGGCTACTGGTGAACGAATCAGGTCGATTGACCATTGTCAGCGGACATATAGCTCATGGAACACCCTACAAGGAATTACTAGAAAGCTCACAAACTTGTCTGTGCATTGATTTTACACGAACACATACTGAAACAATGTAAGCTAACGAGTCTTTATAGGTACACTTATACCAAGAGCACAAAAATGCAAGAAAGGAGATGTAGTAGCACGAAACTCAATCGTTCCTAAGGTACAAGGCAGTCTTTTGTGGACAGACATCTTTCTGTAGCAAGCAGTACGGCCAGTCCCATGCTGCAGCTGCACAAAGCAGAGCAGGCACTACCCAATAGCCTGCATTAACTGTAGCAGTTGTATGAATGGTAGTAGTAGCAACCTTGGTGGCAATGAGTATGCTGCAGATGGGCAGCCAGAAGGTACTGGGGATTGCAGCAGCAAGCGCATCAGACCACCAGTGCTAGGCAACCGACCCAGCTATCTGCTGCCAGCAAACGACAGTACAGAGGGAAGCCTCGGCTTTGACTCAGGGAGGGGGTCAGCGACCCTCCTTGACCTCGGAGTTCTTAGGTGATTAACCACACACATACATCGGTCATGCAGCAGCCAAGATCTGCCACTAGCAAAAGGCCAGTATCTGGCACTTCTAGCAGCCTAGTCACTTCACAATAGCCATACATAGGATGTGGAGGGGTGCACAGCTACACACTGCTTGGTGGGGCCATATCTCACCTTACGGGTTATGGGCAAACCAAGTGTGATTCAGAAATCGGAAAACTCTCGCTTAAAATCGGCTCTGCCAGCATCTGCACGAAATCTAGGAGTCATGTTTCAAAGTGAACTTTCATTAGACAACCACATCAGCCCCACAGTCAAGTCTGCCTACTTTCAGCTACATAGCATTGCTACAATTTGGGCTTACTTTGATAGGGATATTACATCTAAATTGGTTCGTGCATTTGTGACATCCTATCTCGAATACTCACTGTTTGCTGGTCTACCGGCCAGTGCAATCAGGCGCTTACAGCTGGTGCAAAACTCTACAGCAAGGCTTGTCTGTTGAGACCATCACAGTTGCCCCATCACGCCGCTTCTCGCCGACCTGCACTGGCTCCCGGTTAAGCAGCGCATCGACTTCAAGATTCTGTGATACACTATTAGGACCCTCCATCCTTTGGCTCTAGCCTACGTATAGGATCTACTCCCCCACCAAGCTAGGCATCATACCAACCACTTTTCGGAATCTAACTGTTTACCTATACCTCGTACAAACCTGAAATCTTTTGGAGACCGTGCCTTTATTTCATAGGCTCCCAAAGCCTGGAACTCACTCCCGACTTACATCACGACATCCCCTGACCTCTGACTTGACGACACAAAAGCTAAAAACACATCTTTTTATCATAGCATTTAGTGGGTACCTGTGATTTGTCCTTTACGTGCTGACACTGTGCATGGTGCCACTAACCATACTTTCATGCTGACCCTGCGCATGTCACCTCTAACCATGTTAAGCCTGCTAACATTGAGCATGCTACCACCAACCATTCGATCATGCTTCCCTTAAGCACATGTATAGAGCCTAGAAAGAGATTAAGTTCTCTGTCTTACACAAATGTGTTCATATAATCTGGCTAGAAATGTAACGCTGTGGGGAGGGGGCACCCGGCAGATGGCAGAATACGAAGTAAGCTAGCCTAGCACACAACGCACAACGTGCAAGAAGCAGCAGTCGGCTCAGCAGCACACCCGAATGCGACAGGAGTAGCAAGCAAAGGGGCGACCATGCAGACCTCTTACATTGGTGCCATCTGCAGGAATCGCCTACAGACTTGCGGCTCAGCACTAGCACAAACGGATACATAGCAGATACAAAATCGCGATACACTGCAAACGCCTACATTGCAGATGCTAGGATAGCGATGCCGAGAAAATGACTAGGTTCACAACCAGGATATGCCGTCAATCTCCAAAAATCCCAAATGGCAGTTCCTACTCACTATCCTCCGCGAGTACTACAGCCGCCGGCTGCAATGCCGGAACCAGCACAAGGGGCTCCATGTGAGGCAGCTGGCCACTTGTTACCTTGGGCCTGCTCCTGCATCCTCAGCAGTGCCCAGCAGTCTAGGCACTACCTGCTCGTCTAAAGGAACTGGCTGGTCACAGTCGCTTAATCGCACGATTCATCTGAGGCTGAGCAGCGCCAGTGGCCTGGGAGCGCATTCGCGGGTCCGAGCATAGGGCATCGGAAGACGAAACCCGCCGGGCAAGCTCAGCCTACACAGTAAGAGCCGGTCCAGCGCGGCTGGCCGAGCTCGGTTTTTTGAAGACGGCGCGCCCCCCCCCCCCCCGCAAGTACAGAGCCCGTTCACCCCTTCCCGCCGTGCCTAGGCGGCGACCTGCTTGCTGATATTGCTCCCACTGCGACGTCTCGTTGCGGCACGATGTAATGATCGGGCCGGACAGGCTACGAGCGAGCGAACCGACCGGTCTCACGGGCTGCAAGCTGCTAAGGCGCGTGAGCGAGAGAGCTAGGCGCGTGAGCGAGAGAGCTAGCCGCGCAAATAGTTGTGTAAAAACTTCGCCCGCGTCCATTCGGCCAGCTGATTCTCGGCATCTGTGCAGCTGCTACGACAGTATAGTTCAGCGGTCGGGTGACTGCCCTTGAACTTCGGTGCGCGGCTAATGGCACGCAGCGCAAGCGCGTGCGAATAACGCACTCACAAAGAAGGCGGCGAGCAGCGCAGCTTCCTCCCTTGTACGTCGCAGAAGAGAAACTTGGCAGGGCGAGCGACGGTGGAGTCCGGGTGATCAGTCGGAGGCTTGCAGTACGCGTGGTCCAAGCCCACGACGTCAATTTCGCTAGCCTCCTGCTTCGAAAAGCGTTGCACGAACATCATTTCTCTGTTTAGTGACTGCGAGCGACTGAAATCCAGCATGTCAGCGGCGGTGGTGAATGATTCGGACGACGACTAGCTGCTACCGGTCAAACACAGGCACTAACACGAAAGCGCGAGCCGCCATAGTGAACCGGAAGCGCCGCAATTTAGGACAGTCGCTATTCTTTTTAGAGTGGTCCCGTTCTCAATAAATGCTACATAGTCCCAAACGGAATTTATTGGCAGGATTCCGTTCTGAATAAATGCGGTTCTGCATAGTCCCAAAGCGGCATGAGGGGTCCTTAGTTCGTAGCGTGAGTTACGAACTAAGGACCCCTCAGTAACGTAAGTAGGTTGCGCTAGGAACGCTTCTTCGCGTGGCCCCCTTTATTGCGCGCAGACGCGCACCAAATCGCATTCAGCAATTGGTTACGCCGTTCGGTAATTGGCCGGTTAAGCCTCCTCCGCCGGGCCTTCGGCATTAGATATAAACGCATGAATAGGGGATTTTCCTGAGCTTTATTCGGAAGCGCACAATGCGTCTAGCTCAGTTTAATCTTCTACACACCTCGCAGGCTCTCAAAAACGTAAACAATCTTGCGGAAGAAATACGTCCCCACATTTAGGCTGCCTACGTCTATAGTGGTGAACGACCCAAAAGGACAAGGTGCCCGAACAATCCCGCTGAGCGGTTCTTGTGAACCCTAGAATTGAGCCAGGCCGGTGCTGTGCTACAGCGGTATACACTAAAATTACTTATTTTTTCAAAATTTTATTGAAAAATGTCATCACGTAGACTTTGATTGGTTCAACCAAAAAACTGTAATCAAAAAATAATAAACTTCCGCATCGATCAAAAATTAGTACCCTACTTCTCAGTAGTAGTTACGCAGTAAAATAAAAGCACACACCTGACACTCCATATTGCTTGCTCTAGTATAAATGTCATGGTCCAACATTGAAAACAAAAATCAAAATGAGCATGCTTGTTTTCAAGATGCATATAAAGTGCATGTTATTTTGTTTAGTGTAGATTAAAACCTGCCAAATAAGTCAACCGATAAATGGAGTCACCGAGTTTTGTGTGAATGACGGTGTTACAACTCAATAGTGATAATACATTTGATATAGCACCCTCAGAGAACCCTCAGAGAACTCAATCTCTTTCTAGGTACTTTTCATTTGCTGCAAAGGAAGCACTATCGAATGACTAGTGCTAGCAATCTCAATGACAACAAGCATAACATGGTCAGGTGTTAAATGGACAGTATCAGCATGTAAGTACTGTTAATGGCGGCATGCACAGTGTCAGCACACATAATCATATAAAGAACGAATCGAATGGACCCACTAAATGCTGCGATAAATAGACGTGTTTTTTGCTTCTTTTTAAATTAAATTAAAAAAATTTCTTTTTTAATGTCAAGTCATGGTGTGTCGTGACTCCACTCAGAGGTGAGTTCCGGGTTTTGGTAGCATACGAACTAAAGGCACGGTCTCCAAGGATTTAAGGCTCGTACGAAGTATAGGTAAACGACTAGATTCCGAAAAGCAAGTGCTACCATGCTTAGCCTGTTGGGGGAGTAAATCTGATAGGTAGGCTGGATCAAGAGTTCCTTTACTGGGAGCCAGTGCAGGACGGCGAGAAGTGATGTAGTGTGGCAACTGTGACGGTCATGATAGACAAGCCTAGCTGCCGAGTTGTGCACCAACTCTAAGCGCCTGATTGCACAGGCCGGCAGGCCAGTGAGCAGTGAGTTACAGAAGTCGAGCCAGGATGTCACAAATGCATGAGCTAATTTAGATGTAATATCACTGTCTAAGCAAGCCCGAATTGTAGCAATGCTTTGTAGCCGAAAGTAGGCAGACTTGACTGTGGAGCTGATGTGGTCGTCTAATGAAAGGTCACTTTGTTAGATCATCACAAGGATCGCTAGGTAAGGAGCTAACCTGGGAGCGATTATGGAGATGGTTGATCGTAGGCATCAGCATTTTTGGATTATGCATCTGAAGCACAGCGCTAGGCTGGCTCAATTTTAGGGAGCAGAAGAACTAGTCTCAAGTGTATTATTTTTATTATTGCTATTAGTTTAACGTCTGCGGTAAACCATAGGTCGTCTGGGCGAGGGCGCACAGTGCGCTTAGCCAGAGGGAAAACTCATCGTGTATGACAGCTACTGTCGTGTTGTAGCAATCTACCAACGATGACAGGTTAGAAGGGGGATTGAGCAGCAGAGGCGAAGCAGATATTCTCACACGGACAGCGTCGATGTCAAGAGTCTTGAGGTTTTCGGGATTCACGTGTATTTTTAGATGAAAAAGAGGGCACACATTGTGGACTGAATTAGATCTGCATGTGGTCAGATAAGCAGAAATTGGTGATGATAGCGTGCAGTTGTTGGAGACAACTTGGTCGAGTGTGTGACCCTTAATGTGAGTAGGACCAGGTACATGAGCCACAAGCAACAATGAGAAAGTCAGTGCCCGAAATTCAGTGCTGAAGGCATCAGGTAAGTTATTAAAATGAATGTTGATATTTATCATAATGAGGAAACATAGATTTGTTGCACACAGAATCGAAATGAGATTGGAGAAATCTGAGATAATGGAGGACTTGGTACCTGGTGGGCGATAGACTACTGCCAGCATCGATAGCTTTTTTGTCGGTTCAACTCAAAACAGTAGATTCGAAAGACTGCTTCGAGGGGACAGCAAACGTCTCGATTGAAGGACTCGCAAGTAATAATAGCGACTTCCGCCTCCAGTTTTCATTGATTTAGTGGTGTGAAAGAAGGGGAATCCTTCCTGGTTGCGTGATTAATAGTCGGGAAGTTTCCCGATTTTAGCCAAGTTTATGTTAAGGCGAGTAGGTCGATGCCTTTTTCAGAAATAAGGTCGCTTATTACTTGGGGTTTATTGCACATTGAGCGAGGATTCCAAAGACAGGCGCTAAGTTGGGCCGCCGGAGTAATAGCAGACCTTACGACCACTAAGTTAGAGAGACTCACAGCAACGCTTGAGGGAGAACGCGCTGAGCGGTTCGAGACAATACTGGGAATACCAAACGAGCGGGTTCTCAGCTCCCGGTCCCGAGTGGCTGCGGGGCGCTTTTCTTTTGTTAATTCATAAGTCATGGATCTTTGCAGCAGCAACAACATTTAGGAATGCATTTGAACGACGATACAGAAGCGATAATAAGTATGCACGATCATAACAAATATGCAGGTACTAGCCGCCGGCGTATCTAAAGTCGCCGCCGGCGTGGCGGTACCAGCCACAGGCGTTTAGCGTTTAGACGTCTATAGGCGCGTATTTTCTCATGCACTACGGTCAAAAAACTAAATGCATAGGCTTTTAAACACGTCTTAGTTGTATCGGTTTCCTTATACGATGTTCGCAAGAACTTCGGTTTTCGGAAGAGAATTCTGCAACGTACTAGAAACGCTTGTAGTGCTCGATCTAAATAGATTCGCTGCGGCCGCGATCTCGCCATTTGTTACCCAGACTTTATGACGAGAGATGCCAGAGGTTTTTACATTTAATTCACACGCTGGTTCAATTATTTATGTGGCTCTTTTGTCAAGGCAGTCTTTATATGGTGGATGATTTTATTTTTTTAGAAAGAATTATTTGTCTGATCCTGCCGATAACTGATGGCCCGGAAGTGGATCTTCCCACCATCTTCGGTTTTATTTATACGCCGTAGTTGTCTGAGGTCCCCTGTTTATCCAAAGTATAAAACCCCACCAAAAATAGGCCCAGAGTGGTGCCAAAGTACTTTCTTCTTGCTCTTGGTAATGGGTTGAAAGTCTTGATCTGCTTGCGTTTCACTAAGATACAGATGCCATCGTTGTCTGACTTTTCAAGTGGTCTCTTGAGTGTCTTCTGCTTTGGGCATTCATCTGCAGAATCGCTGGGACAATCATAGGGTGACTGGGGTGGTGGAGAAACCGCTGCATACGATCAAATCTTAAGGTAGCAGATGTGGTAGTTGCTACTCAGTATATTGTCGGTCCCATTGTTTTTAAGTTGAACTAGTCCCTTGGTCAAGGATTCCATAACGGTTGAGGGTCAAATCAAGCGTAGCTCCATCTTTGAACCCGTGAGATCAATACGGCTCGGACTCTGTATATAAACGGTGAAACAAGCAATGGCGTCTTTGTTGCTGTTAAGTCGGCGATCGAAGGCACGCTTCTGGCGTTTCTGGGCAGGGTGGATATTGGTACTGACTGTTGAACGGAGCTTGTCATGGATAGTTGTTAACGTACCGGAAAGTTTAGGTTGGGATCATCTAGAAGGAGTATGGGTCCAGGCTTGAGGGCTATGGGAAGCTAGGCCTTCCGCCCATTCACGAGCTAAATTGGAGTGCACTTGGTTGAATCATTAGATTGTCGATTATCGAGATCGCTGACTGCCGTCCCTGGTCGCTAATCAGTTTCCGTACAGCCAAGAGGGCAAATAGCGCAGTACAAAAAATTGCCACTGACCTGGCACTCTTTTCTGGAACACTTTCCTGAAGGGGACCGATCATATCAATCCCGACTAGCTCCATACTTTTCCAGGCACTGTTGTATAATTGAGTGGTGGAGTTCATTGGCTGATTTAGGGATTAATGCCACAACTATCTTGCATGCAAATTCTTTGACATGTCGGTACACGTCGTTCTTCATTTTGTGATTTATAACTGTAAGAGATTTTGGCAATCTTATTTTCGCACCCAAAATGATCACCAGGAATTAAGTCGTTATGACAGGGTTTCAGGATAGTTGTAAGTCGGCTTTTTGTGCGAAATTTCTTCTCCCCATGTAACGAATCCTTCCTTCGGCTCGATATGGCTTAGCTGTTTGTCTGAACTGAGACTTGGCATTCTCACACGTTTCTTCGGAGGTAGACCGTATATGCACCAGGGATAATTTTTGTTGTGCTTCAGTGTAGAATCTCACAATCTGGTCCTACAGCTGATCTTCTATGGTTGAGAACTAACGAAATAATTAATTCAATGTACAAGTGGCTGTAATGAGACGACCTCGTTAGATCTCCTCTTACGTAATGCATACATTGCGAATAATAAAACATTTTTTTAAAGCGCCCTTTGAGGAGCCAATCTCACTCTAGGCACTTTAATTAGCTGTTCACGTGCATACATATGGTGTTCACGAACTCGTAGAAAAGTTAAACTAAACCCATAACTTGTCTTTTATCAAACTGTGAGCTTACGACTCCGTGACTTCCGACAAAACTTCAGTAGAACTGCATGCGTATTCGACTTTGCTGCCACTTCACTTGCTTCGACTGTTTCTAAAAAACAGCTTCAATTGATCAAATTGAAAATCATACTTCCATTTAAAGGCTATTTAGATATCGACGGAATTTTGTTGTCGAATATCGACGGAAGTTCGTTGTCGGTTCGTTGTTCTATGTATGAATAATTGTTTTAGAAAAAACTAATTACAATTGAAATGTTTAATTAAAATTCAAAGGTTTGATCCTCTACTTCGTCTTTCAGATGGGGCATATTCTGTCCTGGGGAAGTATGGTCTGGCCCAGTCTATTTAAACCCCGGTTATGCTTAAGCCCAGGAGACCTTATCCAACCGGGATATACTCTGGCATCGATCAAACTCTAGCAGGGTTTAATCTAGGCATGGTTTATTTTCGCCTGCTACACCGGCACCTAAAAGGTGGCTTTTCAGCTTACCTGCAGGAGCCGTGCTAACACCCTTTTCGCGCTAGAAAGAACTTGGGAGGTCGGCAGTTTTTGCAGCATGCGGCATTGTAAAGCTCGGCCTCCAACCACCACCCCTACGATAGGGCTAAGCTTGAAAAATCAATCATACATGTATCATCAGCACTGACTATCAACAAACTGTCATGCGAGGATTACTGAAGGTCGTGACAATACATCCTAGCTTAGGTCGAGGCTAGCTTCTATTATAACCTAGTGGAACCATAAATTTCAAATAAAAACTCCTGCCGTCGGCCCTCAACCGTCTCCTCAACCACTCGAAGGTCAGCACTTCTCCTAGCGATATCTCCGGCGATTCAGCCGATCGTTTTCTAGCTTCTCTGTCGACGAGTTAAATAAGTGCACCGAGAGTTCATTCTAACTGTAACATCACTGGTGGACTCTTTAATCTCTGCTCCTTGCCGCTTCAATGGCCATCATCAAGCCTGCCAACACTGACCTCGCATTGAAGTTCATCGCCAAGTATACGAAGACTTCTAGCACTAAACACTACACATAATATTATTCTTCTTAGGTAGCTTTATTTCCGTCTCCGTGCGTATTTAGCGTAATGAAAATGTCTTTAGCTACAGGTCTTCCCCACCCCAGCCCCTCCCACTTCCTTCAAAAGAGGCCCTTGTTGGGCCACTCCCAATGAAATCCACAAAAATGGCACGTAGCTAAACCAGTGTTTTGATCCACCACTGGCCTTCCAGCCCTTCAAACTAGGTCGAATCCCTTGCATCGTGTACTACCGATATTCACAAATAAGCCCAAATCAAATTTAATGACGATAAAAGCAACTTTTTAATTACCGGTAAACCCTAGTGTTACTTAGAAATAGAAAAGCCCCACCCTAAAAAATTGGCTCGGCGAGCACGTCTGCTTCTGCACCGTATCTGGATTTTCAAAAATAACTTTTCGCTTGACGACCGCAGACTAAATCCAAAAACGTTTGCCCAATTAAGTGCTCAAAAAAGAACTTTAGCATTTGATCAGGACGCTATCGACACTTTTCAGCATTATCAATCGTATTAATATAATTACGCTTCGCGCGGTCACAAGTTCTAGTGCTGCTGCCGCTCGTGAGTGCGATCCTTCGTTGCACGCCGTAGGTAGGCGTAGGCGCGGTTACAGCCGCCGCCATCAAGCGCCAAGGGAAGTTGGTCTGCCGCTTAGAAACGAATCTGTCGAGTCAGCCAATCTTTTTAGCTTTACTCGACGAACACGTTGGCCAGTCAGGTCCCTTGGGTTGAATTGATTCTACTGTAGAACTTGAGCGGCAGTCGCCATCCGCTATCTCGATATGCACTGAAATTTGGGGGCCAGCATTAGAAATTTCGCCGGGCGTCTTCGTCAGCCACATTATCGCTCGACGGAGTCAGTCCTACGCACAGCGAAGCACTTTTTACAGCGCGAATGGAATGCGCGGCAGAGAAAACGTCATGTTACTCGGCGGCGTCCATCGCAACGCGCGTCGCGTGTCAGCGCCTGCGTACTCCTTGTCCTGCACTCCACGTGCCAAAGATCGTGCGCGTCGCATCTCATTAAAGCGTGAGCTGAACTTCCGAAATTATTGGGCACTGTTTACAGTTGCCACGCCAACGGAGAAACTGCTGAGTGAACGTGCAAATCGTGGCAAAGGTGGTGACAGAAGTGCTGCTGCTGTGTGAAACTAGACGCATGCGTTAGACATTGATAATAATAACAATAACAATAAATTTGTATAGCACTCTCAGAGAACTCAATCTTTCTCTAGGTATTGAAATCTCCTCAATGCCGGCATACGTAAGCATACAGAGCACCGTGAATTAATTTGTTAATGAAATAAACTTTGTAATGTGATTAGCTTTACTCTAGAAAACTTGCAGAGTGCTTCGAAATACCGAAGGCTCACGCTGAAGCGACGCGAACGCTGTTAGCTGTCTGTGCCGTCGCAGCAGAGATTCGGCGTCCGTCTCGCAGACGAAACGGCAATCGCATTATCCAGTAATGCGTCGTTCTGCGCCAATTGCCGCGGATTTCCGGTAAGTCCGTCCGGACCAAAGAGTCCTATAAGCGTCAAGCGGCCTCAGAGTAGGACCTTCAGAGGAGGCCACCCCTACGGCCTCTGACGCGCTAGGGCGTGCAATTATCGCGCGCATTTGTCGCGAGCTGCTACCTCTTGGCGTCTGCCCTAATCGTGTTGACCGCTTGTTTTACTGTCGCACGCGGCGCTCGATCGAGGGATCGCGTGCTTACGCGTTAATTACCGTCGAGTAAAATAAGCCAGCTCTCGCTCTCGCTCTCTCCCTTGATTTGCAGAAATGAGACCTGCTGAAACGATGGCGTGCTGCACAGGCCAGATTATGATTGCATAAACAGTATTCGCCGCTCCTGAATTGTAATGACTAGGAACCGTTATATTGTAATCGATGGTTGGACTACGAACGGGTAGGCCAGCCAGCGTTCTAAGCTTCGAGCCAGGCTGACTCTATCGCCAGGAGCGGCTCTATCGCCCACGAATCGCAAGGCAGTGTAGCATTTCTTCAATGAGCTTTCTGTGATGCTAAGCAGCGACGAAGACGACCTGTGTATGTGAGCATGAACCGCAGCAAGTCGCCTAAGGTCTCGCTGGCGTTCGTTCGGCGCGTGCCCAAGTATTGTAGCGTGAATTCAAACGATGCCCAATTAGCAAGAGTTATTGAGCCTTCAGCTATCCGCCGTCCCCGAGGAAACCCTGCAGACCCCTCAAACAAGGGACCATGATAATTAAAGCTAGAAGGAAAGAACCGGCCGCATAATTTCTACACTTTAGTAAATATACTATTTGAATGCAATCTGTTAGATGGCGGATCGACGTGCTTTTAAGGCTTTCAAATTCAGGGTGAAAGACGCAATCGCTTTTTTGTCACGCCGAAATAGTCTCGTGCGAAAGGTTTTCAAAATTGGTTACGAGTTAAATATTAGCTTAAAAGTCAACAGCTGAAGTAGCTAAGTGAGTTGGAGTAGCAATATTTTGGAGGGTTAGCAGCTTTACTGAGCAGATTTTGTAGATATATCGTTGACATTTTACAACTTCCCACTCGGTCGAGGAATTAGTCACTCCTTGTCCCGCAGTACCAGCTACACCATTATTTGTACTGGTGCTAGTGTCCAAACGCGCCTCTCCACACTACCGGACGCTAATCGGGGTTAATCTTTAGCCCCTTAGAGACCCAAATTCAAGAAGATGACCGGCTTTAGAATGTAGACTGCATTTATAATGCATGTACCGTTATGCTCTGTTAGAATTCGGTTGTATCAGCCGGTCATTAGGACTATATGTATCCAAAACTCACGAAAATTGAAAATGCTGAAATTAAGTGCTTTTAAATCGATAGGAGCATCACACACAAGACTATAATACGGCGAAACTACTTGGATTAAAATGTTGGAGTATATTATTTGCTAACTTGATTCTTAGCTGTACGCTTTTGAAGCCGGTTGTTGATGAGAGGCTTCCAACTAATCTAAAGTCGAAGTCACTATGACGTCGACTATGAATCGAAGTGACTTGCCCAATCCCATTTGAACTCAAACGGGCTGAAGAATGAGTTAAAGAATGCCAAGTTAATTTGGCTCGTGGCCATGGGAAAACAAGGGCGTCTCGACTGCATTAAATTTAGCGGTTTTTTGAAGTGGATAGAGGTACCAGATGCGCTTTTCCTTGAGATGAGGAGAGCTTTAATACTTCGTAAGACGTATGAAGGTTTTCGGACGTGAATCCTAAAGAGAAAAGGACTTGTGCTACTCCACCCTTTTTGCCTCGCTGTAGGGGCCAGAGCCGTAGCTAAATGATGGCATACAAAATAAATGCTAAAAATCTTGAATGATCTTCAATTGCTGCGAACCTTTACGATTGATCTTGTCTGATTATGTAGATTTGTATTGTCTCCATATGAATCGAAAATATTTCTTCTGGTTGTTCGGTAAGAATTAAATATTTTTCAGAAACTGCTAAGTAAAAGACAGTGGGAAAACTTCAGCTGAGTTCAATGTTTCAAGCACCTTTCACAGTCACTGGTACAGAAATCAATTAGCTTGTACGACCTGGATGTCAGGTGTATGACCGCTCACTGCAAGGATGCACCTTCTTTATATTATACAACTGCACCTTTAATATACAGCTGCATCACTAGTCGGTAATAAATTGGCACCGAAAGGTTACATCAGCTAGCAGTTGCTAGCTCCTGGGTGACCATTCAAATGCAAAGTACGCACCGAAATGTGGGAACGGTGGGCCAGCCAACAAGCGACAGATACAAAAAAGCCTTTCGAGAAGACTGACCAAGTTAGACTGAAAACATCAGCCACTGAAAGCACGTTAAGTGAAACCTCTCAATTATGACATGCTGCTGGATAGTGAAAATTGTGATTACGAGCCTTTTGCGAATAGACTCCGAGTGCAAGAAACGGGTATCTCTTCTGGCGACCGCACTCTTTTCAATAGAATACATTTTTTCATTGAGTCGCGGCAAGACATCGGGCATCTTCTGTGACTGCGATCCGTCACAGTGCTATAAATTTCACAGCGCGTCCGGTAATTATTTATAATACCGTTTCCGCATGGTGGAGTGATGGCAGTCTATAAAATGCAGCGTCTCTGTGAAAACGTTGCCTTGGCGCCAATACTACCCGTAAATGATAATAATATCATAATAATGACCTTGATAAAGTGCCCTCAGCGAAGTCAATCTTTTTCTAGGCGCTTTACATTTACTGCAAAGGGAAACGCGATTGAACGGTGAGTAATATCATGCTCGATAAACAACATGAATAACATCGTTAGGAGTGACATGCACAGGGTCAGCATGCAAGTGTGTTTAGTGGCAGCATGCACAGTGTCGGCACGCATAAGCCCTTAAAGGACGAATCACAGGGACCCACAAAATGCTGTCCTAAATAGGTGTGTTATTAAGCTCTTTTTAAATGTGGTCAAGTCAGGGGATGTTCTGACGCAAGTCGGGAGGGAGTTCCAGGCTGTGGGAGCATACGAACTAAATGCACGGTCTCCAAAGGATTTGAGGTTTGTACGAGGTATTGGTAGACTGTTGGATTCCGAAAAGCGGGTGGTACGATGCTTGGCCTGGTGGGGGAGTAGATCTGAGAGACAGGCCGGAGCCAAAGAATGAAGTGACCTAAAAGTGAGCGACAAAACTTTGAAATCAATCCGTTGCTTAACTGGTAGCCAGTACAGGTCGGTGAGAAGGGGTGTGATGTGGCAACTGCGACGCTCACAACAGGCCAGCCTAGCTACGGAGTTTTGCACCAGCTGTAATTGCCTGATTGCACATGCCAGTAGGCCAGCAAGCAGTGAGTTACAGAAGTCGAGACGGGATGTCACAAATGCGTGGACCAACTTAAACGTGGTATCCTTATCTAAGCAAGCCCGAATTTTAGCAATGCTATGTCGCTGAAAGTAGGCAGACTTGATTGTGGAGCTGATGTGTTCGTCTAGCGAGAGGTCACTTTGGAACATGACACCTAGATTTTGAGCTGATAACCCTGCGTTTACGCAGCTGCTAGTATTCCGAACTTGGACCAACGTCATCTTGTTTATTATTACTTTAATTATGACGGTGGTGCACTGCCAGTAGCTGATGGACCGCATCAAACATTTTTAAGTTGAGCTCTATTCATTTCTATGTATGAGCTTCGATTAGTACAATTATTATCAAGAAGCTTTTTGTCGCTCACTTTTAGGTCTCTTCATTCTATGGCTCCAGCCTATCTTTCAGATATACTACCCCATCAGGCAAAGCATCGTACCACTCGCTTTTCGGAATCCAAAAGTCTAGAAATACCTCGTACAAACCTTAAATCCTTTGGAGACCGTACATTTAGCTCGTATGCTCCCACAGCCTGGAACTCCCTCCCGACCTGCATCAGAACATCCCCTGACCTGACCACATTTAAAAGAAACTTAAAAACATACCTATTTAGGACAGCATTTAGTGGGTCCTTGTGATTCGTCCTCGATGTGCTTATGCGTGCTGACACTGTTCATGCTGCCACTAACCACATTTGCATGCTGACCCAGTGCATGTAACCCCTAACCATGTTATTCATTTTGTTTGTTTTTCAAGCATGATTTTACTTACTAATCTATTGCGTATCACTTTGCAGCAAATGTAAAGCGCCTAGAGAGAGATTAAGTTCTCTGAGGGCGCTTTATCAAGTGCAATATTATTATTATTATTAAGCTTATCGATCATTGCCGCGATTCGTGATCGGAAAAAGGATCTCCGCGACTGACCGTTTTCCGACATTCAGTGGAGCACTACACCATAGCACCTACTTGATGTCGCAAGCATACGCTAAAGAGTAACTGCTCTTCGGTGGATAGCCTGCAAGCTAATTAGACGTCTATTGAGTATCGCAGTACAGGCGCGTCTTTGACGGGTCTATTTAAAATTCTTGAGACCGGTGGTTGCCAATAACTCTACCCTCTCTCTTTTTTTGCATTCTCTGCCTGACCAAAATGCATAAACTGGACACACATGAATACTATTAGCGTGTTTTGCATCAAGACACTTAGTTTTAAGGCGTAGCGTCATCGATTGAAAGTTAGTAGCTTTTCCTCCTTTACGATCACATCGTGCGCAGAACTTCGCTGAGTAAAAGCTTAAACATACAAGCGCATGCGTGAATTGTATTGAGTTGACGGTGGGCGGATTGAGCATTATAAGATAAAAATGTAATTGATTTGAACTCAGATGGTTTATTAGTTGCACTTTGGCTTTACGCTCCGGTTACATAGACCACAATGCATGAGCCACGATGGTGATTACCAGCTTCATCGTGCGATGTAGTATTTCCAGAGAAAAAGGTTTATACTGGTTAAATAATGAGCTAGACAAATTCTTCGCTATTCGCCGCGTTAAAACAACGCACGTATGTATTCCCATGACAAAACCACTTGAGGTAGTTTAATTTAAGGTGCATGATCAATTAAATAACGAGATCGGTGCAGGTAAAATTAAAATAGGTTCAATGTAAGTAAACTGGAATCGTAGCTTTGGAGCTGATGTCGTAAAAAAGCTTAATTTCTTAAATGTCTTGCAAAAAAATAACTGGAATTTTCAGGTTGCTTAATTGTCAGGATTCCGGCAGATACATTTGAACCTGCACCTCACTTGCAGAGTCTGCAGTTCGGGCTACCAGAAACATAATTTTTTCTCGAAACAACACAATGCACGATAGCGTTATAGGCTCTTTTGGAATTCAATTTGCACTAAGCAGGAAAAATTAAGCATTAGGGAAAAATGTGTTCAGACGTCATAAAGCCTATACAAGTATACTCATCATGGTCGTTCTAAGGGCGTAGTAATATCCTTTGAACGTGTACCAGCAGTCACTAACTCCGAAACGGCCGGTGCTTCCTCTGAGGTAGAGGCCATTTAAATTGCTCAAGTGGCAATCAGCATACCACCACGCCCCCTGGTATCTGGTCGCGCAGTCGGTGCTATCGTAGTCAAAGGTAGCGAAAGGCTTTCCGTTCTGATTGGCCATGCTATCGCCTGCCGTACCGTTGTACCCGCGGATATCCAGAATGTAGCGCGAGCTCTCTGAACCGATACTGAAATACGAGTAGTTGGCGTACGCCGATTCGCCTTCAAACGTGTCCAAGTATACGCTTAATGCCACACCATTGGCTGAAAGACGGCGAATATTCTCTAGACCTATAATCAAATTGTGATGGCCACGAGCAACGGTATAGGTACAGCATTTTAAAACTACAAGCCAAGTGAGTGTTTCCTTACCAAGCCAGAACTCCCCAGAAAAGTCACCAAACCCATCGCGATACGATTGCCAATTCCTGAAGAAGTTCTGACTGCCATCTTTCCTACGTTGGATGGTGAGCCAGCTGTCACTTCCCGCGAACTCACACAGCACCGGAAATGAACCATTACCGTCCGGATCCACGAACACTACGCCGGAATCTTTGAATCCCAGCATATTTGCTTCCCGGCATCCTTAAAAGAAACAAAAATCACCGCAAAATCAACCAATCGGCTGCTGTTGCTGAGGAAAGCCGCTCTTTCGTGATGCGAGCATCTTCGAATGAAATTCCACGTCACCTAAGTGACGAATGCAATCTTCTGCAAATCTGCGGCGAACGTGCGGGTTAAGTTGGCTGTGCATTCTCAAAAATTGGCTTCTGTCATTTGACTGAAATCGGCATGCCCGTGCATTGGCCAATGAAGCCGCACGAAAAGAAGAGCGTCTCACTGCGGCTCGTAGCTAGGTCATTTACACTTGAGCTATATGCAGCCACACTGAATCGAGCTCGATTACCTCACCCCAACATGCTCCACAGACCTTGTAACTAAACTTGATGCAGACGAGACTGAGTTGGCGAGGTGATATCGGGCATGAGCACGGTCGCAGTCAAAATCTCGCTTGCAATCTTGCTTGAAGGCTGGTTCAGCATCGCGGGTGTTAGTAGTGCCCAGTAGTCATGCTCAAGCCTTGAGATTGTTTCAGTTACCTTGCGATGAAGGGGGGTTGGGCTGTACGCCAAGGCTGTCGCGGCTGTCTGACTCGCTGTTATCCACTGAAGATGGCCAATCTCGCTCCGAAGTGGTCTAGATGGGGAGCTTGGAGCAGTGTGGTTCGGGAGCGATGCATGAAGAAATCTGTAGATACTTGATGGCAGGCACGCTTGTGCCAGTTCGATGCTTGGAAGGTCCGCCATACAGACGTTGCAGGTGCCTGAGTGTTCATTCGATTACAGCTAAGTTCTTGGGACAGTATACTTCACGGCTGTCTTTCTCGCATTTAAAATATCAGATTTGTATATAATTAAAAAAATTAAATTACATGCATTCCTAATAGTATGTAAGAAATTTTATCTATAAAGGAATTGTTATTCACTTTAACGTCAAGAGTTTTTTTGCAGTGTTCACATGTGTGCTGAAGTGCTCAAAGCCTTTATCCCAGACAGGCATGCCGAAGTATTCTTTTTTAGCGTCGAAAATATTAACAGACGCTTACACCGAGTACGTTTTCTATCTGGTCCTGATAAATAGTCGAAACACATTCACTAGGTGCTAACAAGCCATTAAGGTCACGTCAATCAAATATAGCCGTTCATTATCATTATTTTTTTACTCTCCAGCAACATAAACTAAAATATTCTTTTAATGCACATGCACACTAACACTTACATGGACAATACTGTATAGTGTTGTGTCAACCTAATCTTCACTGATGCAAGTAGAGGCACAAGGCATGCAGCAAAACCAACGAATTAAAAAATATCACCGTCACAACCGTCGAAGCGTAGTGTTTTTATAGCAATAGCTATTTTATATTCATTTCAGGCATATGGAATTAGGAAAATACACGTTGCATACAAAGACAAGCAAATTTTCTATCGTGGGTTGTCTTAGGAAGACCTTAATTGAAGACAATGCAGTGCAATTATGCGTACGTTAAATCGATCAGATACTAACTGAGCTTGAAATTATTAACATTTCCTGATTGATAATAGTTAAGAGCTGAAATTTTCATAATTTATGGTTTATCAAGTTATAAGTTAATCTAAAGGTTTTCTTTTGGACTTCAAATTAATGAGTTTTTCGCTATGGCATGTGATACTTAAATGTAGCCGTCTGTGGTTGAATATTTAAAGGTTGCGTGCTGATTCGGGCAATTTATGTAAGTGCTTGAGACTGTTAGCAGCTCTGAATTATGGGTATTAGGAAACTAATAGATCATAATCGATGGTTTAGACTGTACTGGAGTCAAAATTCATCCGCTTGGTATGGTTGGCTAGTTTTACTCTGTGCTTTTAAGTAAGGCTTACTTTGAGGCTCGGCCTGTGGAGATGCAGTCTCAATAGTCCATGATTGTTCGAATTCATTTATATAGTGCTAAGTGAAGACCTAAGTGAACTTAATGTCTATTCAGGCGCTTCGCATATGCCGTGGAGCTAGAGCCCACGACCTCATCAAGTACAATTACGTTTACCTTGGTTCGGGGCAAGCACCTTTGCTACTGAGCGACATTAGTCTAGCACCTTAGCCACTGGGCCACACAACACCATTGGTGACGTGCTTCACCGTCACTTCGTAGATAGGATCATTTCCAATGACTTGTTAGCTGTGTTTCTGGTGACTAGCTCCACAAGTATCTGTCACCCATCAGCAAGGACTAGTTCCGAATTGTGGACTGTGTTTTTACCGAAGGAAGGTTAATCAAGAGCCACCGCATTTCGCTCGTGAAAAAAACGTGAGTGAAGGAAATCTCCGCTCATAACTCCAAAAAGCTGCAACAACTCAGTGAATCAGCACGGACAAGTTTTCTATGACGCTCTCAAAGTTCTATGTGGCTTTCGGTAAAAAAATAGTAAGGCTAGATGATTTAACGGCCTCGCTTATATGTCGGCAATAGAGCCTCATTGGCTATCATTTCGGATTTCAGACGGGAATACAGGATATCCCGGAACAGAACTCAAACCCAGGATGCGCATTCGGGAGCCGAATGAGCCAAAGTTGAAAATCGCTACAGGATTTGGTCAATCTTAATCGATGAAAATTATATTAATCACAGTGTAAACCGTGCATTCCGTGGATAATGAAAGGCGGTTGTCTTGCGTTTCCTCGCGATGTGAACGAGGACCAACGGGACTACGCGTATTTAGCTGAATCTTAAAATACATAAGGCCATCAACACTAAGCAGTTATGACAATTTCTGTCTACACTGCACTCTGATTCCAAGGCAATTGTTGTGCGTGGCTTACAGCAAACAGCCATCATTGATGCGAACGAGAAATACTAAATTTAGTTCAGAGTAGGAATATATTTTAGGAATAGAGTTTCAAACAAATAGAAAATTATAGCAAGAAAAGCAAGATGTTCAGGAAAGGACGGAGACAGGTCATAGAGCAAGAACGGAACAATTTACATTGATAATGGATCATACAGGAAACGCAGGTGTCGCTTGGATTATTCAAAGGAAACAGAGGACCGGAAATTTCTTTCTTAGTGATGACTGGGAAATATGCAAAGGCTGATAGGGATGTATTAGCCAGAGAAGCCATCAAAGCATCTTCAACAAAGGAGACATGATCAAACCGCTGGGAATTATGAAATAGCCTGGCAGCCATATCCATCGCCAGCTGCAGTGGCCTAGTGGTTTTTACAGTAGCCCAGCCAAAAGTAATTTCTAATAAACTAGTCAAGACAGAACTAAGGAGCTAGTTAAATTCATTCCAAACCTCAATGGAAGTTAGTTCCTTCTTTTAGATAGGGATCGGACGTGATGGCTGGCCGTGGAAGCAGTCTTCCTAATAAAGCCTTCAAAATTTAGGCAGGTGATTGTCGAAGACAACACCTAAACTAAGAGCACATGTGATGGTCGCATAACATCCTCGCCTATTAGAAGAACAAGGTCGTCTAGGCCAGCCACATACTTGGGGTGTCCTGTAAGCACAAGATCCGTTTTGTCGTCGTTTAGTTTTAGTAAATTTGTGGACATCAAGGATTAAATGTCTGCAACACAATCATTCAGTTTATTAGTCGCTGCAGCTGATTCCTAAAGCTTAAATGACAAATATAGCAAATTACAGTCAACATAAAAGTGATAATCTATTCCGTGAGCATAAATAGAGAACAGCTAAGGGCCGATGACGGACCCTTGAAGGACGTCAGAGGTGACTGGTCTGATGGATGAGACTGGAGATGAGATGGATGGATGAGCCCCACATGAACCGGATTGAGCACGATCGAACAAGTACGATTTGAATCACGCCAGTGCTTTATCAGCCAGACTGATCGTTGCTCTCAATCGTTCAAGTAGGATATCGGGATTAATAGTATCTAAGGCACATGATAAGTATAGCAGCGCTAGGACAGTGACACTCCGTCGTCGTTTCTGCATAGGATGTCATTGGTTACATGTAGGAGAGGATTTTCAGCGGAATGCTGCCGCTTGAACCCAACTAAATTTCTGAGAATGTATTCTCAATGCATACTACAAAGTGCTCAGCGAAAATAAATGTTCCAGAATATATTAGATACGAGCTTGCTTTACTAAATCTTATTAAGGTAGCAACATCGCACGAAGAAACCTCGGAAAATCTCTTAAAGAAGGTCACAGGTTTCGATTCAACAGTTGCTTTAGTCGGAGGGGGCTTTATGGAGGCACGATATTGCAAACTTTCTTCAGTGAAGTAGGCTGACAACTTACTGGCCGAGCCGTTAATATCTGGGCAGTGAGACCTCTCAGGATTGGCCTGCAAATGTTTTATCTTATAAATCAGTTTGGGTCTGACTGACAGGTCATTAGTTTTTTAGTGAAAAACAAATTCCCGCCTTTTCTAAGCTTTCGGGTGTAGGCTCGAAGGAAGTCTTTCGAATTGACTAGATTGCCATCAGACACAGACTTTTTAAAGTGGCGTCCAGCCTGTGCTCAGCACGATGCATCTTTTGAAGTTTTGCCGTAAATTGAGAGGAATCTCTGCGACTTTGTGCACTGACAGAATGTACGGGAGCATGCTCGTCAAGGGCACGCCCAAGGTCATGTTTAATACTCGCTTTAAATCATGCTCAGTGTTCATCGGCGTGGTTGCTCCAGGCATGATTACTTTACAAGGCTAAACACGTGCCCTAAAGTATTGGGCGCATGCAGCTTCGAAGGCACTTTGCAGCTCCAAGGTGACACACTACAGGTTGCCGCCGCCGCCGCCACTGCGGCTTTATCTTAGGGCATCGATCTGAGCAGCGCTCTTGGAAAGGACACCAAATGTCTGAAAATCAAGTACCCTCCTGCTGCACAAATGAAGCTAGGATTCGAGACAGACCACATAATCCTGACCACTTGGATTCCTCGTCACGTAAGCAGCGGCCAGTGGTAAGCGTCGCTCACCAATTTGCATAAGCTTGCAGCTCAAAGCTACCGCTACAGGGTTGGCATTCGGATTTGCTGCGTAGAAAGCTTTGATGTTAGCAATAGTAATAGTGGCTTACCCGTAGCAACATATGCCACCACTAACCTCTGATCGACGATGTCCCGTATAAGCTCCAGTGGGTCTACAAAAAATGTGTTAACAAAAACTAGGTCTTTGACAGAATTGCTAGTCAGATCTTCAATGATGTATCCAGCAAAAGATAATTTATTGCCTGGCAATTACAAGAAACAACGTATGCATTCTAGCACCTGCTTGATTCATCGTGGTTAAATACCTTTTGACCGCAGTAATATCCGCTGCCTGTTCTGGATGTGTACGTGCCGCAAGGAAGAGATGTGCAGTAGCAGCGATTACTTGCCGAGTTCCAGAGCGCTGCCCGACTATTCACGAGATTGAGGCAATCCAATGCACATTCCACCAGCGATCTTGACGGTTTTGTACGGTAGAGACTAGAAACGATATTTGGCCAACTATCGATCTCCTTCGTAGCTAGCTGGCTCATGGTGAGCTGCTGTGCAGTGCCGATCGAGACGTCGGCGCTCAGCGGAGGCAAGAAGCACGCAAGGACCATGGCGCCGATCAGGCGTAGGGCGAGCATCGTCGAGCAACAAATCACTCCAACTGCTCGCCTCTTCCTCTGGCTGGACTTCCGGCTGTCTTCTGCACATGTGCTGCCTCAACCGCTGGCTGTCACTGCTCGCAGAATGACTGATTTCTAGTCGAGATGAATCATTAAGCAGCTATTGTCACGAAGGACGTACCTCTTGAACTGGCTGGACCGACGGCTGAATTAGACATTGCGCAAAGAAATCGATACTGCCACCGAACAATCCGCCTAAGGGTGTCATTAGCAGCGGACATGGTACTGCCATTCATGAGAGGACTGACTTTAACGTAAATAGTTTCTAGACTGCCTGCTCACAGCCAATGACATTTGTGCATGAAAAGCCTCTTGTGCACTGCACTACATTCTTAAGGAGGACCCTCTACGAACTCGGCACCTGTAGTGCTACAGGCCCTTGACGTAAAGTCTCGCTTTCTTAGAGGCAGCAGCCAATAGTAATTGGCTAGCGATCTTGGCACCTTTGTGTCAGAAAGACGTGCAACAACGCCTGACTGGCTAACAATCACCTTCGAAGTGAGTTGGGTGCCCTATTAGGTACACTGAATTTCAGTGCCAATTAAGACCACAGCTCTCAAGTGATCAAGCTCAGCTCTCAAATCAAACTCAGCACGCATGACGTTGACAGGGCACGTGGCGAGCATCTTTCGAATAAGCCTCTCTAAATGGTCTCTTTCTTTTTTCTTTGATTCAATCGATGCCGCCATTTGCCTCCTTCCTGGCTTTACATGCAGTAACGAAAGCAGAACAGCCGGAAGCGGGCTATATCATTCTGAAATTATTCTTAAATGGTGCAGTAAATGGTAATTCGTAGAATTTCTTTCGTGGATATGTGCACAGAAGTATTTTACATCTGGCTCCTCCCTCTACACCGAGACAGAATTAAGCAGAGAATGAATAAATGTATTTTTTATTTTTAATAGTGCTATATGTAAGCTACTTTTTGTTTTGGAATAGCCATGCAATCACATACAAACGACAAACACTGGATAAAATTGCCACGAACAAGAGGCGACGGCGGACAGGAAGCTCGCGAGAGTAGTGAGTTGCACGCACTTATGCAACGTCCATAAATCATTAAGACCAATCTTGACCTATCGGTGATAAAGATACGGAAACTCGTCACAAGACCCGATAAGTGGTTGTCACGGTACTTTCATCTCTACTGTCATCTAAAAAATTGCACAGAAAATATTCGCTTGGAAACGCTCGCATTCAGCTTTGAGTCGCTATCGCTTCCGTGCCTTGTCGTGGTGTCCAAGAAAGGGCAGTTTCAGTACGCTTTCATCGTGGCTGCACTCTGCCTGCATCGTCCATGTCTTATCGTGCTTTCCAATCATTGAGGATCCTCAAACGTTCGTGGCAGTCACCATATAATCCAAGCCGAAAGATATTGATATAAATAGTTATGTAATCTCGCTGTCCAATTTCAATAAACTAGAGTGGAACCCGCACGCCCAAAGGGTAGTAGCAAATGTGACCTCACTAATAAAGCTAAGCAAAGTTATGCGTGCAGAAATGATGTAGCAAAGCCTCAGTTCACTCAACACTTCTTCCATCAAATATATGTTATCATTCTGACTAATTCCCGTCTTTGTTGCTATACATTACTTCTGTCTTTCACTGTCCGCTTGCTTCCTTTTCGCATCGTTCAATTCTCCACACTTATTGTCTGGCCAACTGCCGTTACGTTTTCTTCTAGGCGTCCTATTGCTGCCGTTCTACTTTCAAAGCTGTCACTTGCATGTGTCTTTCTCGAGTGCATACTATGTGAAGTATGTGCTTTTCTGTGCTGCTCTCTTTAATAGTGCTCGGATGTCATCTTATGTAAGACATAGTCGGTCTGACTTCGCTGTTGTGCCATTTTGGGACCTAATTCGTAGTGCCCATGTAGCAGTCTGAAGTCAAACATGCCGACGCTTGTTTCGCCTCACTAGACAGGGAATTTATGTAGCCTCATACGACAATGCCGGAACACATTATTTGTTTGCCTTTTGCTCCAACGCGATGATCATCAATAGAAATAGTTTCCTAATAAAATAGAGATAGGCGATAGTCAAATTTGTCAGTGCGTGTGCTGCCTAAGTGACCCCATGGAAAAGGATCGTATGCTTGTGCACAGCTGTTGCGGCACGTGCGCTTTTCTCGAAAGAATCACTCTGTGGTATTGAGTGTTTGCATTATTTTGCGGCGCAGTTGTGTAACAGCTTGGCGCCAAAGATTCGCGCAAGAACGTCGTCGAAAATTAACCGTGAAGATCATGCCGCAGCAGGGCCTGCGACTAAGCTTGGATCGTGATTAGTTCGGCCAATGAATTGCGATCGCCTCGACATGTGACTGCAGACTTCCTGCAGCCTTTCTGAAATACTCCTTACGCTATCACAGCCCGCCGAGCACGTCTCTCAATGCAACCTAAGAGTGGTTGCAAGCATACCGGGGAGGGCTGTGGTTTTGGGTGTGCCTGGCTTGTTTATGGAGGAAGCAGCTACCCTTCAGGTGCTGCTGTGGCCGTGGGTGAGAGAAACAGGATCTCTTTCCGTTTTTAATAATAATAATTATAAATTTGACGTAGCGCCCTCGGAGAACTCAAATCTCTTTCTAGACACTTTACATTGGCTGCAAAGGAAGCGCAATCAAATTTTTAGTGGTATTATGCTTAATAAACAACAAGGATAACATAGTAAAGGGTGACCTACACAAGGTCAGCATGCCAGTTTGGTTAGTGGCGCCATGCGCAGCGTCAGCACGTATACCCACGTAAAGGACGAATCACATAAACCCACTAAATACTGTGACAAATAGATGTGTTTTAGCTTCTTTTTAAATGTCTTCAAGTCGGGAGAAGTTGTGACGCCAATCGGAAGTGACTTCAGGGCTTTGTGAACCTACGAACTATAGGCAAGGTCTCCAGACGATTTTAGGTTTGTACGAGGTATAGTTAAACGATTTGATTCCGAAAAGCGAGTGGTACAATGCTTAGCCCGGTAAAGGAATAGATATGATAGGTAGGCTGGAGCCTAAACCTTTATCTTTAGCGTGGCTGGGTCCACAAACTGCGCCAGTTGGGCATTGAATGCAAATGGAGATCTGCAGTTTGGCTAGGAAGTTTTTTGCTTCCAGGCTTGAAGCTGTAGAGGCTTGAGCACCTGAAAATAAAGGTTTGCAGGTCGAACGGCTTCATTCGTAGAGCGGCCGAATAGCCCTAACGACTATCGAGATCTCTTTCGGTGGGCTACAAAGGACAGCCCAACGCGGGATATCTAAGGAGAACAACTTGGCTACGCTCTTTTACCTGCACTCAGATGGCGGCTCGAAACGCCTGCTAGGCCATCCCGATGGCCTCTAGCGTAGGCACTCGCTAATCGGCTCCCGATTGGCGAGTGAGCAGTACTTAGCTGTGACCGTCTGAGCGAGTTGAAGAGAACTTCAGCTTCGAGCTAGCTCGGCTTGGACGACATTTGATAACGTTCCGGAAGCTTTGCGGCGGAACAGGATGCGTGGCCGCTGGATCCGCCCGCCGCTGGATTCGCTCTCCATGTCGCCAGAAGAGATACTTTTACGGGCGCAATTTGACCGCATACGTCGCTCCGGCGTCTCTGATGAGTGGCCAGAGAGTTTCGGCGCGCCCATTAGGCGGGAGCGTGCGCCGAGGGCAGCACCCAATCAGGACGACGCGCTCAGCACTCGCAGTGCTGGCTGCTGGCGATTGAGGAGTACGCTCGAAAGGCTGGCGAGCCGTGCTCCAAATCTTGCCGTCCAAGGCAGATTTGCTGCGATTTTACACGAGCGCAAGGATTCTGTTTTCTCTACATATCTTCTCTACATTTCTTCTAGTATCTTTGCTTACCTTGAGCTGCCAAAAGGAGATCCGGCTGCACGAATGGTCCGCGAAAATCTAGAAGAAAATGGGAGAGAACTTGTCGGAGATGTCAGACAGCAAGATTACCGACGAAAATCAGTCAAGACAAAAAAAAAGTACTTCGAAATGGTTGAACTTACAACCCAATCTAATTGGACGCAGTATCCGCTCATGCAGCCGGAGTTGGGATTGCTGATTCCAGAGCTGCTGTCAAAATGTGCTTCCTATGTCAACCGAGCGACAACTGTGCGTTGCTTACGAAGAGTCAGTGCTCGGCTTACAGGCTCCTTTAAACTGAAACATGTCAACCCACTCCGTCTTCCACTTGGACTGGCACTCAAGGACGGTATCGCTCTCATTTCGGCAGAACCGTAACTAATTGGGGGCATATTTTAGTGATTTCTATATGTACAATAGTTAGTGTCGTGGATTCCAGGCTGCTTGGTCCCGGGTTCAAATATGCATCCGCTAACCCTAAGACAAATTAAACAATCAAATTTCCCTCTCAAACTAACGCAGCGCCAACGTGGATGAGTGCGAAAACATTGGCTGCCCACACAAAATTCACACCAAGGCTTACCAAGAAGAGAAATAAAAAGAAATACGCTGCGAATTGCACAAATGTGCAGAGCAAAGATGGCGGGGCGGCGGCTCTCGGAATCGCCAGCCCCATTTTGAGATTCCAATTAGCGTAACTGTAATGTTTAATATATTAGCTAATGCAATCCGCTGCTTTTGAACAACAATAACTACGGCCTAGTCGTTCCTTGATCGACATCGCACTGTTCGAAACTGAATTGCCTTCTTAGAACTTCGCCGAAGTCCCCTGGCGGAGACCACTCCAATCAACAAGTCAAGCCAAAGCGGTTCTTTGGTCTGAAAAAATGAATATTGGATTTCGTATGTGAGTCGCGAACGCTTGTGCACAAAGGAGTTGCTCGCGTATTCATGTGAGCCGTCGTCGCATGGTGATGAAGCGTGTAACGATGGAATGAGGAGCGTCCCAATCAATGCCACGAGGACACCTGCGGTCGCTGAAGCTCTGACTGCGCCGAGCTTCGTGTCAAGCGTCCGAGCATTGGCGTCACTTCGATAGATTTCTCGTGCCCTAGCTCCAAGTCATCATAGCTCCACATCTGACATCCGAATCTTACCGCCCGATAAGCTAACGCGCAAAGCGGGCCAGCGAACTAGCGTATAATTATTCTGCATGCTTGCGCTGCATCGTGCCGCCATCGACAGACGGCGGGCCTGATAGATGGGCATCGTAAAAAATCTCTTCGTTGCGCTAGTTCTTCACTACTTGAGAGACAACCTATTACATAATCAAATGATATTATGTAGTAGCGGATGGGCGTTTACCGCCCGCCCCCTGGGAACTTGCTGCTGGGAGTCTACTTTAGTCCCTCATCCTACAAAAAGCTAAATGACTTGGGGGACTTTCACGCAATCCAAAAATAATTTTTCCGCATCCCAGGTCTGTCTTCTCAAGACGAGCTGATTATGAAAGTCCGCTCATGCCTTCTAATGGAATTCTAGAAAAATAGCTAAACAACACCGTGACGTGTTGTAGGTGCGACCTTAGTTTATTCATACATGACGCGGACGAAGGATTCTTCGGCTGCTCGCCTCGTTTTCTCGCCACGCCTCTATTTTCCTTCCGTTTCCTATGCGCACCCTTTCATCTATTTCTTTGTCCTTCTCTTTACGCACCCTTTTCTTTTCGATAATTCCAGCGTCAATCTCGGTGCATCTGTACATGCTTATTTTAGCGCCGTCAGTGGCCTATCCATCGCTTAGATCTCACACGTAGCTGGTTCAAATGATGGGTAAGTCAAGCAAGATTTTCGATTACTCTTGGAACTCATTGGAAGCTGCTATTAAGCTCAGTGTAGGCCGCCGGTTCATTCTCAATAAAACGAGCTCAACTGTAAGAGGCTACTAACAAAGCAAAGTGACGCGGCGGAAGAGCGCTTGTCGTCTCGCGGGAAGAATTCCTGCGGCACCAAATGCCAAGTAGATCTAAAATACGAACCAAAAGGGTTAGGATTTTCCAGTT